>LR738711.1:861975086-862031098 GCA_902687465.1 Secale cereale
TTTTTCAAAATAGAGTCTCGGCGCGGTAAAACTAACGAAAGAAATATCAAACGGACTCCAAAATTCCCGAAATAAATTTTCACCTCCTCAAATAATATTTAGGACAAAGTGAACATTTTTCCCGGACCTAAATGCAATTTTGAAAAACGCATATTTTTCCTATGCAAATAAATCCGAAAATAAATCCAGAAAAATACCAAAAGTGATTTTAATATTTTTCCTCCAATATTTCTGTTATTTTGGAGAGGTCATATTATCTCCGCTCATTTATTTTATTTAGAAATATTTTTAGGAGAGAAAATAATTAGAATCACACTGTCCTCGTACCGGTATTCGAGCGAACTCAAATACGAAAACGGTAAAATCCCCAACTCTCTCCGTAGGTCCTTGAGTTGTTTAGAATTTTCGAGGAACGCCACGAGAAAAATGCAAAAATAATGAAAATGCAATATGATCTATGTATAACATTCCAAATAGAAAATTTGGGATGTTACATTACTTCTGCATAAGAGTCATATGACAATATATATGTGAGTTGCTGTTATAAGAATGATCATAATGCCCTCATGTACGTATTTTATTTTTATCGACACCTCTATCTCTAAACATGTGGACATATTTTTCGATATCGGCTTTCGCTTAAGGACAAGCGAGGTCTAAGCTTGGGGGAGCTGATACGTCCATTTTGCATCATGCTTTTATGTTGATATTTATTGCACTATGGGCTGTTATTACACGTTATGTCACAATACTTATGCTTTTTCTCTCTTACTTTACAAGGTTTACATGAACAGGGAGAATGCCGGCAGCTGGAATTCTGGGCTGGAAATGGAGCAAACATTGGAGACCTATTCTGCACAACTCAAAAAGCTCCGAAAATCCACGAAACACCGTTTCAGAAAATATAAAAAATATCTGGCGAAAGAGATCTGTCAGGGGGCACCACCTATCCACGAGGGTGGGGGGCGCCCCCCCCCCCCTCTGGGCGTGCCCCCCTGCCTCGTGGTCCAGCTGGTGACCCCCCGATACCCATCTTCTCCTATAAGAGGTATTTGACCTGGAAAATATGAGAAGGAGGCTTTCGGGACCAGACACCTCCGTCTCGAGGCGGAACCTTGGCGGAACCAATCTAGGGCTCCGGCAGAGCTGTTTTGCCTGGGATACTTCCCTCTGGGAGGGGGAAATCATCACCGCTGTCATCACCAACAATTCTACCATCTTTGGGAGGGTTATTTTCATCAACATCTTCACCAGCACCATCTCCTCTCAAACCCTAGTTCATCTCTTGTATCCAATCTTTGTACCAAAACCTCAGATTGGTACCTGTAGGTTGCTAGTAGTGTTGATTACTCCTTGTAGTTGATGCTAGTTGGTTTAATTGGTGGAAGATCATATGTTCCGATCCATTATGCATATTAATACCCCTCTGATCATGAACAATATTATGTCTTGTGAGTAGTTACTTTTGTTCCTGAGGACATTGGATAAGTCTTGCTATAAGTAGTCATGTGAATTTGGTATTTGTTCGATATTTTGATGAGATGTATGTTGTCTCTCTTCTAGTGGTGTCATGTGAACGTCGACTACATGACACTTCACCATTGTTTGGGCCTAGAGGAAGGCATTGGGAAGTAATAAGTAGATGATGGGTTGCTAGAGTAACAGAAGCTTAAAACCTAGTTTATGCGTTGCTTCGTAAGGGACTGATTTGGATCCATATGTTTTATGCTATGGTTAGGTTTACCTTAATACTTCTTTTGTAGTTGCGGATGCTTGCAATAGAGGTTAATCATAAGTGGGATGCTTGTCCAAGTAAGGGCAGCACCCAAGCACCGGTCCACCCACATAGCAAATTATCAAAGTAACGAACGCGAATCATATGAACGTGGTGAAAACTAGCTTGACGATAATTCCCATGTGTCCTCGGGAGCGCTTTTCTTCATATAAGAGTTTGTCCAGGCTTGTCCTTTGCTACAAAAAGGATTGGGACATCTTGCTGCACCTTATTTACATTTACTATTTGTCACTTGCTACCAATTATCTTATCACAAAACTATTTGTTACCGATACTTTCAGTGCTTGCAGAAAATACCTTACTGAAAACTGCCTATCATTTCCTTCTGCTCCTCGTTGGGTTCGACACTCTTACTTATCGAAAGGACTACAATAGATCCCCTACACTTGTGGGTCATCATGGTGCTTCGAAACGACGAACTTTTGCAATGGTGCACACCTGGGGAGAACACAATTTTTTCTTGAAATTTTAGTGAGGGATCACCTTATAATGCTACTGTCGTCATAAGCATAATAAGATGCATAAGAGTATTAACATCACATGCAAACCATAAGTGACATGATATGGCCATCATCTTGTGGTTTTGATCTCCATCTCGAAAGCACCGGCATGATCTCCATCGTCACCGGCAAGACACCATGATCTCCATCATTGTGTTTCCATCGGGGTTGTCATGCCAACCATTCTTTTACAACTATTGCTACCTCTTAGCGATAAAGTAAAGCATTACATAGAGCTTAATGATTGACACGCAGGTCATACAATAATTAAAGACAACCCTATGGCTCCTGCCGGTTGCCGGATTCATCGACATGCAAGTCGTGATAATCTATACAAACATGATCATCTCATACATCAAATATATCGCATCATGTGTTTGGCCATATCATATCGCAACATACCCTGCAAAAACAAGTTAGACGTCCTCTACTTTGTTGTTGCATGTTTTACGTGGCTGCTATGGGTATCTAGCAAGAATGATTCCTACCTATGTAAAGAAACAACGGTGATATGCAAATTTGTCGGTGTACTAAGATAGGGGTGCCCTAGTACCCCAACTTGTGCACGGGCAGTAGCAGCTTCCCGCGGCAGGGCTTACCACGCGCTTGCCGAGGCCCGCTCCAGATCCCTTCAAGCTATTCAAGAACAAAGTATTTAAGTTAGAAGACAAGACCCCGGCAAGAGGAACTTGCCGGGAAGGCCGCACCAGGCTCAAGGACATCTTCCCAGCACAAGACCCTGGCAAGAGGCGCTTGCTAGGAAGGCCAAAGGATAAACACCACAAAAGATACATCGCGGCGCATCGTGCGCCCCGGCCGGGCCCTGGAAGCGGCAAGCTTCCGGGCCCGGCAAGATAGCGGCCCCGGCAAGGTGCTTGCCGGGGGAAGCTCACACTGTGTGCCTGCGCTCCAACTCACTCGGCCACACGTCGCCCTGGGGCCCTTCCAGGGGTGCGTGGCAGGTGGCTGTGCAGCCTGAGGGACACGCTGGCGAGCCGCGGTGACGAGGCTACCGCCGTGGCAAACGGAGACGCATGGACAGACGCTTTTGGGGTCGACGGCGACGGGCATTAAATGCCCTTGTCCCCCACCGTCAAGGTTAGGTGAAGACCACTGTTCATACACTGTTCATGCACTGTTACAACTACCACCAAATTTACACTTTTACCCTCCTCTACGTTGGCACTTGTCGGTGACCCCTTGAGCTATAAAAGGAGGCCCATGCACAACGTAGGGGAGGTTCGACTCCAGAAACTTGCTCACTCCACGCTCGGTGTAGCTGGTACTGTAGATCTTCAAGCTCCCGAGCTCCGAAAACTAAATACAACCAAAGCAGGAGTAGGGTTTTACGCGTCATCGCGGCCCGAACCTGGGTAAACTGCCCGCGTGTGCCCCTCGATCTGCTCTCCGCGCTCCCTCCGCTCCCTTACCGCAACGTAGAAGGGGCTCCGGTCCCATAGGTGCTCGTGGGAGGACAGTTTCCCCCGACAAAATTGCTATTCAACCTTCTACAAACTATGCAAACCTATGCAAACTAAGGTGGGAGAGACAGACACCCGTATCATGACCCTTTTAACCGAGAAGCCATATGTGTTGCCGTCCAAGGAGTCAAGCCTCTGAAGGGTAGGGATGACTTCCGTACACAGGAAATCTCGGTGACTTGATTCTAGGAGACCCACGCCTCCTGCACCCATGAGGACGACGAGCAGGAGAACACGAGGGAAGGATGGCCTTCCCTCAAGAGAAAGAGAGCAGCATCCAAGGACGCCGAGGAGGACGCGCAACCCAAAGGCCGCAAAAGGCAGCACAAGTGCCCTACCGACCCCGCCAGCAAGAGGGTGTGGCAAAAGAAGATCACACTCTGATGACGCTTGAACTACATCGGTATTTCCCCAAAGAGGAAGGGATGATGCAACAAAACTATGGTAGGTATTTCCCTTAGTAACGAGACCAAGGTTATCGAACCAGTAGGAGAATGACGCAACACTATGTAAATGGTACCTGCACACAAATAACAAATACTTGCAAACCTACGTGTAAGAGGGGTTGTCAATCCTCCCGGGGTAGTATATTGGTAAATAGATAGATTGATAGATGCAAACGGAAGAACGGCAAATAAAACACAACAAGATATTTTTGTGTTTTTCAAAAAAAAATGAAAATAGAGGAAAAAGCAAGTATCAATATAGATCTGAAAGTATATGATGGGAAAATGGACCCGGGGGCCGTAGATATCACTAGTGGCTTCTCTTGAAAAATAGCAACGATGGGTAGACAAATTAATGTTGGGAATTTGATAGAAAGCGAATAATTATGACGATATCCAAGACAATGATATAGGTAGCACATCCAAGATTAGTAGACCCACTCCTGCCTACATCTACTACTATTACTCCACCCATCGACCGCTATCCAGCATGCATGTAGTGTATTAAGCTCATGGAAAAACAGATTAATGCAATAAGAACGATGACATGATGTAGACAACATCTATTCGTGTAGGAATAGACCCCATCTTATTATTATTAATAGCAACGATACATGCATGCCTTGCTGCCCCTGCTGTCACTAGGAAAGGACACCGCAAGAATATAGATGGGGGAAGGTGATGGCGTTTTTGGTGAAGATGACGGAGTTGTTGGAGTAGATCGCCGTCACACGATATTGCGTCAGCGGCGTTACGGCGCCACCAGGAGAGAGGGGGAGAGAGCCCCCTCCTTCTTCTTCTTCCTTGGCCCCCTCCCTAGATGGGAGGATGGTTTCCCCTCTAGTCCTTCACCTCCATGGCGGCGGAGGGGTGAGAGCCCCTCCGAGATTGGATATCTCTCTCTGTTCCCTTCTGTTTCGCGACCCCCAGATCTGGCCAAAAACCATTTCTTAAATATCCGGAGATCCGTAACTCCGATTGCGCTAAGATTTTAACATGATTTTTTCCGGATATAAGCTTCCTTGCGCCCGAAAGAGAGCAACAACCGCCTTATGAGGTGACCGCAACCCACCACTGCGCGCCTGGGCCATGGGGCGTGCCCTTGTGTATTGTGGGGGCTGTGGGCCTCCTTTTGCGTTGATTCCAACTCCCAAAAAACACATATCACTACTGCAAGATGCTACTAACGCGACACTACGATCAAAGACCCTTCAACGAAATTGTGTGCGATGCAATAATCCCAAATGGTGATGTAAAAAACTGTCAAAAAAGGTGCAAAATGTTTGCTATGATGGATGCATCAAATATGGTTTAGATTTTAGTTGCGTGTGCTATGCAGGACATACTGTTCAGTTCAATGAACTGTTTGCGATGAGGCAGAAGAACAAAAATGGACAGCCAGATGAAGGTGTGTGTACAATATACGGCATATGGTTCACCCGGATGAATTGTTTGTGATTAGGCGAAACAAAAGAAACGGCCAACCATATCAAGGTGTGTGCGATAGAGGGCAAATAGTTCACTTGGATGAACTGTTTGCATTGAACCAAGATAATAGGAACGGTTCAATATAGCAAGATGTGTGTGATACACGACAAACAGGTCTATAATCAGAAATGTGTGCGAAGAACGATAATAACACAGACGATTGCTTCTAATAAGACATATGTCATATGCTCTGTCTACACACCATCTGTTGGCCATTGGGTGAAGGGCGGTCATATGGGTACGCCATAAGGATGTGAAGAGGCGTCCTATATCAACAAGGACTAGTTGTTCCACCAATAGCTCATCTAAGACTCTCAAGTTAACTGTGCTTAGGTTGGAGCAGCCATCAGATGGGTGACTGGCTGGTAAGCTGTCAGTATGTTAAATTAACTAATGGGATGTGTCATAGAGGTGAAATTAAATGACCTCTATGATCCATCCCATTAGTTAAATTAACCTCAAGGTCCTTGTTTTATTTTTTATATTTATTTTTTAACACATGTTAAAGAAGGTCTACCGCATTACTTTCTGACAATGTGTGATACATGGCATAAAGTTGATCCATCCAACCAGTCTGTGATGGAATAAGCCGCGTGTGTTGTGGGCCAACGCTTGCTAGTATACAACCGTTTGCGATTGATGAATTCATCACCGACGGATTCCCTAGTGTGGTCCGTGTTCATCTGATCATCATCTACTTCTTGGGCTAGCTCGATGTTCCCGATATGCTAAGTTTCCATTAACTGATTGCGTTTTATGAACACACCACCGTTTCCTGCTATTTCCTCACATGTTTCCCGCCACCCAGCGATATTGCGCATAAACCTAGGCGGTGCATGATACGTCTCCAACGTATCTATAATATTTGATTGTCCCATGCTATTATATTATCAATCTTAGATGTTTTATATGCATTTATATGCCATTTTATATGATTTTGGGACTAACCTATTAACCTAGAGCCCAGTGCCAGTTTATGTTTTTTTTCCTTGTTTTTGAGTTTTGCAAAAAAGGAATACCAAACGGAGTCCAATTGATGTGCCAATTTTTGATGATTTTTTATGGGCCAAAAGAAGCCCCCGGAGTAAAAGAGTAGGGCCAAAAGAGTCCTAAGCCGTCCACGAGGGTGGAGGGCGCGCCCTACCCCCCTGGGCGTGCCCCCCATCTCGTGGACGACTCGGAGACCCCCCCTGACGTGAGGCCGACGCCAAAAATTCCTATAAATACAGAAACCCCCGAAAAGAAACCTAGATCGGGAGTTCCACCGCCGCAAGCCTCTGTAGCCACCAAAAACCAATCAGGACCCTGTTCCGGCACCCTGCCGGAGGGGGGATCCATCACCTATGGGCATCTTCATCATCCCGACGCTCTCCATCACGAGAAGGGAGTAGTTCACCCTCGGGGATGAGGGTATGTACCAGTAGCTATGTGTTTGATCTCTCTCTCTCTCTCCCGTGTTCTTGATTTGGCACGATCTTGAGGTACTGCGAGCTTTGCTATTACAGTTGGATCATATGATGTTTCTCCCCCTCTACCTTCTTGTAATGGATTGTGTTTTCCCTTTGAAGTTATCTTATCGGATTGAGTCTTTAAGGATTTGAGAACACTTGATGTATGTCTTGCATGGGATACCTGTGGTGACAATGGGGTATTCTTTTGATTCACTTGATGTATGTTTTGGTGATCAACTTGCGGGTTCCGTGACCTTGGGAATCTATGCATAGGGGTTGGCACACGTTTTCGTCTTGACTCTCTGGTAGAAACTTTGGGGCACTCTTTGAAGTTCTTTCTGTTGGTTGAATAGATGAATCTGAGATTGTCTGATGCACATCGTATAATCATACTTACCGATAGCTGAGGTGACAACGAAGTATCTAGGTGACATTAGGGTTTTTGTTGATGTGTGTCTTAAGGTGTTATTCTAGTACGAACTCTAGGATAGATCGAACGGAAAGAATAGCTTCGTGTTATTTTATTACGGACTCTTGAATAGATCGATCAGAAAGAATAACTTGGAGGTGGTTTCGTACCCAACAATAATCTCTTCGTTTGTTCTCCGCTATTAGTGACTTTGGAGTGACTCTGTGTTGCATGTTGAGGGATAGTTATATGATCGAGTTATGTTAATATTGTTGACAGAACTTGCACTAGTGAAAGTATGAACCCTAGGCCTTGTTTTGAAGCATTGCAATACCGTTTGTGCTCACTTTTATCATTAGTTACCTTGCTGCTTTTATATTTCCAGAATACAAAAACCTATATCTACAATCCATATTGCACTTGTATCACCATCACTTCGCCAAACTAGTGCACCTATACAATTTGTCATTGTATTGGGTGTGTTGGGGACACAAGAGACTCTTTGTTATTTGGTTGCATGGTTGTTTGACACAGATCATCTTCATCCGACGGCTCCCACAGATTGATAAACCTTAGGTCATCCACTTGAGGTAAATTTGCTACGGTCCTACAAACCTCTGCACTTGGACGCCCAACAACGTCTACAAGAATAATGTTATGTAGTAGACATCAAGCTCTTTTCTGGCGGCGTTGCCGGGGAGGCTAGGTAAGCGGCACTCACATCCCGTAAGCGAAGCTCTTTTCTGGCGGCGTTGCCGGGGAGGTCAGTGCTTGAATGTATATCTTTAGATCTTGCAATCGAATCTTTTAGTTTCTTGTTTTATCACTAGTTTAGTTTCTTGTTAACAACATTGCAGTCATGCCTCATATGCTTCATCTTCTTAATATCTTTCGTGAAAATGATGGAAAGGAAAATTGTGCCAAAGTGCTAGAAGAAGAATGCATTAAAATGTTTGGCACTAAATACTTGTATGATGAGCATGATTGCAATGTTGTTAGTGCGAATTCTTTGAATATCCTCGATGCTCATGATATGCAAAGCCACAAGTTTGGGGATACTATGTTTAATGAAGATGATATTTTTAGTCTCCCAAGTTTTGATGAGCAAATTTATTATGATGAAAGCATCGAGGATATTCATCCTATTTATGATGATTATATTGGATTATTATGATGAGCAAATTTATTATGATGAAAGCATCTCATAAATAGTGGATTCATCCTATTTATGATGATTGTATTGGTGAAAGTGGGTTTGGAAGAGTGTCAACTTTAGGAAGGAATGATCCCACTATTTTGGAGGGTGTTGAATCTTATTGTGATAATTATGAAAGTGGATTTGGAGAGGTCATGACTTTATTTAGTGATGAATCCACTATATCGGAAGAGTTTCCAATTGATTACGAGAATAAAGTTGCTACTTATGATGATTATTGTGATGACATGTATACTATAAAGATAAATGATAACCATGAAACTTGTCATCATGATTTTAGTTTTCAATTGGATTATGCCTCACATGATAATTATTTTGTTGAGTTTGCTCCCACTACTATTCATCAGAAGAAATTTGCTTATGTGGAGAGTAATAAAATGTATATGCTTGGAGATCATGAAAATAATGCTTTATGTGATGGTTATATTGTTGAATTCATTCATGATGCTACTAAATTTTTTTATGAGGGAGGAACATATGCTTGTAGGAATAGCAATAATATCAAGTTTCCTCTCTATGTGTTGAAAATCTTGAAGCTATGCTTGTTTTGCATTCCTATGCTAGTTGATTCTTGCCATAAGTTGCCTGCTCACAAAATCCCTATGCATAGGAAGTGGGTTAGACTTAAATGTTCTAGTCATAGTCTTCATGATGCTCCCGTTATGTTTCAATTCTTATCTTTTATGCGGGCATCATTGAAATCATCATGCCTAGCTAAAAGGCATTAAAGAAAAGAGCTTGTTGGGAGGCAACCCAATATTTACCCCTACTATTTTCTCTATCCACATGATTAAGATATTGTACTAATCATGTTTTATAGCTTTTGTTTCAATAAAGTGCCAAGTAGAACTTTGGGAAGTCTTGGGTGAAAGTTAATGTGATCTTGCTGTAAAAAACAAAAACTTTTGCGCTCACGAGATTAGCTGCCATTTTTTTCTGGAGAGTACTTTTAGGTTGATTCTTTTTGCAGATAATTAATAGACAAATTCCTCACGTCCACCAATTTATTTCAGAATTGTTTGAGTTACATAAGTATTCTAGAGTTACAGATTACTACGGACTGTTCTGTTTTTGACAGATTCTGTTTTCTATGTGTTGTTTGCTTATTTTGATGAATCTATGAGTAGTATTGGAGGGTATGAACCATAGAGAAGTTGGAATACAGTAGATATAACACCAATATGAATTTAGAATGAGTTCACAACAGTACCTAAGTGGTGGTTTTATTTTCTTATACTAACGTAGCTTACGAGTTTTCTATTGAGTTTTGTGTTGTGAAGTTTTCAAGTTTTGGGTAAAGATTAGATGGACTATGGAATAAGGACTGGCAAGAGCCTAAGATTGGGGATGCCCAAGGCACCCCAAGGTAATATTCAAGGACAACTAAGAGCCTAAGCTTGGGGATGCCCCGGAAGGCATCCCCTCTTTCGTCTTCGTTCATCGGTAACTTTACTTGGAGCTATATTTTTATTCAGCACATGATATGTGTTTTGCTTGGAGCGTGATTTTTTTTGCTTACTATTTGAATAATATCCCAAGATCTTAAATTCTTAAATGTTAGAGAGTCCTCACATAGTTACATAATTATTCGACTACTCATTGATCTTCACTTATATCTTTTGGAGTAGTTTGTCGTTTGCTTTAGTACTTCACTTATATCTTTTTAGAGCACGACGGTGGTTCTATTTTTAAGAAATAGATGAACTCTCATGCTTCACTTATATTATTCTGAGAGTCTTTTAGAACAGTATGGTAATTTGCTTTGGTTATGAATTTAGTCCTAATATGATGGGCATCCAAGAGGGATATAATAAAAACTTTCATATAAAGTGCATTGAATACTATGAGAAGTTTGATTCTCTATGATTGTTTTGAGATATGAAGATGGCGATATTAGAGTCATGCTAGTGGAGTAATTGTGAGTTTGAGAGTTACTTGTGTTAAAGTTTGTGATTCCCGTAGCATGCGCGTATGGTGAACCGTAATGTGATGAAGTTGGAGCATGATTTATTTATTGATTGTCTTCCTTATGAGTGGAGGTCCGGATCGCGCGATGGTTAACTCCTACCAACCCTTCCCCTAGGATCATGCATGTAGCACTTTGTTTTGATGACTTGAAGATTTTTGCAATAAGTATGTGAGTTCTTTATGACAAATGTTAAGTCCATGGATTATACGCACTCTCACCCTTCCACCACTGCTAGCCTCTCTAGTATCGCGCAACTTTTGCCGGTACCATACACCCACATACCTTCCTGAAAACAGTCACCATACCTACCTATTATGGCATTTCCATAGCCATTTCGAGATATATTGCCATGCAACTTTCCACCATTCCGTTTATTATGACACGCTCCATCATTGTCATATTGCCTTGCATGATCATATAGTTGACATTGTATTTGTGGTGAAGCCACCATTCATAATTTTTTCATACATGTCACTCTTGATTCATTGCACATCCCGGTACACCACCGGAGGCATTCATGTAGAGTCATATTTTGTTCTAAGTATCGAGTTATATTTCTTGAGTTGTAAGTAAATAAAAGTGTGATGATCTTCATTATTAGAGAATTTTCCTAGTGAGGAAAGGATGATGGAGACTATGATTCCCCCACAAGTCGGTATGAGACTCCGGACGAAAAAAAGAGGCCATTAAAAAGGAAAAAAAGGGCCCAAAATAAAAAAGAGAGAGAAAAAGAGAGAAGGGACAATGCTACTATCCTTTTTCCACACTTGTGCTTCAAAGTAGCACCATGATCTTCATGATAGAGAGTCTCTTGTTTTGTCACTTTCATATACTAGTGGGAATTTTCATTATAGAACTTGGCTTGTATATTCCAACAATGGGCTTCCTCAAAATGCCCTAGGTCTTCGTGAGCAAGCAAGTTGGATGCACACCCACTTAGTTTCTTTTGTTAAACTTTCATACATTTATAGCTCTAGTGCATCCGTTGCATGGCAATCCCTACTCACTCACATTGATATCTATTGATGGGCATCTCCATAGCCCATTAATATGCCTAGTTGATGTGAGACTGATACGTCCAAAACGTATCTATAATTTCTGCTTGCTCCATGCCTCTTTTGTGTGATATTGCTATGATATTTATGCACTTCCATACACTTTTGATCATATTTGGACTAACCTATTAACTCAGTGCACCCCAGTGCCAGTTTCTGTTTTCTGCTGTTTTTGTATTTCGGGTTTTCCCATTACGTAAATTGCCAGAAAAATTCCGGGCAAAATATATAAAAATCAGCGTTCCGGAAGCTTCCATGCGGCCAAAGTAGGGCCAGAGGGGGGCCACCAGGGCTCCAGGCGACCAGAGGGGGCGGCCCCCCTCCTGGCCGCGCCGCCAGGGCGCCTGGGCCCCCCTGGCCTCTTCTGACGCCTCCCTTTGGCATATATTTACACCGCGTCCCGAAACCCTCGAGGACGGAACCCTTTTTCGCGATCTCATCTCTGTTCCGCCGCCGCCGCGCTTCCAAGATCGGGAGCACGAGGAGAACTCTTCCCGGCACCCTGCCGGAGGGGAGGATCACCACCGGGAGCTTCTCCACCACCATGGACGCCTCCCGGATGAGTTGTGAGTAGTCTCCCTTGGACCATGGGTCCATGACTAGTAGCTATGTGATGTTCTCCTCCCCTCTTTGTTCTTCACCGATTAGACCTCGTGAGTTGCCCTACATGATCGAGGCACATATGTAATCCTTATGCTGTTGCTATGATGAGTTTGCTGGGATCTGATGGATTATGAGATTATGTTCAGATTGTGTGTGAGTAATATATTTGATTCACCTCTTTTATATTTATGTTCTTGAGTAATTCTTGCATGTTCTCCGTTGCTGTTTATTGCTTTGGCCAAGTAGTAGGTAGTAACTCCAAGAGGGAACGTTATGCTTGATTGTGGGTTCATGCCCCTCGATGACTAGCTTGAGTGACAGAAACATGAGTCTAGGGGATGTGTTGTTGCCACAAGGGGGAAAACAACGGTGCTTGTACTTGCGGGTGCAAGGATTGTTTACTTTACGCAAAGTTCTTTTAATGCAGTTGTCTGTTGCTTTGAGTTTACACTATGGGTGGGACTCGCAACTTAATACCAGCGAGATGTTCTGGATAGATATCTCAAGGTGGATGATTAGTAGTAGATGCAGATGGATTTCGGTCTACTTGCCTTGGCGTACCGCCCATTCTTTTGAGCCTCTACCTTTCTTGCAGCATAGTTAGCATTGGTTTGCGCACATAATCCTGTCAATTGCCCAGCTGTAATTCGTTTACCTTGCTTAGCTGTTTTATCGTCTTATGGGAGAGAGACATCACTAGTGAACATCATGGGACCCCGGTCCCTATTACCATCACTGATCACATCCGCTATTTACTTTCTGTTCTTACTTACTAGTTGCAGTCATACCTATCACTATTATTTATTGCGTTTGATCCTTTGTAAATGACAAGGCCGGAGGGATTGACAACCTCTCTGTACTCGTTGGGAGCAAAGTTATTTGTATTTGTGTGCAGGTCCTGTCAATCGCTAAGTTGCGCCGCTAGCAGTTGACACCTTCTTGTTGACCCTCGGAGTCTCAGGGGATTCGATCCTTGGTATCTTTGCCAAGGGAAAACTACCGCTACACTGCATCTCAAAACTTCCACTTGGGGTAGCCAACGAGGGGCGAGAAGCCATCAGAGACCATCTTCCTCCTTTTTGTCTTCTCCACAACCACCATATTCTATTCCACCTATAATGCTATGTCCATGGCTCACACTCATGTATTGCGTGAAAGTTAAAAAAGTTTGAGAATACTAAAGTATGAAACAATTGCTTGGCTGAAACCAGGGTTGTGCATGATTTAAATATTTTGTATGATGAAGATAGAGCATAGCCAGACTATATGATTTTGTAGGGATAGCTTTCTTTGGCCATGTTATTTTGAGAAGAGATAATTGCTTTGTTAGTATGCTTGAAGTGCTATTATTTTTATGTCAATATTAAAATTTTGTCTTGAATCTTTCGGATCTGAACATTCATGCCACAATAAAGAAAATTACATTGATAAATATGTTAGGTAGCATTCCACATCAAAAATTTTGTTTTATCATTTACCTACTCGAGGACGAGCATGAATTAAGATTGGGGATGCTTGATACTTCTCCAACGTATCTATAATTTTTTATTGTTCCATGCTATTATATTATCCATCTTAGTTGTTTTATATGCATTTATATGCCATTTTATATGATTTTTGGGACTAACCTATTAACCTACAGCCCAGTGCCAATTTCTTTATGTCCTTGTTTTTGAGTTTCGCAGAAAAGGAATACCAAACGGAGTCCAATTGACATGCCAATTTTCATGATTTTTTATGGAGCAAAAGAAGCCCCCGGAGTAAAAGAGTTGGGCCAGCAGAGTCCCGAGCCGTCCACGAGGGTGGAGGGCGTGCCCCCTATCTCGTGGACGACACAGAGACCCCCGTGACGTGAGGCCGACGCCAAAAATTCCTATAAATACAGAAATCCCCGAAAATAAACCTAGATTGGGAGTTCCACCGCTGCAAGCCTCTATAGCCACCAAAAACCAATCGAGACCCTGTTCCGGCACACTGCCGGAGGGCGGATCCATCACCGGTGGCCATCTTCATCATCCTGGTGCTCTCCATGACGAGGAGGGAGTAGTTAACCCTCGGGGCAGAGGGTATGTACCAGTAGCTATGTGTTTGATCTCTCTCTTCACGTTCTTCATTTGGCACGATCTTGATGTACCACGAGCTTTGCTATTATAGCTGGATCATATGATGTTTCTACCCCTCTACCTTCTTGTAATGGATTTAGTTTTCCCTTTGAAGTTATCTTATGGGATTGAGTGTTTAAGGATTTGAGAACACTTGATGTATGTCTTGCGTGTGATACCTGTGGTGACAATGGGGTATTCTATTGATTCACTTGATGTATGTTTTGGTGATCAACTTGCGGGTTCCGTGACCTTGGGAAGCTATGCATAGGGGTTGGCACACGTTTTCATCTTGACTCTCCAGTAGAAACTTTGGGGCACTCTTTGAAGTTCTTTGTGTTGGTTGAATAGATGGATCTGAGATTGTGTGATGCATATCGTATAATCATACCCACGGATGCTTAAGGTTTACAATGGAGTATCTAGGTGACATTAGGGTTTTGGTTGATGTGTGTCTTAAGGTGTTATTCTAGTACCACTCTAGGATACATCGAACGGAAAGAATAGCTTCGTGTTATTTTACTACGTACTCCTGAATAGATCGATCATAAAGAATAACTTTGAGGTGGTTTCGTACCCTAAAATAATCTATTCGTTTGTTGTCCGCTATTAGTGACTTTGGCGTGACTCTTTGTTGCATGTTGAGGGATAGTTATATGATCCAGTTATGTTATTATTGTTGAGAGAACTTGCACTAGTGAAAGTATGAAACCTAGGCCTTGTTTGGAAGCACTGCAATACTGTTTGTGCTCACTTTTATCAATAGTTACCTTGCTGTTTTTATATTTTCAGATTACAGAAACCTATATCTTCCAGCCATATTGCACTTGTATCACCATCTCTTCGCCGAACTAGTGCACCTATACAATTTTCCATTGTATTGGGTGTGTTGGGGACACAAGAGACTCTTTGTTATTTGGTTGCAGGGTTGTTTGAGAGAGACCATCTTCATTCTACGCCTCCCACGGATTGATAAACCCTAGGTCACCCACTTGAGGGAAATTTGCTACAGTCCTAGAAACCACTGCACTTGGAGGCCCAACTACGTCTACAAGAAGAAGGTTGTGTAGTAGACATCAGTGCACGATGCACAAATGCAACAAGCGCAACCTGTAGCACATGCACCTTTTCCAAGCATACCAACCCACCAAAGCGCCGCCTCGGCCATCAACCTCGTCGACGAGGAAAATGAGAAGGCGCCACAACCTATCGAGGCCGAGGCGCTCCCCGGCAACGTGATGGACGACGCCGTGATACTCGTCATCGCCAGGGTTGAGCAGACCCTTGGCGCATGGTGCTTTAGCGCCACGGATCAAGATAGGGATGTCAGCGCCGAGAGGCTGCAGCTCGGCGCACACCATGATCGATGGCTCACCATAGAGCAAGCTAGGCGCGTCCGCGCCGATAGGCTGCGGCTGCACGCACGACGAGACCATTGGAGCGCCGTAGAGCGAGAGGCACGGCACGCCGCACACCAAGAGTGGATCCATCGGTGCTTGCCTGCTGTCAACAGGGCCTAGCAGCTGGGTACACATCCCATCGGTGCCCTCATTCCTTGCCAGGAGTGGGCAGAGGCCCTCTGCGCCGAACTTGGACTAGAGGTCGGCCGCGTCGTATTTGCAACGGACGCCCTTCATGCCGTCCGCATTGGTCGCGCTGTTCGCCTTGTCCGCAGCCCGCTCGATGCCAACGCGGAGGTCGGTAGGCTCAACCGCCTCCTTGGCCTAGGTGTCCGCCTGGGCGCAGTAGAGGAACATGGACGTAGCATCCTCGAGTTGGTGATCTCTGATGAAATAGCCAACTTGGAGCTCGAGATCGCGCTCCAGATGTACCGCGAGCGTGTCAACAACTTGAAAGAATGGCTGCACGAGTTTAAGCAGAGCCAAGAGCTACCATAGGCAAGGGATGCTGGTCATGGTCTCATGGATGCATTTTATTTTGTTGAATCGTTTCGACGTGGAGAGTTATGTATTCAGAGCAATCATAGTATTGCTCTGTTTATTGCTCTGTTTCAATGTGTGTACCCTGTTTTCCGCTCTTATATGTTATGTTTCAATGTGTGTATATATGCTTTCCATTCTGTATATGTGGATGATAACAACTAGATTCAAATTAGTATACAAAAACAGATAGAAAATGGAATTCATAATATATATATATATATATATATATATATATATATATATATATATTAATTGTTCATTAGTTCATCACGGAATATATATGTAATATCATCGCATATACGTGATGATACTTAACTACTAGGTACGATGCATAAAATTGAAAACGAACAATACTAGAACTAATAATCCCTCCTAGGGGCAGTATTCCGGCAGCCCCTCGCTAGTAGCTCCCTGGTGCGCGGCATCTTCCCAGCGCGGAGGCAGTACTCCGCTTCCTCCGACTCGCAGCGCTTGACGTACCGATCTACCTCTTGCTGACGGACGGGCACGAACGATTGATGTCGCTTAAAGCTACGTCGGTATTTCCCTAAAGAGGAAGGGATGATGCGGCACAATGGCGGTAGGTATTTCCCTCAAATGTGAATCCAAGGTTATCGAACCAGTAGGAGAACCAAGCAACACAACGTAAACAACACCTGCACACATATAACAACTTCTCGCAACCCGACGTGTTAAAGGGGTTGTCAATCCCTTTCGGGGTACGGCGCCTCAAGATTGGCAAAACAGACATGAGAAATTGGTAATAGATTGATAGATCGGACGCCAAATAAAATAAATAAGAATAAATTGCAGCAAGGTATTTTTGTATTTTTGGTTTAGTAGATCTGAAAATAAATGCAAGGAAAAAGTAGACCGCAAAGGCAAATATATGAGAAAGAAGACCCGGGGGCCGTAGGTTTCACCAGTGGCTTCTCTCTCAAGAAAAATAGCAAACGGTGGGTAAACAAATTACTGTTGGGTAATCGATAGAACCTCAAATAATTATGACTATATCCAGGCAATGATCATTACATATGCATCATGTCCAAGATTAGTAGACTGGCTCCTGCCTGCATCTACTACTATTACTCCACACATCGACCGCTATCCAGCATGCATCTAGTGTATTAAGTTCATGGAAAAACGGAGTAATGCATTACAAACGATGACATGATGTAGACAAGATCCGTTTATCTATGGCGTTAGATATGAATCTCGTAGTTTTATCCTTAGTAGCAACGATACATACATGTCGATTCCTTTTCTGTCACTGGGATCAAGCACCATAAGATCGAACCCACTACCGGGCACCTCTTCCCATTGCAAGATAAATAGATCAAGTTGGCCAAACAAAACACAAATGTCGGAGAAGAAATACGAGGCTATAAGAGATCATGCATATAAGAGATCAAAGAAACTCAAATAACTTTCATGGATATAAAAAAGATAGATCTCATCATAAACTCAAAGTTCATCGGATCCCAACAAACACACCGCAAAAAGAGTTACATCATATGGATCTCCAAGAGACCATTGTATTGAGAATCAAAAGAGAGATAGGAAGGCATCTAGCTACTAACTACGGACCCGTAGGTCTATAAAGAACTACTCACGTATCATCGGAGAGGCACCAATGGAGGTGGTGAACCCCATCCGAGATGGTGTCTAGATTGGATCTGGTGGTTCTAGACTCTGCGGCGGCTGGATGAATATTTTGTCGACCCCCCTAGGGTTTCTGGAATATTGTGGTATTTATAGAGCAAAGAGGCGGTGCGGGAGGCCACCGAGGTGGGCATAACCCACCTGGGCGCGCCAGGGGGGCCTGGCATGCCCTGTTGGGTTGTGCCCCCCTTGGGGCACCTCCGAGGTGCTGCCTTGGCCCATTAGGTGTCTTCTGTCCTATAAAATTTCTCCAAAATGTTTCGCGGTGTTTGGGCTCCGTTCGATATTGATTTCCTGCGATGTAAAAAACATGCAGAAAACAACAACTGACACTTGACACTATGTCAATAGGTTAGTACCAAAAAATGATATAAAATGACTATAAAACGATTGTGAAGCATCCAAGAATGATAATAACACCACATGGAACAATAAAAAATTATAGATATGTTGGAGACGTATCAACGATCTTGCCAATTCATTGGGCGCCCACCGGAGCTCCTCGTTGGTGGCACGCTGGAGCTTATCGGTCCACCCCCACGCAGCGATGATGGTCCTAACGCCTTTGACCTTCCTCGCAAAGTACCCGTCTTCGTACACCTCCTCCGCACAACGGCGCGCCCGCCCCAAAGCTCCACCGCCTCATTTTTATAGGCTTCATCATGGGCTTCACAGGCCTCCTGGAACCTGGCTTCCACCTCCGCTATCTCCTTCTTGACAGCCACTTGCCTGGCTTTCTCAGCCGGCAGCAGCGACTTCCACAGACAAAGATTGTACTGGCCCCAAAACCAATCCGAAGTTGGGGGGTCCTGCGCAACCTCGTCTGGCGGTGCATAGGGGTCCTCGTCGCTGCTCTTCGAGTGAGCGTCCTAGGTGGCGGCGACTCCTCGTCGGCGCATGGGCAGACCAGCAGCGCCATGGCAGTGATTTGAGAGAGAGGAAGAGAGAGAAAGAGTGAGAGAGAGAGAAAGATAGAGAGAGAGAGAGAGAGAGAGAGAGAGAGAGAGAAAGAGGGCGAGCGAGGGGAGGATGTTGATGAGAATGCAGGCATGACAACGTGAGCAAGGTAGTATTTATTGCCGGTCGGAATCTAGATCGACGGGAATAGTACACACGCCGGTCGCTGGAATTTACGAGTACCGTAGTTTGAATTACACACAATTCCTGCAGAAAATCCGTGTGTGAACTTAAAAGGTGACGATTTCTAATACAGAGTCATATCTGATTAATAAACCCTACCATTCACCTTCCAAACCTCGAGGCGTGAAATACAGTGTCGATCGTGTGGGGCCGGTTATCTTGCCAGATCTTTATGTTGTTTTAACACTGGATATTTACATCATCTGATGATTTTTTAACTCGCACACAACTACACAAAAAATGATTTTGCAAACCGTTATGGTTAGCCGTTGCATGTAGATGTAGTTGAAATTTGACTTACCATCATTAGATGGCTAGAAAATCACTTAAATGTCTTTAAAAGGTCAGATGACCCTTGGAATTTTTCATATTTTCACATGACAGTTGTAGTAGTCCACATTAAATGTAGAAATTGAAGGCCGTAATAGGAAGCTATCTCCCGTTGGTCATCAAACATGCATTTTTCCCTCTCGGAACTACGAGCCTTCTAGTGAGTTGCTCCAGTTTGTGAGGGGTGTGTGTCCAAACTTCCTTCAAATAGGCCAACTTTTTTACCACATCATCTTGGTGGCTTGACATTACGTCAACCAAGGTTTCATGTTTTTTTGATCATTTTATAATTTTTTGGAATTAAAATGCCATGGCACTCCATGCATGTGTCTATGCCGTGAGACCAATATGTTTGAAAATTCCTTATAATTTACTACACATGGAATTAAGTCGCACACAAATACACAAATATGATTTTTCGAACCGTTATGGTCAGTCGTTGCATGTAAATGTAGTTCAAATTTGAATTACGGTCATTAAATGACTAGAAAATCACTTAAATGTCTTTAAAAGGTCAAATGACCCCTGAAATTTTCCAATTTTCACATGACAGTTGTTTTAGTGCACGTTAAACATACAAAAAATATTCAAGGTCGTAAGAGGAAGCTATCGCCCGTTCGTCATCAAACATGCATTGTTCCCTCTTGGAACGACAAGCCTTCTAGTGAGTTGCTCCGGTTTGAGAGGAGTGTGTGTCCAAACTTTCGTCGAAAAGGCCATTTTTACCACATCATCTTGGTGGCATGACATTACATCAAGCAAGGTTTCATGTTTTTCTGATCATTTTTTACTTTTTTGGAATTTAAATGCCATGGCACTCAATTTATGTGTCCATGCCGTGAGACCAATATGTTTAAAAATTCTTTCTAATTTACTGCACATTGAATTAACTTGCACACAAGTACACAAATATGATTTTTCGAAATGTTATGGTTAGCGTTGCATGTACATGTAGTTCAAATTCGAATTACGGTCATTAAATGGCTAGAAAATCACTTAAATGTCTTTAAAAGGTCAAGTGACCCCTGAAAGTTTACAATTTTTCACTTGACAATTGTATTAGTGCACGTTAAGCATATAAAAAATTTGAAGGTCGTAAGAGGAAGCTCTCTCCCGTTCGTCATCAATTATGCATTGTTCCCTCTCGGAACCACGAGCCTTCTAGTGAGTTGTTCTGGTTTGTGAGGGGTGTGCATCCAAACTTTTTCAAACAAGACAATTTTTTTACCACATCATCTTGGTGGCATTACATTACATCAAGCAAGGTTTCATGTTTTTCTGATCATTTTTTAATTGGTTAGAATTAAAAAGGCATGGCACTCCACGCATGTTTCCATTCCGCGAGACCAATATGTTTGAAAAATCCTTCTAATTTATTACACATGGAATTAACTCGCACACAAGTACATAAATATGATATTTCAAACCATTATGGTTAGCCGTTGCACGTACATGTAGTTCAAATTTGAATTACGGTCATTAAATGGCTGGAAAATCACATAAATGTCTTTATAAGGTCAAATGAGCATTGATATTTTCCATTTTTTCACATGACAGTTGTATTAGTGCAAGTTAAACATAGAAAAAACTTGAAGGTCGTAAGAGGAAGCTATCTCCCGTTCGACTTCAAACATGCATTGTTCCCTCTCGGAACCACGAGCCTTCTAGTGAGTTTCTCCGGTTTGTATGGGGGTGTGTGTCCAAACTTTCGTCAAACATGCCAATTTTTTACCACATCATCTTGGTGGCATTATATTTCATCAAGCAAGGTTTCATGTTTATCTGATCATTTTTTAATTTTTTGGAATTAAAATGCCATGGCACTTCATGCATGTGTCCATGCCGTGAGTCCAATATGTTTGAAAATTCCTTCTAATTTACGGCACATGGAATTAACTCGCACACAAGAACACAAATATGATTTTTTTTCAAACCGTTATTGTTAGCCATTGCATGTAGATGTAGTTCAAATTTGAATTGCGGCCATTAAATGGCTAGAAAATAACTTAAATGTCTTTACAAGGTCAAATGGCCCCTAAAATTTTCCAAATTTTCACATGACAGTTGCATTAGTGCACGTTAAACGTAGAAAACAATTTTGATGGCCGTAAGAGGAAGCTCTCTCCCATTTGTCATCAAACATGCATTGTTCCCTCTCAGAGCCACGAGACTTCTAGTGAGTTGCTCCGGCTTGTGAGGGGTATGTGTCCAAACTTTCGTCAAACAGGCCAATTTTTTTACCACATCATCTTGGTGGTATGACATTACATCAAGCTAGGTTTCATGTTTTTTGATCATTTTTTATTTTTTTTGGAATTAAAATGCCATGTTACTCCATGCATGTGTCCATGTCATGAGACCAATATGTTTGAAAAATCCTTCTAATTTACTTCACATGGAATTAACTCGCACACAAGAACACAAATATCATTTTTTCAAACCGTTATGGTTAGCTTTTGCATGTACATGTAGTTCAAATTTGAATTACGTTCATTAAATGGCTAGAAAATTTCTTAAATGTCTTCATATGGTCAAATGAGCCAAGAAATTTTCCAAATTTTCACATGACAGTTCCATTAGTGCACGTTAAGCGTAGAAAAAAATTTGAAGCCCATAAGAGGAAGCTATCTCTCGTTCATCATCAAACATGCATTATTCCCTCTCGGAACCACGAGCCTTCTAGTGAGTTGCTCCGGTTTGTGAGGGGTGTGTATCCAAACTTTCGTCAAACTAGCCAATTTCTTTACCACATCATCTTGGTGGCATGACATTACATCAATCAAGGTTTCATGTTTTTTTGATCATTTTTTATTTTTTTGGAATTAAAATACAATGGTACTCCATGCATGTGTCAATGCCGCGAGACTAATTTGTTTGAAAATTCCTTCTAATTTACTGCACATGGAATTAACTCGCACAAAAGTACACGAATATAATTTTTCAAACCGTTATGGTTGGCTGTTGCATGTAGATGTAGTTCAAATTTGAATTACGGTCATTAAATGGCTAGAAAATCACTTAAATGTCTTTAAAAGGTTATATAACCCGTGAAATTTTCCAAATTTTCAAATGACAGTGCACGTTAAATGTAGGAAAAAAATTGAAGGCCATAAGAGGAAGCTATCTCCCGTTCGTCATCAAACATGCATTGTTCCCTCTCGGAACCACGAGCCTTCTAGTGAGTTGCTCCGGTTTGTGAGGGGTGTGTGTCCAAACTTTTGTCAAACAGGCCAATTTTTTTACCACATCATCTTGGTGGCATGACATTACATCAAGCAAGGATCATTTTTTAATTTATTGGAATTAAAATGCAATGGCACTCCATGCATGTGTCCATGCCGTGAGACCAATATGTTTGAAAAAAGATCAAACATATATCATTTTCTAATTTACTGCACATGGAATTAACTCGGACACAAGAACACAAATATCATTTTCAAACTGTTATGGTTAGTCGTTGCATGTACATGTAGTTCAAATTTGAATTACGGTCATTAAATGGCTAGAAAATCACTTAAATATATTTATGTGGTCAAATGAGCCCTGTAATTTTCCAAATTTTCACATGACAGTTGTATTAGTGCACGTTACGCATAGAAAAAAATTGAAGGCCGTAAGAGGAAGCTATCTCCCGTTCGTCATCAAACGTGCATTATTCCCTCTCGGAACCACGAGCCTTCTAGTGGGTTGCCCTGGTTTCTGAGGGGGGTGTGTCCAAACTTTCGTCAAACATGCCAAATTTTTTACGAAATCATCTTGGTGGCATGACATTACATCAAGCCAGGTTTCATGTTTTTTGATCATTTTTTTTGGAACTAAAATGCCACGGTACTCCATGCATGTGTCCATGCCGTGAGGCGAATATGTTTGAAAATTCCTTCTAATTTACTGCACATGGAATTAACTCGCACACAAGTACACAAATATGATTTTTCAAACCGTTATGGTTAGCCGTTGCATGTAGATGTAGTTCAAATTTTAATTACAGTCATTAAATGGCTAGAAAATCACTTAAATGTCTTTAAAAGGTCAAATAACCCCTGAAATTTTCCAAATTTTCACATGAGAGTAGTATTAGTGCACGTTAAACATAAAAAAAAATTGAAGGCCGTAAGAGGAAGCTATCTCCCGTTCGTCATCAAACATGAATTGTTCCCTCTCGAAACCACGAGCCTTCTAGTGAGTTGCTCCAGTTTGTGAGGGGTGTGTGTCCAAACTTTCGTCAAACATGCCAATTTTTTTACCACATCATCTTGGTGGCATGACATTACATCAAGCAAGGTTTCATTTTTTTCTGATCATTTTTTAATTTTTTGGATGTAAAATGCCATGGCACTCCATGAATGTCACTACTGCACGATGCTGCTAACGCGGCACTACAATCAGAGACCCTTCGACGAAACTGTGTGCCATGCAATAATTAGAAATGGTGGTGTAAAGAAATCGTCAAAAAGGGTGCAAAACGTTTGAGATGACGGATGCATCAAACACGGTTCACATTTTAGTTGAGTGTGCGATGCAGGGCATACGGTTCAGTTCAATTAACTGTTTGCGATGAGGAGGAACAAAAGAAACGGGCTGCTAGATGAAGGTGTCTGCGATATACATCATACGGTTCACTCGGATGAACTGTTTGTGAATAGGCAACACAAAAGAAATGGTCAGCCAGATCAAGGTGTGTGTGATATATAGCATGTGGTTCACTCGGCCTTGTCGTTAGTGTGTGACCTCTGTGTCAACCATTCGCGCCCCACTAGCCTCTTCTTGTACTGTGGCAACCGTCCACCGCCTCTTCACCTTTCCCTGTTGATTTGGAACTGCTGTCGCATGCTCTTTGATATGTCTCCGTCGCATCTATAATTTTTGATTGTTCCATGCCAATATTCTACAACTTTTACATACTTTTGGCAACTTTTTATACTAATTTTGGGACTAACATATTGATCTAGTGCCCAGTGCCAGTTCCTATTTGTTGCATGTTTTTTGTTTCATAGAAAATCAATATCAAACGGAGTCCAAACGGGATAAAAACTGACAGAGATTTTTTTTGGAATATATGTGATTTTTGGGAAGAAGAATCAACGCGAGACGATGCCCGAGGGGGCCACGAGGCTGTGGGGCACGCCCCTGATCCTTGTGGCCACCCCGTAAGGCGGTTGGTGCCCTTATTTCGCCGCAAGAACGCCAATATCCGGATACAAATCGTGTCAAAATTTCAGCCAAATCGGAGTTACGGAATTGTTCCAGAATTTTTATAGTTACAGAAGTATGGTTAATGTTCAGATTACTACAGACTATCCTGTTTTCACAAATTGCTGATATAGCTTCATTATTTGCATATGTTTGAACTCTAGTTGAAACCTCCTTGATTTGGGGCCATAGAATTGCGATAGCATACAGTGGGTAATGTTTGTTCATAATTATACAATAATGTTAGAGCAGTACATGATGGGATTTCATTGATCATATGCACTAAGCCCGCCACTAAAATTCGGTTAAGTTTAGTGTGGATGAAGTGTTCGAAGATGGAGGAGGTCTCGATGTGGGGAGAAGGAGGAGAGGCAAGAGCTCAAGCTTGGGGATGCCCAAGGCACCCCAAGTAAATATTCAAGGATACTCAAGTGTCAAAGCTTGGGGATGCCCCAGAAGGCATCCCATCTTTCTTCAACAAGAATCGTTATGTTTTCGGATTCGATTCGTTCCCATGATATGCGTAAATTCTTGGAGCATCGTGTGCCTTTTATTTTTATTTTAATAAATGCACCATGCTAGTATGAGATAGTCCTTACTTGATTTATAGAATACTCATGCGCTTCACTTATTTTTTTTCAGTATGGCTTTATAGAATGCTTCATGTGCTTCACTTATATCATTTGAAGTTTGGATTGCCTGTTTCTCCTCGCATAGAAAACCGCCATTTGTAGAATGCTCTTTTGCTTCACTTATATTTTTTAGAGTGTGGGAATATCTTTTGTAAAAATAATTAAAACTCTCTTGCTTCACTAATATCTATTTAGAGAGTTGACAGGAATTGGTCATTCACATGGTTAGTCATAAAATCCTACATAAACTTGTAGATCGCTGAATATGATATGTTTGATTCCTTGCAATAGTTTTGGGATATAGAGATGCTAATATGTGGGAGGTACTAGTGAATTATTGCGGTTTAGTAAAAATATTGGTGTTAAGGTTTGTGATTCATGAAGCATGCACGTATGGTCTCCTAACTATGTAACCAAATTGGCGTGCATTGTATTTTGATTGTTTATCATTGCGCGAAGGTCGGGGGCGCGCGATGTTTAACTCCAACCAACCTCCCCCCTAGGAGCATGCATCGTAGTATTTTTGCTTCGAGGGCTAATAGATTTTTCGCAATAAGTATGTGAGTTCTTTATGACTAATGATAAGTCCATGGATTATACGCACTCTCACCGTTCCACCTTGCTAGCCACTCTAGTACCGCACAATTTTCGCCGGTGCATCAAACCACCTCATACCCTTCCTCAAAACAGCCACCATACCTACCAATTATGGCATTTCCATAGCCATTCCGAGATATATTGCCATGTAACTCCACCGTTCCGTTTGTTATGACACGCACCATCATTGTCATATTGCTTTGCATGATTGTAAGATAGCTAGCATGATGTTTCCATGGCTTGTCCATTTTTTGATGTCATTGCTACGATAGATCATTGCACATCCTGGTACACCGCCAAAGGAATTCATATAGAGTCATACTTGTTCTAGCATCGAGTTGTAAGTAAATAAAAGTGTGATGATCATCATTATTAGAGCATTGTCCCGCAATATGGCCAAAAAAAGAAGAAAAAAAGAAAGGCCAAAAAAAGAGAAAGGCCAAATAAAAAAAAGGAAGGCCCAAAAAAAGAAGGAAAAACCGAAAAAGGGGACAATGCTACTATCTTTTTTCCATACTTGTGCTTCAAAGTAGCACCATGTTCTTCATGATAGAGAGTCTCCTATGTTGTCACTTTCATGTACTAGTGGGAATTTTCGTTATAGAACTTGGCTTGCATATTCCAATGATGGGCTTCCTCAAATTTCCCTAGGTCTTCATGAGCAAGCAAGTTGATGCACACCAACTAGTTTTCCTTTGAGCTTTCATACACTTATAGCTCTAGTGCATCCGTTACATGGCAATCTCTACTCACTCACATATATATCAACTGATGGACATCTCTATAGTCCGTTAATTAGCCTAGTCGATGTGAGACTTTCTCCCTGCTTTTGTCTATGGCCACCTTCTATTCCACCCATAGTGCTATGCCCATGGCTCACGCTCATGTATTACGTGAAGAGTTGAAAAGGTTTGAAAAAGTAAAGTATGAAAACAATTGCTTGGGTGACACCGGGATGGGCATGAGGGGTACCTTGTGTTAAGAAAATGGAGCATAAAAGACTATATGATTTTGTAGGGATAAAGTTCTTTTGCACTGATATTTTGAAAGACTTCATTGTTTGTTGGGATGCCCGAGTGTTAAATTCTTTTATGTCAAATGATAGACTATTGCTTTGAATCACTCATGTCTTAATATTCATGCCATGATTAGATTACATGATCAAGATTATGCTAGGTAGCATTCCACATCCAAAATTATCTTTTTTATCATTTACCTACTCGAGGACGAGCAGGAATTTACCTACTTCTCGTATCTATAACTTTTGATTGTTCCATGCTAATATTCTACAACTTTTACTTACTTTTGGCAACTTTTTATACTATTTTTGGGACTAACATATTGATCCAGTGCCTAGTGCCAGTTCCTGTTTGTTGCTTGTTTTTTGTTTCGCAGAAAATCCATATCAGACGGAGTCCAAACGGGATAAAAACTGACGGAGATTTGTTTTGGAATATATGTGATTGTTGGGAAGAAGAATCAACACGAGACGATGCCCGAGGGGGCCACGAGGCAGGGGGCGCGCCCCTGACCTTCGTGGTCACCCCGTAAGGCGGTTGGTGGCCTTCTTTCGCCGCAAGAAAGCCAATATCCGGATACAAATCGTGTCAAAATTTCAGCCCAATTGAAGTTACGGATCTCCAGGAATATAAGAAACCGTGAAAGGCCAGAATCTAGGAAGGCAGAAACAGAGAGAGACAGAGAGACAGATCCAATCTCAGAGGGGCTCTCGCCCCTCCCATGCCATGGTGTCAAAGGACCAGAGGGAGAACCCTTCTCCCACCTAGGGCAAAGGCCAAGGAAGAAGGAGAAGGATGGGGGCTCTCTCCCCTCGCTTCCGGTGGCACCGGAGTGCCACCGGGGCCATCATCGTGCGATGGCGATCTACACCAACACCTCCATCATCTTCACCAACATCTTCATCACCTTCCCTCATATATCTACAGCGGTGCACTCTCCCGCAACCCGCTATACCCTCTACTTGAACATTGTGGTTTATGCTTCATATTATTATCCAATGATGTGTTGCCATCCTATGATGTCTAAGTAGATTTTCATTGTCCTATCGGTAATTGGTAAATTGCTATGATTGGTTTAATTTCACTACTAGGAAAAGCCTACTAATGGCGCACCTATTTTGGCCATTAATGGCGCATTAGTGGTGCGCCATTAGTGCCACGCCATTAGTATTTTTACTAATGGCGCACCTGTGGTGCGCCATTAGTATCTGGTATACTAATGCCGCACCACAGGTGCGCCATTAGTATAGACCATGGTGCGCCATTAGTATGCCTCCCGGGGGCCATATATACCCAGGTGCTTTGGCATACTAATGTCGCACTCTTGCATGATGCGCCATTAGTAACTTTGGCATACTAATGGCGCACTTATGGATGATGCGCCATTAGTATCCTTTGGCATACTAATGGCGCACTGTGATGTGATGCGCCATTAGTATGAATATTAGGTTATTTATTTATTTTTTAATTTTCTGTTTTTTGCACAGGTTACAAAATGTATTATTGGACAGAATATAGACAACATCACACAGCAACAACAGATTCATCGAACACAATAGAAGATTAGTCTCTGAATACAATTCATCATATTAGTCTCCGAATACAATTCATCATATTAGTCCCCGAATTCAAAAGACCGAACACAGATAGAACATTATATTACAAGTCTCGAGACCGCGAGTAGCGAGTATGTGTTCACATTACAACTCGATATCGATCATCTAAACTACCATCACATAGAAGAGAGCTGCGGTCATCACGATGAGCATCATCACGATGAAACTCGTTTTCATCCGGTTCCTCCAACGCTCCCTCCCCTCTCCTGCTAGATAGCGGGCGTATCTAGATTCCGCCTCGGCCCTAGTGGTGTACCCTTTGTAACTGTTACCGCTGAAACGGTGAACCTGTCTCCGACACTCATCCCAGTCGCCGTAGACTCCGGGAACCTTACCCTTGTACACGACATACGACGGCATCGCTATGCACTAGCCAAACGAAACGTTAGTACCAATTCACAGAGAATACATAAGCAATATATAAGTATGAAACAAAACGATTGGAAGAGAAAAGCAAGACATTAATAGCATCGGTTACATCTAAGTTGAACGACTGTCGAAACCAAAGAGACATACTACAAGTTCATTAAAGTTTAATTACAACATGAGCTAATCGATGTTTCAGAACTAGACACAATATCACTACTTTCGGCTCAACTCAAGGGACCGGAGCGTGGATGAAGCCGCCGTCTATCATGGGAGTCATGAAATTGCGGGCGTTGTCAGCCTGCATTTGTAGCATTGTGTCTAAGTCACTGTTGGACGGTTGATTTCTGACGTAGAACTGCCCCGAGGTACGAAGGACATCTTGATGGATGATTTCCGCAAACTCCGACTGGATGAGAAAGAATTCTTGTCTGATGTCCGCGTCCTGGATTGCCGACACACTCGCGGCCCAATCTTTGAGTTCACTCGGTAGCAGAAGGTGATGATGGTCTCGTACGATCGCCCGCATGTGATGGATGGCGTAGTAGGCATCCTTCTGACCGCCAGGCGGCTGCTTGACGTAGCAGAACGTCGTATTGTGGGTGAATACGTGCTTGCCGTACTTATGAAGAGGCCTGGTGAAGGTGCCTCCAGATTTGGCGTAGCCGGGGAGAACATCATCAAGAAATTTCTTGACATTTGTGTAGTCTACCTTCGACTGATGGTCCGAATCGAAATACGTGGCCATGGAATATTTCGGGCTTAGGAGGATGAGCTCGGTGCGCCATTAGTGTATTCAACACTAATAGCGCACCAGCACGTGGTGCGCCATTAGTATATACTAATGATGTACCGCATTTCTGGTGTGCCATTAGTGTCCATCCTATCTATAGCCCTTTTCCTAGTAGTGTTTGCTTGTGGTTATGTTGCTGTCCTTTGGTGCCCATCATATGAGCGCGCGTTTGGATCACCCCATTGGGTTAGTTGTATGTTGATAGGACTACGTATTGGAGGGCAAGAGTGACAGAAGCTTCAACCTAGCATATAAATTGTGTTTTCGGCGTTCCAGCAGGAAAGCTATTAGGGGTGGATCTCCGCCTTACTTTTGACAACCTTTGAGAATATGACATAAGGCTCAATCCGGAAAATGTGTTTTCGGCGTTCCAACAGGAAATCTACTAGGGTTCATCGTATCCCATAGAGGAATCGAAGATAACCCAGCTAAAATCCCGGTCTTGTCAGAGCTCAAGACGCCAACCGACCTCACACAAGTGAAAAAACTAGCAGGCTGCATAAAGGCCTTAAGCCACTTCATCTCCAGGTTAGGAGAAAAAGCATTGCCACTTTATAAATTGCTATGACGCACTACCAATTTCGAATGGATGGACGCGACCACAACTGGATTGGAAGAAATAAAAACTATACTAGCGAGCAACCCAATCCTAGCCACTCCCGGTGTTGGCGAATCAATGTTGCTGTATATATCAGCCACTCACCAGGTAGTGAGTGCCGTACTCGTCGTCGAATGAGCCGAAGAGGGACATAAATTCCTCGTTCAAAAACCCGTATACTTTGTATCCGAGGTTCTAACACCATGCAAATCACGGTACCCCCACTATTTGAAAATTCCCTATGCGGTCTTCATGTCATCTCGCAAACTTAGACACTACTTTCAAGACTCAAGAGTGTTCGATCACAGTGGCATCCGAGGTACCACTCAATGATATTATTAACAATAAAGACGCCACTTGAGAGATAGCCAAATGGGCCATCGAGCTCTTACCGTTCGAAATATCTTATAGGCCACGCCGGACTATTAAATCCCAGGTGTTGGCTGACTTTGTCGCGGAATGGACTGAAGTCAAACTCCCTAAAGAGTACGGCTCATATTCCCACTTGACAATGTACTTTGACGGTTCCAAAATGCTAGCCAGACTAGGAGCCGGTATAATATTGATATCTCCAACAGGGGATACAGTCTGGTACGTTCTACAAATTATGTACACGGACTCGAACAATGCGGCCGAATATGAGGCCCTATTGCATGGCCTCCGCCTAGCTGTCTCCATGGGCATACAACGCCTCAAGGTACACGGAGACTCAAACCTCACTATCTCCAAAATAAACGGAGATTTTGATGCGAAGGATTCAAAAATGGTAGCTTATCGCAATGCTATATTGAAAATATCGGCTAGATTCGAGGGGTTGGAATTCCATCACGTAGCCTGGGATAATAACCAGGCCGCTGACGTCCTCGCTCATATGGGCGCTAAACGCGACCCCGTCCCGCCTAACACCTTCATGGAAAGGCTATTTAAGCCATCAGTAACATGGCAGGACGCGGGCGGAGATACGAATTCGGATCTGAACACACCACTGGCCGAACTTAACCCAGACGTCATCGGAGACCCAGACATGCAGATAACTTCTTTGGTTCACGAGATCATGGCTGTCATAGCCTCCTGGACAGAGCCCTTCCTAGCTTACCTTAAAAGGCAGGAGCTCCCCGATGACGAAAACGAGGCCCGCCGCATAGTCCGGCGTTTTAAAGCCTACAAAGTTCACGAAGGTGAACTGTATAAAAAAAATCACAACTAGTGTTCTACAAAGGTGCATCTCCGAAGAGGAGGGAAGGGAAATTCTCACTGAAATACACGCTGGAATGGGCGGCCACCATGCTGCAGCCCGTGTGCTCATAGGCAATGCTTTTCGAGCTGGCTTTTTCTGGCCCACTACCCGAGCAGATGCCCAGACCTTAGTCCAACACTGTGTTGGTTCCAGCTCTTTGCAAATCAAAGTTACTTGCCTCCCACCGCTTTGAGAACAATCCCCATTACATGGCCTTTTGCGGTCTGGGGGCTCGATATGGTCGGAACTCTTAAAGGGGGAAGCCGTAAAAAGAAATACTTGCTGGTGATGGTAGATAAATTCACAAAATGGATAGAGGCCAAGCCAGACAAAACAGCTGAGGCAGGGCCAGTGATAGATTTTATATCCGATGTAGTATACCATTATGGTGTCCCGCACAAATTATCACAGATAACGGCACCAACTTTACAGCCGACGAGGTAAAAAATTGGTGCACAAAGTTAGGTATTAAACTTGATTATGCTTCCGTGTACCATCCTCAAATAAACGGTCAAGTCGAAAGAGCCAATAGTCTAATAATGAGCTACATTAAGCCCCGACTGGTGCGCTCCCTACGGGAGTCTGATAAACACTGGGTCGAAGAGCTTGACTCCGTACTCTGGGGGCTGCAGACTGATACATCTTCAACGTATCTATAATTTTTGATTGTTCCATGCTATTATATATTCTGTTTTGGATGTTTAATGGGCTTTATTATACATTTTACATTATTTTTGGGACTAACCTACTAACCCAAGGCCCAGTGCAGATTGCTGTTTTTTGCCTATTTCTGTGTTTCGCAGAAAAGGAATATCAAACGGAGTCCAAACGGAATGAAACCTTCGGGAGAGTTATTTTTGGAACCGTATCTTCACAAAAGACTTGGAGTACACGTGAGGAAACGAGAGAGGCGGCCACGAGGGGGCAGGGCGCACCCCCACCCTCGTGGGCCTCCTCTGGCTCCCCCGGTGCCCTTCTTCCTCCTATATATATATCCAGGTACCCTGAAAACATCGACGCAACAGACGAAAACCTAATTCCACAGCCGCAACCTTATGTTCCCGTGAGATCCCATCTTGGGGCCTGTTCCGGAGCTCCGCCGGAGGGGGGATCGATCATGGAGTGCTTCTACATCAACACCATAGCCTCACCAATGAGTTGTGAGTAGTTTACCGCAGACCTTCGGGTCCATTGTTATTAGCTAGATGGCTTCTTCTCTCTCTTTGGATCTCAATAAAAAGTTCTCCTCGATCTTCGAGGAGACCTATTCAATGTAATCTTTTTGCGGTGTGTTTGTCGAGATCCGATGAATTGTGGGTTTATGATCAAGATTATCTTTGAACAATATTTGATTCTTTTCTTAAATGTTTTATGTATGATTATAATATCGTTGCAAGTCTCTTCGAATTATTGGTCTGGTTTGGCCTACTAGATCTATAGTTCTTGCAATGGGAGAAGTGCTTGGCTTTGGGTTCAATCTTGCGGTGTCCTTTACCAGTGATAGGAGGGGCCGCAAGGCACGTATTGTATTGTTGCCATCGAGGATAAAAAGATGAGTTTATATCATATTGCTTGAGTTTATCCCTTTGCATCATGTCATCTTGCTTAAGGCGTTACTCTGTTCTTATGAACTTAATACTCTAGATGCATGCTGGATAGCGGTCGATGTGTGTAGTAATAGTAGTAGATGCAGAATCATTTCGGTCTACTTGTCACGGACGTGATGCCTATATACAATGATCATGCCTAGATATTCTAATAACTATGCGCTTTTCTATCAATTGCTCGACAGTAATTTGTTCACCCACCGTAGAATTCTGCTATCATTAGAGAAGCCACTAGTGAAACCTATGGCCCCCGGGTCTATTCTCATCATATTAACCTTCCATCTATTTTACTTTGCATTATTTACTTTCTGTTTCTATACCAAAAATACCAAAAATAATATCTTATCATATATATCAGATCTCACTTTCATAAGTGACCGTGAATGGATTGACAACCCCTTATCGCGTTGGCTGCGAAGTTCTTATTTGTTTGTGCAGGTGTGAGGACTCGCGCGTGGTCTCATACTTGATTGATACCTTGGTTCTCAAAAACTTAGGGAAATACTTACGCTACTGTGCTGCATCACCCTTTCCTCTTCGAGAGAATACAACGCAAGCTCGAGAAGTAGCAAGAAGAATTTCTGGCGCCGTTGCCGGGGAGATCTATGCAAAAGTCATATACCAAGTACCTATCACAAACCCTTCTCCTTCGCATTACATTATTTGCCTCTCGTTTTCCTCTCCCCCACTTCACCCTTGCCGTTTTATTCGCCCTTCTTTTTCCGTGTGTTTATCGTTCGCCTTGCCTTGCCGTCATGGCTAGCACGCCTATCATTATCAATACTCCCGAGAGTGAGGTTCTTAATTTTAAACAAAGGGAGGAAGAAAATCTAAAAGATGCTTGGTATAGAATTTGCAATGCTCAAAATAGATCTACTAGGAAGCTTTCCACTTCCGTGCTTCTTCGCAATTTTTATATTGGCATCACTCCATGGAATAGATATATTCTTGATACCATTACCGGAGGGAATTTCTTGGGTAGCCATACTTTTGATTCTTATAATGCTATGACATAATTGTTTGGCCCACCGCCTCTTTTGGTTAATGGAACTATTTTGACTTTAGAACATGTTATGCAAAGGCTTGAAATTATTGAAAACAAAATTGCTACTGTAGAGTTGGTTGAGATTTGGATAAAAAGATCCACAACCAAATTACCCAGTATGGATCTAAGGTAGGAGTTATTCTGATTTTTTTAAAGAAAAAGAACCTATAGTTAAAGAGAGAATAGAGCAAGATTCCACTAGAATTGATAAGCTTGATGATATTATCACTAATGTAGGGTCCGCTCTTTCGGCCGTGAAAAATATTTCGAATCCCTCTATCACTAAATTGGCCAAGTTTATGTATGTTCCTAAAAATAGAGGTGAATCATCTAGTAAGGAAACTGCTGATCTCAAATCCATAAGTGTTCATCCCAACTTTCTTACTTTCGCAAGGGAACCTTTTGCTACAAATGAATTTCTTGATTTCTTGCCTAGAATTCTGATTATCAATAGGGCTGAAGGAGTTCCTAAGAATTATAAGTGTTTAATCGAAGAATTGCCTACCAAAGATGGCAATACCTAGATCTATTCTTATATCGTGCCTAGCTAGGGGCGTTAAACGATAGCGCTTGTTGGGAGGCAACCCAATTTTATTTTCTTTGTTTTTGCTTCTGTTTAGGAATAAATATTGCATCTAGCTTCTGTTTGATGTGTTTTGGTGTTTTAATTAGTGTTTGTGCCAAGTAGAACCATTGGGACGACTTGTGTGAAGTTTATATGATCATGCTGTAAAAAAACAGAAACTTTAGTGCTCATGAGATTGGCTGTCAATTTTTACTGGAGAGTGCTTTTTAGTTGATTCTTTTTGCAGATGATTAATAGAAAAATTCCTCACGTCCACCAATTTATTTCAATATTTTAGAGTTACAGAAGTGTTCGAAAGTTACAGATTACTACATACTGTTCTGTTTTTGACAGATTCTATTTTTCATGTGTTGTTTGCTTATTTTGACGAATCTATGAGTAGTATCGGGGGGTATGAATAATGGAGAAGTTGGAATACAGTAGGTTCAACACCAATATTAACAAATAATGAGTTCATTACAGTACCTTTGAGTGGTGGTTTGTTTTCTTATACTAACGGAGCTCACGAGATTTTTGGTTAAGTTTTGTGTTGCGAAGTTTTCAAGTTTTGAGTATGGCTTTGATGGACTATGGAACAAAGAGTGTCAAGAGCCTAAGCTTGGGAATGCCAAAGGCACCCCAAGGTAAAATTCAAGGAAAACCAAAAACCTAAGCTTGGGGATGCCCCGGGAAGGCATCCCCTCTTTCCTCTTCATCTATCGGTAACTTTACTCGGAACTATATGTTTATTCACCACATGATATGTGTTTTGCTTGGAGCGTCATGTATGATTTGAGTATTTGCTTGTTAGTTTGCCACAATCATCCTTGCTGGGCACACCTTTTTGAGAGAGATAATTATGGTTTAGAATTTATTAGAATACTCTATGTGCTTCACTTATACCTTTTGAGGTAGATAGTTTTGCTCTAGTGCTTCACTTATATCTTTTAGAGCAAGGTGGTGGTTTTATTTTGTAGAAATTATTGATCTCTAATGCTTCACTTATATCTATTTGAGAGTCTTTTAGAACATCATGGTAATGTTCTTTGGTTAAAAAACTAGTCCTAATATGGTAGGCATCCAAGATGAGTATAGTAAAAACTTTCATACAAGTGCAATGAATGATAGGAGAAGTTTGATACTTGATGATTGTTTTGAGATATGAGGATGATGATATTAGAGTCATGCTAGTGGAGTAATTATGAATTTGAGAAACACTTGTGTTAAAGTTTGTGATTCCCGTAGTATGCACGTATGGTGAACCGTTATGCGAAGAAGTTGGAGCATAATTTATTTATTGAGTGTCATCCTTTGTGTGGACGTCGGGATCGCGCGATGGTTAACTCCTACCAAACCTTCCCCTAGGAGCATGCTTTGAATACTTTTTTTTGATAACTCGTAGATTTTTGCAATAAGTATATGAGTTCTTAATGACTAATGTTGAGTCCATGGATTATGCGCACTCTCACCCTTCCACCATTGCTAGCCTCTCTTGTACCGTGCAACTTTCGCTGGTACCATACACCCACCATATACCTTCCTCAAAACAGCCACCAAACCTACCTATCATGGCATTTCCGTAGCCACTCTGAGATATATTGCCATGCAAATTTCCATCGTTCCGTTCATATGACATGTTTCATCATCATCATTCACATAGAGTCATATTTTGTTCTGACTTCGAGTTGTAATCTTTGACTTGTAAGTAAATAAAAGTGTGATGATCTTCATTATTAGAGCATTGTTCCGTGTGAGGAAATAAAAAAATAAAAAAAAAAAGAGAAAAAGGACAAAAAAAGAGATGGCCCAAAAAAAGAGTGATAGGGGGCTAATAAAAAAAAGATGAGAAAAACCCCTCCAAAAAATGAGAGAAAAGAGAGAAGGGACAATTCTACTATCCTTTTCCACACTTGTGCTTCAAAGTAGCACCATGATCTTCATGATAGAGAGTCTCTTGTTTTGTCACTTTCATATACTAGTGGGAATTTTCATTATAGAACTTGGCTTGTATATTCCAACGACGGGCTTCCTCAAATGCCCTAGGTCTTCATGAGAAAGCAAGTTGGATGCACCCCACTTAGTTTGTTTTGATGAGCTTTCATACACTTATAGCTCTACTGTATCCATTTCATGGCAATCCCTACTCACTCACATTGATATATATTGATGGGCATCTCCATATCCCATTAATACGCCTAGTCGATGTGAGACTATCTTCTTCTTTGGCCTTCTCCACAACCACCACTCTATTCCACCTATAGTGCTATATCCATGGGTCACGCTCATGTATTGCGTGAAAGGTGAAAGGTTTGAAAAAAATTGAGTATGAAACAATTGTTTGGCTGAAACCGGGGTTCTGCATGATATAAATATTTTGGGTGATGAAGAGGGAGCATAGCCAGACTATATGAATTTGTTGGGATAACTTTCTTTGGCCATGTTATTTTGAGAACACATGATTGCTTTGTTAGTATGCTTGATGTATTATTATTCTTATGTAAATATAAACTTTTGTCTTGAATCTTTCGGACCTGAACATTCATGCCACAATAAAGAAAATTACATTGAGAATTATGTTGGTTAGCATTCCACATCAAAAATTCTGTTTTTATCATTTACCTACTCGAGGACGAGCAGGAATTAAGCTTGGGGATGCTTGATATGTCTCCAACGTATCTATAATTTTTGATTGTTCAATGCTATTATATATTCTGTTTTGGATGTTTAATGGGCTTTATTATACACTTTTATATTATTTTTGGGACCAACCTACTAACCCAAGGCCAAGTGCAGATTGCTGTTTTTTGCCTATTTCAGTGTTTCGCAGAAAAGGAATATCAAACGGAGTCCAAACGGAATGAAACCTTCGGGAGAATTATTTTTGGAACCGTATCTTCACAGAAGACTTGGAGTACATGCGAAGAAACGAGAGAGGCGGCCACGAGGGGGCAGGGTGCGCCCAGGGGGGGCAGGCGCGCCTCCCACCCTCGTGGGCCTCCTCTGGCTCCCCGGTGCCCTTCTTCCTCCTATATATATCCACGTACCCTGGAAACATTGAGGTAACAGACGAAACCCTAATTCCACCAACACAACCTTCTGTTCCCGTGAGATCACATCTTGGGGCCTGTTCCGGAGCTCCGCCGGAGGGGGGGTCGATCACGGAGTGCTTCTACATCAACACCATAAACTCACCAATGAGTTGTGACTAGTTTACCATAGACCTTCGGGCCCATAGTTATTAGCTAGATGGCTTCTTCTCTCTCTTTGGATCTCAATATAAAGTTCTCCTCGATCTTCGAGGAGATCTATTCGATGTAATCTTTTTGCGGTGTGTTTGTCGAGATCCGATGAATTGTGGGTTTATGATCAAGATTATCTTTGAACAATATTTGATTCTTTTTTGAAATGTTTTATGTATGATTATAATATCTTTGCAAGTCTCTTCGAGTTATTGGTTTGGTTTGGCCTACTAGATCTATAGTTCTTTCAATGGGAGAAGAGCTTGGCTTTGGGTTCAATCTTGCGGTGTCCTTTCCCAATGACAGCAGGGGCAGCAAGGCACGTATTGTATTGTTGCCATCGAGGATAAAAACATGGGGTTTATATCATATTGCTTGATTTTATCCCTCTACGTCATGTCCTCTTACTTAAGGCGTTACTCTGTTCTTATGAACTTAACACTCTAGATGCATGCTGGATAGCGGTTGATGTGTGGAGTAATAGTAGTAGATGCAGAATCGTTTCGGTCTACTTGTCACAGATGTGATGCCTATATACAATGATCATGCCTAGATATTCTCATAGCTATGCGCTTTTCTATCAATTGCTCGACAGTAATTTGTTCACCCACCGTAGAATTCTGCTATCATGAGAGAAGCCACTAGTGAAACCTATGGCCCCCGGGTCTATTCTCATCATATTAACCTTCCATCTATTTTAATTTGCATTATTTACTTTATGTTTCTATACCAGAAATACCAAAAATACTATCTTATCATATCTAGTAGATCTCACTTTGGAAACTGACCGTGAAGGGATTGACAACCCCTTATCGGGTTGGCTGCGAAATTCTTATTTGTTTGTGCAGGTGTGAGGGACTCGCGCCTAGTCTCCTACTAGATTGATACCTTGATTCTCAAAAACTAAGGGAAATACTTATGCTACCGTGCTGCATCACCCTTTCCTCTTCGAGGGAATACAACGCAAGCTCGAGAAGTAGCACAGACCACACCTAATCGGACGACTGTATGCACACCTTTCTTCATGGTGTATGGCGCAGATGTTGTTCTGCCCTATGACATTATTCAAGACTCACCTCGAGTGCGCATGTACGAGGAGAGAGAAGCCGAGCTAGATCGGCAGGAAAACCTAGATGGATTTGAAGAGGAGTGCGATACAGCGCAAGCCCGGTCCGCATTTTATCAACAACAGGCTAGGCGATACCAGATCAGAGAAGTGCGGGCTAAGACATACAACATCGGCTAACTCGTTTTAGGCCTCCTGGAGAAGAAGAAGGACAAGCTCAAACCAAAATGGGAGGGCCCCTTCATTATCGACGAAGTACTCACCGATGGAGCCTATCGCCTTCGGAATGCACTGGACAATCGCCTCGAGCCGAACCCGTGGAACGCTGCCAGGCTCCGAAGATTCGATGGATAGTTCGGTAGCAATTTTTTTCTCCTTTTAAGTTAGGTCTTATCTCTTATCTTTTATTTTTCTCCTTCTCCTCTTTTTTACCTTTTCTCTTACTGGTAAGTATTCGGCTCACCCGAACTACCACAAGATAAGTACATCTTTGAATGTATCTACCTCAAATATACTTGGGGGCTTCTTTGACGAAGCCCACTACCAAAATAGCTTTTTTCTTAAAATGTCGTCTGTTTTTATAGTCCTTCCTTGCAATTATATGCACCAATATGACTTAAGCTCTGGCCAAGCTGAGTTGCCTGGCTCCTATGCTTACCCCTACGTTTCCGATTGTTCGGCTAGGGCGTAAAGGGAGCACCTATGCGATAGTTATAGCCGGGTAATTTGGACATGTACCTCAGACTAGGTGAAGCCGAAAGCTAGTGCTCTTAAGGGAATAATCGGTCGGCGGATACACGACATATCGCTGTTAAGGCATATATTTTAAACTACCACAGGATATGGCATCCTACAATCCTTTTTTACAGGATCAAAAGCCTAGGCCCGCATATGTATGCACGCTGACCCAGGGAAAGGAACCCCTAATGGAACTATTCTCTCTAGAAGATATTTCTTACGTAAAATAGTAATATAACATAACTCCCCGAAAACAGTTTGTTCAAAAAATTATGACCGGATTGCCTGGTTTCTGAACATATCACGTGTTCACCAAAAATATAGTATTCGGAAACACTCTGGCCTTTGGGTTTATGGAGATTAAAGTAGAAGGTCGGCCATGACAACCTTTTTATAATTTTGACAGAGATAAGTTTGATGGTAAAAGTACATTGATACACAGAATCAAACGACTACTCTTTCTCTATTCCCTTTATAAGGCTGTCTAGTCTACAGTCCTGTTGGGAAAACTTAGCAGTTGTCTCTACTTGGTCATATACCAAGTTCAAGGGGATTTCTTGGCCATCGGATCCTCGAGGTCCCACGCAGCCCATATGATTCGGATCAAGGCGGGTGTAGTGTGTCTTCACCATGGCCTAGGCTTCTCGAGCACCCATGTTGCATGATGACGCTTTCCACAGTCAAAGCGGCGTCGAGCCCCTTTGAACAAGTCCACCAAGTCCTCCATAGTTGCTGGAGGGGAATCGCCCGACCATATTTTTCATGGCCTTCCGAGCTCGCTCGTGGACCCTGGAAAGCTCTTGCAGCACGTCACCCTCAAAACCAGACACTTCCCTTTTGGGCTGCCTAGTTAACAAACCTGCAGGAAAAGTTTTATGATAAACTTTCAAAATAAGGGACATAAGGAGAGCTAGGTATAAGGGACATACTGAACATGCTGCCCATTAGCCCCTGGTTCTCTTCCAAGGCACTTGAGAGTTGGGCTCTTATGTCCTTTAGCTCCTGTTCCAGCCTAACATTTTAATCCTGAGCTTGGTTTCTTTTATCTATGGCTTGCGTCAATACGCGCTTCCCAGCAGCTGTTTCCCCTTCGGAAAAAATTGTCCGTCAAAGTAGCCCTTAGCTCCCTCTCCATTTGGTTGGTCGGCCATGTTACTGTATTACAATTAGTATGTACTTAACGACTCAGTGATCGGCACAAATATCATATTGTCCCGACACCATTGTTCTTACCACCAGATCCTTTCCGGATTTCTTTGAATTTTCTTATTCGGTGGTGACAGTCGTTAGCTGGGTCCGGCACTCTTCCAGCTCTTTGGATAAAGCATTATTCTTTTCTTGAAGCACCTGCAAAAACACAAAGATCCTCAAATCAGTTGTACCAACTGCTTTAAGTCTCGGGAGCTACTGTAATGGGAATATCAAAATGTACACTTACCCGCATATCTTTTGAAAGCCGGTGAGTGGCTCCAGCGAGTCCGTCTTGAGCGGGTCGAATATAGGCATCTACAGAGCTAAGGGCATTAAACGCCTCCTTAAAAAGGCTGGGTCACGCATGGCTGCTTTCTGCCGTCGGTGAACCATCGCAACCTCCATTTCGGAATTAGTAACTGACATTCCATCCGAATCCTCTTGGAGGGGACAATCTGGCACTGAATCCGCACTAACCCTTGTCGGGCCGGATGCCGGACTGGCTGGAACTTGATTTGCAGAAATTCTGAAAATTGTCCGGCGTGTGTTCCTCCTAAAAGGAAAAACAAAGCGGAAAGTTGTAATACCGACTTCGCCACTCAGCGTGTATCGAAACAAACATACCTCTTTGAAGGTTCGCTGGTGTTCTCGGTCCTCTTTCGCTTTGAGGCCTCACCCGATGTAGGTGTCGCCCTCTGGGATGACGGTCTTTGCACAGTTCGGCGTGAGGAGCACCGCCTATTTTTGAGCATGAAAAAGTGCGGCGGGTAAGGCGCGCTCGGAATCTTCTCTTTGATGAGATATGTCCTGGGTACTTATGTGGGAAGAATGAATGAGGCCAGTGTAATCGGTTACAATAGCCACCACGGTGCCCTCACGGTAGGCTTGATTAAAGACTCCATCTTCTAGCTCTATGCCTATGTCCGAATCTTCATCGTATCCGGGGCCCGCATTTTGGAATCGGTCCTTTGGCTGTGGGGCGGGACTATTAATCCACTCGATCAGCTTCCTCCACTCCTATAGGGAAAAACGGAATTCAGTTCGGTCAATACATCATAATAAATAAAAATGGGAGAATATAGCGGTCACGTGAGAGACTTACCCAGTCAGGAGGATTGTACGTAGAAAAACCCTACGGGCACTTCAAAAGAAGGAAGTCTTGCTTCTCTCACTTATAAAGACCTTCAGGGATGATGGCTAGAGTGGCAGGGTCGTCTGGACCCGGGTGTAAGCAGCATGAGGCATCATTCAGACCATTATAATGCCACATTAGAAATCCTCTTGCTTGGAGCGGCTTCACGCATCGCATTATTGAAATCGCCATCACTTCAATTATAGACAGCCCCAAACTGGCGAGCAATCTGATCTTGCCGGTCAGTCCGCTAACCTCCGCTCTCTCTTCTTCTGAGGGACTGCTGGGACGAGTTGAAAGCTTCTTTGGCGGAGCACTGGAATATTCGGGGAGGCCTTGCCGAACTAGATCCGGCAAGGCAACGTCCTCAATGTAAAACCACTCCGAAGGCCACTCTTCAGATGCCTTCTTTGGAGTACCAGGCAGATAGCCTGTCCCTGATACACGCCATACTTCGACACCACCAACTTCAAATATGGATCCCTTTTCCGAGCGAGGGACAAGGTAGAAGAACTTCCGCCACAACTCAAAATGAGGCTCGCAACCCAAGAATAGTTCACATAAAGCGATGAATCCCGCAATATGCAGGATAGACCCTGACGTGAGATCATGCAATTGAAGACCATAGAACTCCAGGAGTCCCCTAAGGAAGGGGTGGATGGAGAATCCTACACCTCTTAAAAGGAAAGGGATAAAACATACCCACTCTCCATCGGAGGGGTTAAGAAAGCACTCAGCTAGGGCGTGATTGTCGATGGATGTTAGTCCGGCCGGGACGGGGACTACATCCTCGGGAGGGAGATATCCCTGTGCTTGAAGTGTTCTCAGGTGCGCATGGGATATGGAGCAACTTTTCCAATCACCTGCTTGAGGGCCGTGAGAGCGCGATGAAGAGCTTGGGGCGCTGGCCATGTTTGAGGATTTTTTGTAGGCACTAGAGTTTCTTCCGTGTGGAATGGAATGGAGAGGCAACTGAGATCTAATCTCTTATATAGGCGCCTTCCCTACACAGTCAAGGGGGTAATTACAAAAATACCCAGATGGTTCGCATTCATTGGACACGTGGAAGCCAAGGCGACGGCAGCGAGGAATCGACGGAATACAATATTAAAAGAATCCAAACTATCATCCAGAAGGACTCACCTTGCAAGACCGAAGACATGAAGCCGGACACAATCTCGTCCTTGAAGGCAAGTCCAGGGGCTATTGAGGGAGTCCTGTATTCAGGGGTCCTCGGGCGCCCGAGTCGATGAAGCTGGGTCATATTGATGGGCCACGAAAGAAGAAGCAGAAGACTCTCCCCCGTATTCGGTCAGGACTCCTATGTACGTAGAAAGGCAGGCGTGTAATTCGGATGTTTCTATTACTTCCTCCCCAAGTCACCCTTGTAACCCTAGGCCCTCTATGGCGTGTATATAAGCCAGGGGGTTTAGTCTGTAGAGGCTAACATCAACATCACGATATCCTCATAGGCTAGGTGTTAGTGTTTAGCCACTATGATCTCAAGGTTGATCAACTCTTGTAATCATACTCATCCATATTAATATAGCAGGAAGTAGGGTATTACCTCGATCGAGAGGGACTGAACCTGGGTAAACATTGTGTCCCCGGCCTCCTGTTACCATCGATCCTCTGAACGCATAGCTCGGGCCCCCCTACCCGAGATTTGCCGGTTTTGACACTGACAAAATTTGTAAGGCACATGCAGAAAATTAGAAGTTCAAATTGTCATGTGATATCATGGACAGTACCTCATCCTGGGAACAAGAACAGTGCGTAAAAAGGTTTTTCCATTTAATGTCTTCTAAATATAGCACATGAGACTTCACCGGAAATTCATTTATAGACTTGCGGTCAAAGTGTGTTTTCCTCAGGTAACACCGATACTACTGCAATGCTTCCTTGAAAAGCGCAAGTAAGATTTGCTTGACATGACTATGCAGATTGACCCTCGCCTACTTACAACAATGTAATGTAAATCATTGATGTGTTCAATCAGCAGAAAACAGGAAAATAATCACCATGAATAATAGCACATACATGTAAGTGGGACACGAAGATGTGAAAATGGTGATTGTCTTCACTATAATCTTCCCATGATGGGAATATATGCATGTAGTTCCCAACAACATTGAAAACATTGTCTTTTAAGCTGGGAATAACTGGAATGGGGTTCCAATCTGCAGAAATTGGCCATATTTGCAGTTGGGACAGGTCTTCGGCCGGTGGACTTGCTGTACTTTTTGCTGGAGTGGGATTTTCCTATGGTACGACTAGTGCTATGGCAACTGAAATCGACATACCTTTTGCTGGAGTGCAGGTCCTGTGTGGTGGGGCTAGTGGTGTGGCCAGTGAAGTATGGGTACAGTCTGCTGGAGTCGGTCCTACGTTTTGTGTCACTAGTTGGAGAGTCAATATAAGTGGGGTGCTATCTAATTTCTCCGGCACCACCACATTTTCAAGGACTTTGCTAGTTCTCCTTCAGGTTCAACAATCACCCTCTTCCCATTTGATGTTTGATGCACAATAATCGCATTTGAGTGGGAAAACATGGTATGATGACAAATGGAATATGGATTGATAATGGATGGGTATGGCATCTTGACATATATGATGAGTAAACTAAGCAGATGGCGGTGCCATGAAGTAGAAGAAATGCAAGACACCTTATGCATGATACGTGCAATCAATAATACCTTGCCAAATTAGAACATGCACCTTGGTGGGTGAGCAGGATAGGCCATCTTCCTGCGACTCCTCGAGGTCGGAATAGTCATTAGGATCATATTCTGAACAAGAATCTGCAGGTGGGGAGAGTATGAGTTTCATTGCATCCGGAATGGAACTCAATGTCTTGGTGCCAAGTTTGTTAGTCATTGCACCGTTCCGTAATATTGTTCTGATGCCTGCATTCTCATATTAATTGTGATTACGTACAATATCTGAGAAGCATGAAAACATAAATAGTAGTGAGATTATCTTTGTAATGCAGAGGATATTCTAATATAATAGGGGCTCCCTGTTAACCCTTGTGTGCTATCACTGGATTCTAATGGGAGAGCCCATGTGTGCTATAATATGGTGCATGCATTAATATAATCTGGCACAACTATACAAAAAATAAGCTCCCTATTGGGAGCTCCAGAAGTAAGGATAGTTGGCAGATGGTAGGTTCATAATATACTGTATGGAAAGTTAATTGCCAAACCATGATAATAAGAGCACACAACAACTAGGCAGATCGTAGTGTAGATAAAAGGGGTACATTATACCCAGCATAAATAAATCGGGAAAGTAGAATTGGCTGGAAAATACGGTGTTGTATTGCCGCTACTAATTGAAAGCCTATCGATCACCTATAGGCCAGCTCTATCAGCTGTTGACTACAGATGTGCCTGCTCCCCTTCCTCACAAGGAACATAATGTACTTACTTAATAAAGAATAACAAAAGAGGAACATGGTAAAGAACAGAAGAGGAAGCATATTATTGAGATTCTGCTTCTTTCTATACAATGTTGGTTGCCCAGTCATGATGAATCATAGCGCCCAAAGAAATGCAATTCCATGATGTCTCTCTATATGTGGCCACATGCATTTTGAAAATCAAGTGGGAGCATTAGCTGACCAATTAAATGCGTGTCTGTTACCTAATATTAGTACCATATCACAATTCGTATTAGAAGATGTAAGCTTTGGACTTATGATTTGTGTGTTGTTTAGCTTCAAGAGTAGAAGCACCAACACAGATCACAGTGTAGATATAACTGGATAACCGTAAGCATCACAACTAAAATCAACAAAGTGGAACTTGCTGGAAAATGTGGGCTACTATTGCCGATACGACTAGAAAGGCTTCGGAAAACAGTTCTCTTCAACTAAAGGTGCGATACTGTTAATATCATTGTCACTCTCAAAGGCGACACAACTCCCCGCATTTTCTTGCTAATCTTATAGGATTCAAGTGGGCAGGCCACTACAATTCATGTTCCTATGTTTACAGAATCCTATGAATCAAGGAGGCCCGAAGAGTTAAAAGTCTCCATCCCAACCGACCGAATAGACCTGTACAATGCAAATGTCCCTGCACCTCTTTACAACAAGGAACATACTGTACTGTACTATTATACTCCCTCTGTTCCAAAATATAAGTCTTTGTAGAGATTTCCACTATGGATCACATAAAGATCTATACACATACATTTTAGAGTGTAGATTCACTCATTTTGCTCCATATGTAGTGCATGGTGGAATCAATAAAAAAACTTGTATTTAGGAACGGAGAGAGTACTTATTAAAGAAGAACAAAAGAGGAACATGCTAAAGAAGAGCAAGCATATTTAGGATAATAAAATGTTTGTTGTGCAGTGCCCACACATGATGAGCCAGAGCACATTAAGAATGTAACTCCCCGTTGTCTCTCTATATGTGGCGCACGTGCTTTTCGAAAGTAAAGTGGGAATATTAGCTGACCAATTAAATGTTATTTGTTTTAGTAATATCAGCATCAAATCAGGTTCGTATTTGAGCAACAAGTTTGGAATTATTAGTTTGGAACTATAGAAATCCAGCCGGTAGGTTTTGAGTGTCAGGGACAGGCAGTAATTTCCATCTCGCAAATTTTGGTTTCGGGCGGTTACTGCGAGTTTCCCCGCTTCATTCAATTTTTTGCAGAAAAAGAGTGCACGTTTACAGTGCCAACTCACTTCGAATCCATTTTGTTTTCTTTTTTTCGGGCAGGATCCAGTTTGTAATTGAATACTAATCTATATACGTACATCCTTTGTTTATATATACTTTCAAAAGCACAACAAAGAATTCTGCTCCTTTATATATAAAATATGATTTACAAATGCAATGATCTCAAAATAACAAGGTTGAATCCAAGTTTTTAAAACCAAATTATGTTCAACTATGAATTTAAAATTTTGAAACCAAATTATGTTCGGCTCAAATCTATGGATCGGTAATATCAATATACTAAATAACATACATGCGAGCAAATTCAAATTAGTATGCATGTTTGATAGATAAATTTTGCTAAGAGTGTGAATTACATGTACCATCATCTGGAATTAGAATTTTCGAATCCCTTTCATGTTGACATCTTCTATACACACAAATAAATATTTGAATCTTGTTTTATGCCCATCTCTCTCTAGGTCTCTCTCGCATGATCGTTCATGTAGCTACCACTCTCCTTTCTCCATGCCACCTGCACACTCAGTACATGCTTCTCCCTTTTTGCAAACACGGTCTCTCATCGTGTCCCTCGAGAAGTATCACACTCTCTCCATCTTCATAGATTACACAGTTTTCATTATCTCTCACGTCTATATCGTTCTCTGGTATCACTATAGCCGCCTAAGCTTTCTTCTTCACTGCCACACACGCACTATCACTCGTCTTTCACTTTGTCTTTCTCTCTAGGGTTCCTGTCGGTGTCAAAACCAGAGGATCTCGGGTAGGGGGTCAAGAACTATACGTTTGAGGATCGATGGTAATAGGAGGCTGGGGACACGATGTTTACCCAGGTTCAGGCCCTCTCGATTGAGGTAATACCCTAGTTCCTGCTATATTAATATGGATAAATATGAATACAAGAGTTGATCTACCTGGAGATCGTAATAGCTAAACCCTAAGTCTAGCCTGTAGAGATATTGTGATTCTGTTCTAGCCTCTACGGACTAAAACCCTCCGGTTTATATACACACCGGAAGGACCTAGGGTTTGTACACGTTATCTTACAGAAGAAGGAAAATCTACACCCTAACGTAAAACTTGCCATTACAAGAATACAGGAGTCCTATCCGGATACGAGGGATGATCTTCTGTAATAATCTTCATGGCCCACCAGTCCGGCCCACCAGGAGTTTATTCGGCCACACGAGGACCCTCCGATCCCGGACTCCCTCACTAGCCCCTGAACCTGTCTTCGATGACGATGAGTTCAGCTTCCTTATTGTCTTCAGCATTGTAAGGCGGGTTCCTTCTTCCGAATATATCTTCTGCAAAAAGGTGTATTGTGTTCGGCTCTGCAAGACTAGTACAACCCTTAGCCTCGAAGGCAAGGTTTTTAAAAGGAATATGAATAGTGTGTTTTACTGACAATTTTTGGGTGAAGCATCACGTCCAACCCACCAACACATCGAACCGTTTTATTTGGTCCTGGTTTCGCGTCTCGAGGTATATCCTCATTGACATGTCCCATCAGAATAGAGATCATGCCCCCTTATTGTGGGATCCTTATTAACATGACGTGCGCACCCACGCCGCGCATTACGCACGACCGCTTTGGGAACTCGCGAGGTTTATGGCTAAAGTAGGGGGTGTTTTGTATTCGCAGCATTGTAAAATGACACTAATCCCTTTCATCAGCCCCATGCCTTCCTCAAGATCGAGCTCTCCAATCTCCCTTGCCCCGGATTCTCATCTCCTAGGCTGATCTGAACCAGAATGAATCTCAAGCCGCCGACCTTCAAGAAAATCTTAAGTTCCAGCAAGCAGCAACCTCGAAAGCCAAGGATGAGTTGACCAGCGCTTTAGCAAGTATGGAAAAATTGAAAAGAGACTTCCAAAAAGAGCGGGCGGATTGGGAGACAGAGAAATCCGCTTTGGAGAAAAGAGCTGTTGACGCAGAAGCCGCCCTTAAACCGGTGTCAGAAGAGCTATCTGGCTTAAAGCGTCAAATAGACGTTATGACCACTGCTATCTTTGGTAAGCACCCTTATTACAACTTCTGAATATATCATCCCATAAATTGCCGGCTTAACAATGGTTCCACTGATGCAGGAAAACGCATTGCCCATTTAGGCTCTGACATGTAGAAGAAGCTGAAAGCTGCCTATACACTTATAGAACAACTTTATACCGGCGCACAACGAATCATTTGTACTGTCGCTCACAACAAACCGCCCCAACATTGATCAAGGAGACCCTGCAAAAGCTATCAATGCTTCTTGCCCGGTTTGAAGAGCTGAAGAGATCGGCTGCAAGGGCAGGTGCTTTGACTGCATTAACCCGGGCGAAAGCATGGGTACCCGACCAAGATCCGGCTGACGTAGTGAATGGCTATCCAAGATTGAAAGAAGACGGATCAAAATTTACCAATGATGATCTTCGAGCTTTGACGAAGGAAATGCGGCCCTTGGCCAGCAAGTTAGACGAAGAAGCTGACCTGTCCCACTAACAGGCGGTTTATGACACTGACAACAAACGGGTTAATGCGCCGACTCATGATGTGGAGGATCTCATCCCGCCCGTCCGTAAGCACACTTACGCCCCTCATGTTGAACCCTCCAAGATTATAAGCGATGAAGCTGTTTTCCAAGCCCTAACTGGGATCAATTGGGCAACCACTGACTTCCACCTGCTGGGTGGATACGAGGAGGAGGAAACGGCGTAGGGTGATCTGCAGCAGTCTGGCCGGGCTGGCGAGGAATCATGAACCGGGGACGGTTTAATCTTCGACATATCGTAATACTTTGATGATCAACTATCATTCTTTTAGGCTGTAAAATGCCTTGTAATAGGCTGACTGAAAACACTTGGTGTGTTATGTTATCATGCATATTCCCCTTGCATAATACTGCTTAATCCGGCTTCTTTACAATATTTTTGCTTATGATTCTGAACAGCTTTACTCAATCTGTTTCTGCATAAGACAAATTTAAAGTGTTCCTGGCAGTTCATCGCCGGACGGGTCATAATACCCAAATGCATGACCTAGGTTTATAACCCAGGCTGCATTTTGAAATAAATAAATATGAAAATATATCATACCTGTGATATCAAATCACATCGTTGGTTTTACCAACTTTAGTAGTAAGGGTGATAATCCCAAATTGTGAGTATTGATGACTCCTGCAATATTTCGCCGGTTTATGATAAAACCATACCGAGTTGTGATAAACACTGGATTAGCTGCAAATGATACTAGCGATTTGTAATCAAACCAGACCGGGTTAAAAAACACCGGTTTACTTGATGGTGGTGACTTATAGTCAATCACTAGGCCGAGTTAATAATCATCGGTCTAAAAAATGTGTCGTAAATCACAAAAGAGAAAGCAACTTATCAAAAAATCATGCGAGGCTTTTTATAGGCCGCCAGGCGTAAATTCGAGGCTTTTCATGGGCTGCCAGGCCAAAGTGTTAAACCATTTCACGAAGCCTGTTAAGATGGACCTCACATTAACCAATCGTCGTTTTAACGTTGACAAGTTCAGGGTCTGTATAAGATTGACTTGTCAATCGTTCGACGGGTCATACCAGGTTTACCTGGACGGAGTGACTTACTTGATGCAGGTAGGTTAACCCGGGGTTTACCTGAACTCTATTTTGTACACAGAAGCCCCCATGTGACAAACTCTTATGGAAAAAACAGCAGAGGCCCCGCTTTAACAGGGATGCCTATTTATTATATTGATCATAATATATACCTTGTGAATATATGTACATAAAGGGAGCCTATGGCCCAGGTGTAGTAAGGCCGAAGATGAGCAATGTTCCATGGCCGTTGGGTCTCCTCCTCTGCTGTGCGTGAGTCCTTGTGTTCTCGAATGTCGATGAGGTAGTATGACCCGTTGTGCAGATTCTTGCTGACCACAACGAGTCTTTCCCAAGGTGGGGATAACTTGTGCATATCAGTCTGGTCTTGGATGAGCCGGAGCACCAGATCGCCTTCTTGAAATGTTCTGGTTTTAATCCGGCGACTATGGTATCGACGCAGATCTTGCTGGTAAATCGCCGATCGAGTCGCTGCAATGTCACATTCCACATCCAACCGGTCCAGTGCTTCTTGTCATGTCTTCTCATTTTCAGCTTCAACATAGGCTGCCACGCGAGGAGAATCATGACGGATGTCACTAGGGAGAGCTTCCTCGGCTCCATACACCATGAAAAAAGGCGTGTAACCCGTAGGTCTGTTGGGTGTGGTATTGATGCTCCATAATACGAAAGGTAACTCCTCCACCCAACAACCTAGCATCCTTTGTAAGGGAACCATAAGCCGGGGCTTGATGCCTCTCAAGATCTCTTGATTAGCTCTCTCAGCTTGACCATTAGATTGAGGGTGAGCAACTGAAGATATGTCAAGCCGGATGTGCTCTCGTTGACAAAATTCTTTCATAGCCCCCTTAGATAAATTAGTACCATTATCAGTTACAATATTGTGTGGAAAGCCAAACCGGAAAATCACCTTCTTGATGAACTGAACCGCCATTGCTGCATCACACGTGCTGACTGGCACTGCCTCGACCCACTTGGTAAACTTATCAACCGCCACCAGAAGGTGGGTCTTCTTATCTGGAGATCTCTTAAAGGGTCCAACCATATCTAGCCCCCAAGTCGCGAACGGCCAACTGATTGGAACCATCCTCAATTCTTGAGCCGGTACATGAGCACGCCTTGAGAATTTCTGACAGGCATCACACTTTTTGACCAAGTCCTCCACATCAGCATGATTCGTCAGCCAATAGAAGCCGTGACGAAAAGCTTTAGCTACCAAGGACTTTGAACCGGCATGGTGACCACAATATCCTTTGTGGATCTCTCGTAGAATCTCACAGCCTTCATCCGGAGACACGCAACACTGAAACGCCCCTATTACACTGCAATGATGTAATTCTCCATTGACAATAGTCATTGACTTGGACGGCCGGACTATCTGCCTGGCCAAGATTTCATCCTCTGGTTACTCGCCTTGGTTCATATACGCCAAATATGTGACTGTCCAATCTGGGATAGCATGAAGCGGCGCTACCAACTGAGCCTCTGGATCAGGAACAGCCAAGTCCTCCTCTGAAGGTAATTTAACCGATGGATTATGCAGAATATCCAGAAAAACATTAGGTGGAACCGGTTTACGTTGGGAACCCAAAGAGCTTAATGCGTCCGCCACTTCATTTTTTCGCCGGTCCACATGGTCCACCTGCTAACCCTTGAAGTGTCCAGCGACAATGTCCACCTCTCAACGATATGCTGCCATGAGTGGGTCCTTGGAATCCCAAGTACCAGATACTTGTTGAGCCACCGGGTCCGAGTCACCGAAGCAATTAACCCGGCTTTGATTCATCTCCTTAGCCATTCGAAGACCGTGGAGGAGAGCCTCATATTTTGCTGCATTATTAGTACAAGGGAACATTAGACGAAGAACATAGCAAAACTTATCACCTCGTGGGGAAGTTAATACGACTCCAGCCCCTGAGCCTTCCAATTGCCTGGATCCGTCAAAGTGAATAGTCCAGTACGTGTGATCCGGTTTTTCTTCTGGCGCCTGTAATTCCGTCCAATCATTGATGAAATCCACAAGTGCTTGGGACTTGATTGCAGTACAAGGCACATATTTTAACCCGTGAGGTCCAAGCTCAATGGCCCACTTGGCAACCTGGCCAGTTGCTTCTCTGTTTTGGATTATATCTCCCAAAGGGGCAGAGCTGACCACACTGATGGGATGACCCTAGAAATATTGCTTGAGCTTCTGGATCGCCATGAAGACTCCATACACCAGCTTCTGCCAATGCAGATACCTCTGCTTAGACTCAATGAGCACCTCGCAGATGTAGTAAATAGGTCGTTGAACCACATATTCCTTCCCAACTTCCTTGCGCTCCACTACAATGGAAACACCAACAGCTCGGGCATTAGCAGCCACATATAGTAACAGCGGCTCATTATCGACCGGAGCAGCAAGGACAGGCGGCTGTGCCTACTGTTTCTTTAAGTCCTCAAACGCGGCATTAGAATATCACTCCAGACAAAATTGTTTGTCTTTTTCATCGTCTGGTAGAGCGGGATAGCCTTCTCTCCCAATCGGCTGATAAACCGGCTCAGCGCTGCAATGCGGCCTGCCAGACGTTGAACATCATTGATACATGCCACTTTAGCCAATGACGTAATAGCTTTGATCTTCTCAGGATTAGCTTCAATTTCCCTGTTTGATACCAGAAAGCCCAGGAGCTTGCCTGCCGGTACACCAAAAACACACTTGGCTGGATTAAGCATCATCTTATAAATCCGGAGATTATCCAAAGTTTCTTTCAAGTCATCTATCAGCGTCTCTTCCTTTCTGGATTTTACCACAATATCATCCACATATGCATGAACATTATGCCCTATCTGTGTTTGAGGACAATTTTGCACGCAGCGTTGATAAGTCACCTGGGCACTCTTAAGCCCAAAGGGCATAGATACATAGCAGAAGGCTCCAAAGGGAGTTATAAAAGTTGTCTTCTCCTGGTCCTTAACTGCCATTTTGATCTGATGATAGCCGGAATATGCATCTAGAAAACTTAAACGATCACCACCAGCCATAACATCAATGATTTGATCAATATGGGGGAGAGCAAAGGGATCAGCTGGGCAAGCCTTGGTCAAATCTGTGTAATCCACACACGTACGCCAAGTACCATTCTTCTTGAGTACTACCACCGGATTAGCCAACCACTCAGGATGAAACACTTCAACAATAAACCCGGCCGCCAAGAGCCTGGCTACCTCTTCACCAATATCCTTGTGCCTTTCCTCATTGAAGCGGTGGAGAAACTGTTTGACCGGTTTGAATTTGGGATCAAAATTAAGAGTGTGCTCAGCGAGTCCTCTCGGCACACCTGACATGTGAGAAGGTTTCCATGCAAAGATGTCCCGGTTCTCACGGATGAACTCAATGAGCACGCTTTCCTATTTCGGATCCAAATTAGCGCTGATGCTAAACTGCTTGGATGAATCGCCTGGGACAAAATCCACCAGCTTAGTATCATCGGCTGATTTAAACTTTAAGGCCGGATCATGCTCAGTAGCTGGCTTTTTCAATGGAGTCATGTCCGTCAGATCAACATTGTCCTTGTAGAACTTCAACTCCTCTATTGCACAAACCAACTCAGCATAGGCCGCATCATCTTCTTCACATTCCAAAGCAATTTTACGGCTCCCATGCACCGTGATAGTCCCTTTATGACCCGGCATCTTGAGCTGCAGATAAACGTAACAGGGCCTCGCCATGAACTTAGCATAAACCGGCCGCCCGAACAAGGCTTGGTACGGGCTCTTGATTTTTACCACTTCAAAGGTCAAAGTTTCCGACCTTGAGTCATGCTCATCTCCAAAGGTAACCTCCAAATCTATCTTGCCGACTTGATACGCTGATTTACCAGGTACCACGCCATGGAAAACAGTGTTGGACGGTCTGAGCTTCTTATCTGTTAGCCCCATGCGACGGAAGGTTTCATAATACAGGATATTGATGCTGCTCCCTCCGTCCATGAGCACCTTGGTAAACTTGTACCCCCAACCTGAGGTGCCACCACCAGTGCCAGCTGTCCCGGATTATCAACCGGGGCGGATGATCCTCACGACTCCACACAATGGGCTGCTCTGACCAGCGTAAATAACGAGGTACTGCCGATTCAATGGAGTGCACCGCCCTCTTATAAACCTTGTGATCATGCATACACACGCTAATGGTGAAGACATGATACTGCCCTCTACTCAACTGCTTCGGGTTGCTCTGATAACCCGACTACTACTGCTGATGATTCCCCTGATGATTATAACCACCTTGACTACTTTGATTGTTGTGCCCATTATGATTGCCATGTCCGCCCTGATTGCCTTGGAATCCTGAGCCCAGAACCATTACCGTGATAACCCGGCCCATGAAAATCGGGGCCTGAACCGCCGGGCGGTCCATGATCATATTGACAACGATCTGGATTTTTGAACTCCCGCATAATAAAGCAATCCTTCCAGAGGTGTGTGGCTCGCTTTTCCTTCGTGCCATGCCTAGGGCAAGGCAGATTTAACTGAAGCTCCAGATTGATATTTGACCCTCCGCTTCGTGGGGGTGGCCTACCCTTACGATGTTGACCATCATTCTGCGCACTAGTGTTAACCATGAAATCTGAATTATTATCCGCTTTACGCTTACCACTGTTTCCATGCCTCGCCGGATTAGACTACGGCGCCTTACTTCTTCTTTCCCTTTCCTGACTTCTCGTCGTCAGACACTGGATCTTTGGTACTATCAGAATTGGCGTACTTCACCAGAGCAGCCATAAGTGTTCCCATATCTTCGCAGTGACGTTTCAGCCGTCCCAACTTCAGCTTCAGAGGCTCGAACCGGCAATTGCCTTCCAATGTCAAGACTGTTGTGTCCGGGTTGATGCGGTCTGATTGATGCAGGATCTCAAAAACCCTGCGCACCCAATGACTTGTTGATTCGTTTTCTCCTTGGACACAGGCGGCTAAGTCCACAATTGACATAGGCTGCTTGCATGTATCTTTGAAATTATTGATAAACCGGCGCCTTAGCTCGGCCCATGATCCAATGGAATTAGCTGGTAAACTTTTTAACCAAGTACGAGTTGTTCCCTCCAACATCATGGTGAAGTACTTAGCACACGCCCCATCGTCCACGTCCAGCATCTCCATCGCCATCTCATAGCTTTCAACCCACGCCTCGGGGGACAGATACTCAGTATAATTGGGCACCTTCCGTGGTCCTTTGAAATCCTTAGGCAGCCGCACATTACGTAAAGCGGGGGTGAGACATGGCACTCCCAAAGAGCTGGAAGAAACTCCTGGCTCCATCATGGTAGTTGGACGAACCGGGGTGAGCTCACGGGCTGTATATTATGCTGCTAACTCGGCTTCTCGACGCTGTCTACCCTGGTCTACCACATCCTAAGCATTTCCACCACCACCTGCCGGGTTATCCCCCCGAGGTGGGTTACGGTTATGCGCACAAATTGATACGGTCGGTTCATCCATATGCCTGCTATAACTCCGGCTTGGGCG
>LR738711.1:862031218-862106087 GCA_902687465.1 Secale cereale
TAATCCTCTCGCGGCTATAAGAATAAGCCTGCTGCTGAGTCAAAGCCGTCTCTAGGAACTCCCTAGCTCGTCGCGCCTCCACTGCTATAGGGGATTCTCTTTGGGATTCTCCTTGGGGAATTATGCCAATCATGAAGCGGCTACGACTATGTTATCCAAGGGGTTGGAGTAATGACCGGGAGGTGTTGGTACACGCTATGCTGGAAGGATCTGACGAGATGGATCCGTTGCATGCGGCTGGACTGACGCCCCCGTTCGAGGCACTTCCGCCCGGTTTACCACCGGCTGATTGCTGGACCCTGCTCCCGACATATTAAAGAGATTCCTTGCCTCATAAACCCGAGGTAGGCGAGACTAGCACCTTCTCCTCATTACATCATTTGATGCATTCTGATAACATGAGCCGATAAGCCTGAGCATCCAACTCAGCTTGTTTTGCAGCCATCCTGGTGTTTTCAGCTGCCAGATCTGTTTTGGCTTGATCTATCTGACCCTTTACTTTAGCAACTTCTGCATCGTGCTGCTCCTTATCGGCCTCGCTGACTTCCGCGGTCAACAGTGCTATCAAAGTGTCAAATAAACCGGACATGCCTTGAGCCAGTGGCTACACAGGGCCTCCTGCCCCAGCTGCTGGTGTCGTCGCCAAACCGGATGTTAATGCTGCTGCAGTCGAAGATTGTCGCACAGATTGTGACCCGGCCATGAAGACCGCAACCCGGCTTGGCGGATCAAGGGTGCCCGGAATACTGTCATCGTCGGAACAGCCCCCAGACCGGCCATCCTGTAGCAGGTATAAAGACTCGGTCTCTCCGGTAGATGACTCGTCGCCCGAATAAACAACGGTCTCACCACCAAATTCCGATCTATCCTCAACTTCCGCTCCGTGGACAACTCCCACAAAGACACGCTTCACGGCGAGCCGAACCTGGGTAGGTCTCGCACGCTGAGCCGACTCGACGAGGTTGGTGCAGATGTCCGGCTCAGGTCCTGGTTCACCGATCTTGCCAATGAAAACATGGATGCCGCCGAAGGGAACCCGGTACCCGTACTTGATTGAATCGGCCTCGGGGCCCCAGCCTGCGTTGTCGATGTAGATCTTGCCGTGATGACTCTTAGTCATCCGGCCCATTGCATAGCCCTTGAGTCCTTCAAAGCTACCCTCTAAGAAATCAAAACCATCGTGCGATAGCCCCACGGTGGGCGCCAACTGTCGTGGTTTTGTCACTGTAGATGTCCTAGCATAAGGACTTAGTGGTGGAGCCATCGCTACGGGTTAGCTTAAAGGGGTTAAAGCGAACAAAGGACGCAAGAGATTTTATACTAGTTCGGCCCCTTCGATGAAGGTAAAAGCCTATGTCTAGTTGTTGTGGTATTGCTAGGGTTTCGATGACCAGGGAGCAAATCCGCTTTGCCCGTGTCTCGAGTTGTTGTCTGTTGTCCCTGAGCCGCCGCCGTGTCATCCCTTTATGAACACAGGATGACGCCCGGCCGGCTTACAGAATCCCGAGGCCAGCTCATAAACGTGCCCGGCTCGGTGTCTACTTTACCTATCTTACAATAAAAGTTATATGTCGTATGGCGGTTTACATCTATGGGCCCTAACACCCTTTGGGCCCTGGGCCTTTCAGTCTTCTATAGTAAAATGCCGTATCCTATGTCTTGATGGGCTTCATAGAAGTAATTCATCATAGGCATAAACCGGCCCCTCCTGGGCGGTTTATACCTAATAGTTATATCCCTGACAGACGGGCTGCTATGAGCAGGTGCGGGAGCCGATGCAGGAGCAGGTTCAGGTGCTGGTGCAATGTTAGACGAGCTGCTCCTGAAGAAGTCGGCAAGCGGAAAGTCCGCTGCATTTTTTTCTGGATTTTGTCTGGTCCAACTGACAACGGCCGGCACCAAGCCACCTGAAAAATCTGCAATTGCCTGTTTTGCGGCAGCTACCTCTCTTGCAACTGTCTGAGCTGATTTCTTCTCAACCGCAATCTCAACCTTCTTGTCGATATTTTCTTCAGTTAACCTCCGTCTTTCCGTTCTCTCCTCCGTGGTCTCGTGGTAGTACTTCTTCCACATGGCTCCATCTCCGACACCGTGCACGCGTCCATACAACGGCCGAGTCTCCACCGGGAGTCCTTTCAATATGTTTAACACCCGGTTGAATGGGGTGTCCCACTTGGGCTTTGCCAACGCCTCAGACGGCGAGTCGCTTTCGGCCGCAATCCTGTGTTGCTCTCTCTACAAAAGGAACAACGATCGTTTACAAATATGACTAAACGTACAGTCAAATTGACCAGAAGCTAAAATTAGGGGGTAAATTAAAAATAACCAGCAGTCTGATGAACTCCATCGTGACCGGATCCGTCTCGAAAACCTTCCTTACTAGGTCCCAATGCTACCGCGCCCTGTTGACGTCAAGCTCCTGCGGAACGGTGAAGTCCGCCAAGGGGTCTGGTATGCCCAGACTTTCGCGTTCTGATACGTCTCCAACGTATCTATAATTTATGAAGTATTCATCCTATTATATTATCCATCTTAGATGTTTTATACACATTTATATGCTAGTTTATATGATTTTTGGGACTAACCTATTAACCTAGAGCCCAGTGCCAGTTTATGTTTTTTCCTTGTTTTTGAGTTTTACAGAAAAGGAATACCAAACGGAGTCCAATTGACGTGCCAATTTTTGATGATTTTTTATGGACCAAAAGAAGCCCTTGGAGTAAAAGTGTTGGGCCAGAAGAGTACCGGGCTGTCCACAAGGGTGGGGGCGCGCCCACCCCCTAGGCGTGGGCCCCTATCTCGTGGACGACTCGAAGACCCCGTGGACGTGAAACCGACGCCAAAAACTCCTATAAATATAGAAACCTTCAGAAAATAACCTAGATCGGAAGTTCCGCCGCCGCAAGCCTCTGTAACCATGAGAAATCAATCTAGGCCCTCTTTGGCACCCTGCCGGAGGGGGCCATCATCACCGGAGGCCATGGAGGAGGACCCGAAGGGGCCATCATCGCCATGAAGGCTAAGGACTAGAGGGAGAACCTCTCCCCATCTAGGGGGGAGGCCATGGAGGAGGAAGCACAAGGGGGAGAACCTCTCCTCCTTTCTCTCGGTGGCGTCGGAGTGCCATCGGGAGGGGAATCATCGCCTCGGTGATCGTCTTCATCAACATCACCATCCTCATCTCTGTTACGCGGCCCACTATCCCGCACTCCGCTGTAATCCCTACTTGAACATGGTGCTTTATGCCACATATTATGATCCAATGATGTGTTGCCATCCTATGATGTTTTGAGTAGATATCCTTTATCTTTAGGTTGATTGATGATCTAGACTGGTATGAGTTGTATGTTTTATTTTGGTGATGTCCTATGGTGCCATCCGTGTCACGCAAGCGTGAGGGATTCCCGCTGTAGGGTGTTGCAATACGTTCATGGTTCACTTATAGTGGGTTGCTTGAGTGACAAAAGCATAAACCCGAGTAAGGGGGTTGTTGCGTATGGGATAAAGGGGACTTGATGCTTTAATGCTATGGTTAGGTTTTACCTTAATGATCTTTAGTAGTTGCAGATGCTTGCTAGAGTTCCAATCATAAGTGCATATGATCCAAGAAGAGAAAGTATGTTAGCCTATGCCTCTCCCTCATATGAAATTGCAATGACGACTACCTGTCTTGTTAACAATTGCCTAGAACAATTCCGCACACCGATCCATCATTATTCCACACTCGCTATTTATAATATTTAGTAATATATTCTTACTTTATGATAACAGCACCTACTTTTATATTTTAGCTCTCCGATATCATGCAAAGTTATCCTCTTCATACCAACAACATAGTTTCATTTCTCGTTTCTAGTTGGAAACAAACGTTCGGTGTACGTAAAGTCAAATCATTGGCAGATAGGACTTGAGAGAATATGGATATTACCTTTAGCTCCTTGTGGGTTCGACACTCCATACTTATCACTTCCACCATTGGTAATTGCTACGATGATTCCCTGCACTTGGGGACTATCAAGCTCTTTTCTGGCGCCGTTGCCGGGGAGAAATAGTGTGGGGTTGATATTCTCGTGTGTGCTTGTTTGCTTTCGGCACTAAGTAGATTCTGTTTTTCCTTTTTGTTTCTCTTTAGTTGTGGGTGAAACATACAATATTTTTATGAATGAAAATACAAAAAAATTACTTGCCCCTTATGCCTAAAAAGTTTTTCAAAAAGATAAGTGATTGGAAAGTTATGCATTGAAGAAGTGAGGGTCGACCTTGAGCACTTGTGTTCATGCTCATGGAACAAATGTAGAATTTTTCATGGAAGCTTCTCTGTAAATAATTATCCCCTTGTATATATCCATTGTATTATAAAAATGATGTGCCAAGCTTTGGTTTTAGGATCATTAGATTGCTTGTTTTCTATGTGCAGAACAAAAAACAGAAACTTTGGCTATAGCGCGTGATTTTACATTTCTTACTGGAAGGTCAAATGGGTCTGAAACTTTTTGCACATTAATTATGTACGAAGTTTTCAAATTTTAATATTTTTTTAGAACTGTTTGGAGTTACAGAAGTTTACCGAACTTCCATATTACTACAGATTGTCCTGTTTTTGATAGATTCTGTTTTCTATGTGTTGATCGCTTATTTTGATGAATCTATGGGTAGTACCGGGGGGTATGAACCATGGTGAAGTTCGAATACAGTAGATAAAGTGCTAATATGAAATTGGAATAAGTTTGCAACAGTGCTTAAAGGTAGTGATTTGCTTTATTATACTAACGGATCTCACAAAGTTTTTGTTAAAGTTTTGTGTGGAGAAGATCGAGGAGCTATCAGTATGAGAAGAATAAAGAGAGGCAAGAGTTCAAGCTTGGGGATGCCCAAGGAACCCCAAGTAAATATTTCAAGTATACTCCAGAATCTAAGCTTGGGGATGCCCAAGGAACCCCAAGTAAATATTTCAAGTATACTCAAGAATCTAAGCTTGGGGATGCCCCGGTTGGCATCCCATCTTTCTTCTTCGACAATTATCAGTAAACCTTGGTTTTTGTTTTGTTCACATGACTTGTGTCCCTTGTGTTCTTCTTTTTTATTTTTTTTATTTAAGAACCATGCTAGTATGAGATAGTCCTTCCTTGATTTATAGAATTATTCATGTGCTTCACTTATATCTTTTGAGTATGATATGATAGAATGATCTTTGTGCTTCACTTAAATCTGTTGAGTACGGTTTTATAGAATGCTTCGTGTGCTTCACTTATATATTTTGAGCTTGGATATTTGCTAGTCGATATTAATCCTAGAATACTCCATGAACTTCACTTATATCTTTTGGAGTATGAATAATACTATCATCTAAAGTGTATTTGGAAGAGTGTCAACTTTAGTTAGTAATGATTCCACTATTTCGAGTTTGCTCCCACTATTCCTAATGAGAATAATTTTTCTTATGTGGAGAGTAGTAAAATTTGTATGCTTGTAGATCATGAAAATAATGCTTGATGTGATGGTTATATTGTTGAACCCATTCATGATGCTACTGAATTTTTTTATGAGGGAGGAATACATGCTTGTAGAAGTTGCAATAATATCAAGTTTCCTCTCTATGTGCTTAAAGTTTTGAAGTTATACTTGTCTTGCCTTCATATGCTAGTTGATTCTTGTTCCTATAAATTATGTGCTCACAAAATCCCTAGGCATAGGAAGTGGGTTAGATTTAAATATGCTAGTCATATTCTTCATGATGCTCTCTTTATGTTTCAATTCTTATCTTTTATGTGAGAATCATTGAAATCATCATGCCTAGCTAAAAGGCATTAAAGAAAAGCGTTTGTTGGGAGTACTTTTTGTGTGTGTTTACATGATTAAGCTACTGTGGTAATCGTGTTTTATAGCTTTTGTTTCAATAAGGTGCCAACTAAGACCTTTGGGAAGACTTGGGTGAAAGACAATGTGATCTTGGTGAAAAAACAGAAACTTTGTGCTCACGGGATTAGCTGACATTTTTTTTACAGAAGAGTGCTTTTGAGTTGATTCTTTTTGTAGAAGATTAATAGAAAATTCCTCACGTCGAACAATTTATTTCATAATTTTTAGAATATCATAAGTATGGTTGTTGTTCAGATCATTACAGACTGTTCTGTTTCTTACAGCTTCTGTTTTCATTGCATAGTTTGCTTGTTTTCTAGTTTCTATGGCTTATTTATCTCAATATAAACTGTAGAAATGATATGGTATAGTAGGCATTGTGTGAGAACAACTATGAACCTTGTCTTTGACAGTACCAAAGTGAATGGTTTACTCTTTATCATACTAACCTATCTCACGAAGTTACATTAAGGTTTGTGTCGTTGAAGTTTTCAAGCTTTGGGTGAGATATCGATATGAGGAGAATAGGGAATGGAAAGACCCTAAGCTTGGGGATGCCCAAGGCACCCGAAGGTAATATTCAAGGAAGACTCAAGCGCCTAAGCTTGGGAATGCCCCGGAAGGCATCCCGTCTTTCGTCTTCAAAACTATCGGTATATCTTACTCGGAGCTATATTTTTATTTGTCACATGGTATGTGTTTTGCTTGGAGCGTATTTTCAATTATACTTGCTGTTTGAATAAAATCATTGGATCTGAAATCTTGAATGAAAAAGAATCCTCCCATGGCTAGTTAATTATTTGACTACTCAGTGTCCTTCACTTATATCTTTTGGAGTAGTTTATCATTTAATCACGTGCTTCACATACATCCTATGAGTAAATGGTTGAATGAATTGAATATCACTAGTGGTTGGGGCGCGCCCTAGGCACGCCTCCTAAGGCGTTAGTTTGCGCACTAATCCAGCTGTTTTATTTGTTAACGTTTGTGTGCAGTCCACAGAGCGCCAGTTGCTAAAAATACTACCTTTAATAGAACAAAATGCAGTTCAGTCATAAAGCATAGCAAGCTAGCAGGACGTATACATGGAAGTGCTGGTCAACTTGTATGACGATTGTTGCAAAAATAATACACTGAATATAATTGCAGCAGCAGAGTGTTCGCTCAGAAAGCAGAGCAAGCTATAGGTCTTACAAAATGGATGACTGATCAGAGACACAACCAGCCTTTCCTCTAGTCAACACATGCATATCAAATTGCATGCAATAAAACTAACAAGAGGCAAGAACTGGTTACAACAAACTGAACTCAACCATGAACATCACAACAAAGCGGATGACTAAAAACTAATCAACCAATAAATATGATCTATTTTCTCTAAAATAGGAAGAGTGGATAATGAAAAGATCAAAAGAATCGTCTTGGATCTTCGTGAAGGCCTTGCGCAGACGGTATGGCTAGATCACCAAGGCCTTTCTGTTCCCAACAACATCCATATGGATTATCTACTTACATTGTAGTGTTGATGTACATGTCCTCGAGGTCATCCTTGAGCTCCTGATTGCCTATCTCCAAGTGAAATAAAGCCTACAAAGATAATAAGCAGCACAAACATTTCAAACCTTGACTGCACAAAGCCAGCGGTGAGAGCGAGGCGAGATTGACGCTCACCTGCGGGACGGTATCCTCGAATTTGGAGGGCTTGACGCCCTGTCCTGCTGGATCTTCTTCCTGGTGGTGGACATCTCGATCGGTGTCACTACACGAGGTGAAATCAAACCTTTCTCTGCATCTTTAATCATCTCGCAATAGAAGTGCACGCAATCTGGTAAACAAACTACAATCCTATTTGGTTGTCGTTGCAAAAGTGTTTGTTCTTTGACATCCATAAAACCGACATTTTTATGTCAAAATTTCTTTTACAAATAGAAGGGTGATCCAATAGTACATCGAGGACTTAATGCCCAGACATCTACAATTTCCTTCAAATCAGACCAAAGAAGGTCACACATGGCACCATCATGAAGCACTTTGTGCTTGTGATCTATTATTCTGCTGGGGGCACATGATAATAAAATTGTAGAAATCGAATGCATAAACTACAAAATATAACACTAGAGAATAATTTATCTGATCTCGTAATAGCAGGGGAAAAGCTACCATGGACATGGAATATTTTGTTCTCAATAAGTGCAGACAAACCTCCTAAGAAGAAGTTAGGGCAGTGCCAGGTAGGGACGCGCCCCTTTGACTTGCTTGTTTGTGTCATGGGAAATATGCAGGCATAGTCAGAATACTTGACTACTTGTGGCTGGTGACGCTGCCTTGAGTTGTTTCCCACAAAAAAAGCAGCAGGCAGTAATACTACACACTATTGTGAGAATAAGAAGCGCCCTATGTTGCTAGAGTTACAATACGTACCCCTAGGTATTCTTTGTTCATTTCCTCCCAAATTATTTATTCGTACTATGTCTCTTCCTCATTGTGAAGATCCCCTCAACCTACAAAATTAATGGAGAATTAGAGATAACAAATGACAAATAACCTATCACATACATCATCTGCCCAGAAGTGATTGTGCGTCCAAATACTTCCACCGCCGATGAGTGAATGTTTTCTCCACTATGTAAGGTATAACTGCTATCAAGGAAATTAGATTCAACACCACCCCCTTCAATTCCCTAGCAACAGTAATCCAAATGAATGGTAGAAAATGATTAAACCAATGCTACCAATGATTTAGGTAAATAATCACCAGGAGACACAAAACATTCAGCTAGGTTCGGACTATGCTATCATCACCGGGACTATAGGGAACCTTAGTATAAGTTAGGACAGTTTGGCTAATATATGAAGGCTTTTTTCTTAAGAAATTCAGATTTTTCTTATAATAATACAAAATTATATAGCAATCCAGAAGAGTGATTTACACTACTGCCAGAGCTTTGTCCTCTTATTAATTATGTTCCTCAAGGAGAAAGTAATTAATGGTATGGCAAGTAGTACAACTTAATGGACATCTGCACATGTGGTGGGCATACTTCTGCTCAAGGTTTTTGAGTCGCCGATTCAAGCCAAGTCACCGAGGCTGTGGCTAGTGGCTTGCTGGCTTGAGTTTGCGACTTGGCTTGATTAGTCGCCCCAAGTCGCCATAGCTTAGAATAGGATTTAGGGGTTGAATTAGGAGTGATATTACCTAGTAATCATTTATAGTTGGCAATGGAAATCCCCTTCTGACCTTGTGCAAGGTCATCTTTGTTGATTTCAGGTGCACCTTGCAGTATAAATGTAATAGCAAGCATGAGCATCAAGTTGTTTGCACCTTCCAGTATATATGTAATAGGAAACTTGCACATGTGAGTTGAAATAAAGAGAACTTACTTCTTGTGTGTCCATCTGTCCCAATTTGTTTTCCTTGATGATCCTTTTTTATTTGCACCTGATCACCTGATTCAGATAAGTAAAACAGCAGCAGTTGTACATATAAATACCATCACAGATCACAGCAACAAGTATTACAACATAAATTAAGCATTAGTTCATTACATTTAACTATGAACTACCAATTTCTTAACTCTTTACAACCGGCCCCAAATCGACCCCCAAATCCTATGTGCAAAATAAGGGATAGGGCACACCAGCCCTACCCCCAAGCCCCCAACTCCGAATGTCCAAAAAGAAGCCACACGGTCCACACCAGCCCCAAATCCTATGTCCAAAATAAGGCACACCAGCCCCAAGAGCCCCCAACTCCATATGTCCAAAATGAAGCCACACCAGCCCAGGTTCCATCAATCGTCCTAGTAATCCAGATCATCATCAAAGCCAATGGAGCCTCTCTCTTCACCTCCACCTTCATCTTCACCTTGATTTCCCTCTTGATCATCTTCACTTGTTGAATAATCTTCAAGCTCAACCTCCTTATTTGCATCCTCCTCCTCGTCCTGGCTCCCACTCCCATGGCTTCTAAGGTTGCGTAATGGACCTTCAGATGCACCGACGGCTTCGTCAACTTGATCCCAAGTGATATCAGCCCCTTCATAAACCGGCTGGGCATTATGGTCAACCCATTCATTGTCCCACTGTAAGTCTTCTAGGACTAATGGATCAGACCTAGTCCCTTTGGAGCCTTCCTCATGAATCTTTTGGTACCGATCGGCATTCTTCCGGTTGTATTGAACATATGACAAATCATTAAGTCTTTGGAACTCCAACCTATTTCTCTTTTTGCTATGGATCTGAAAACAACATACAAGAAAACAATTAGCAAGGCTACCATAAGCACCCCACAAAAGAGCTACACAAGTACAATGAACGTCAAGTTGGTGCTTACTACTTACATTTTGAAAGCAAGACTAATTTCGTTCACAACCGGAAGCTGAAGCACAAAGGCTAACTATGTGCTTTGCTAAATGTTGCAGCTCATAAGCAAGGCCACCATAAGCACCCCACCAAAGAACTACATAAGTACAAATGAAGACAATGTTAGAATTCGTAAGACAAAAAAGGTAGGTGCTGAAATTTATGAAAAAGTAGAAGGCTTCTGCTGTTGCTTTCTCACCCAAAGTGAATTGGATATAATGCTAGGTCTTCGGACTACATTTAAGGCAACTATTTGTCGTCCCTGAACATAGTGATGGCGACGTAAGTAGCGAGTTAACTAAGTTCTTACGCAGGACATTATTTTTTCTCCCAGTGACCTTTCTTATCTCTACCACAACTACACCATTGTACAGCAATCCATAGCTAGTTACATCAAGAAAAATAATCGCCATGGACATCAAAGTGTGAAATATCTCATATCACCAGTAACTAATTTCCATATTATATTTAGCTTTGTGCAATTAGGATTTTTCTACAACTATTCTAACTTCCAAAACATAACATGGAAGAATGTGTTCCCTTTCTAATAAACATCTGTGAAGACGGTAACTGATACAGAGACGGAGTGAGCAGTAGTGGATATCGGTTTCTCAGGTGGGGATATGCCCCCTTAGTGCTTTCCAGAAAACTATCAATTCCCTATTTAATAAGTTGAATAATATCTAGCGTATCACATGTAAGCAGAGGGTGGGACCAAAGCATAATAATGTAACCAATAGTAAGGTCCTCTTTTTTACCTTGTTCGCCAAGGGAGATGACAGATGGGTCTTGCTTATAGTAGTAAAACGTGGCTGACAAGAGAATAAATAAATCCATCAGTCATAACATATGTGCTAATATACAACACTATACCTTGCCACCAACTGCCATGAGAACTCAAATACATTCAAAGATGGACGTATAAAGGTACCTCCACATCATCAATATCAGAAGATACTTTCTAGATCATCATCAACTTTACTGTTTTCACCTAAGGATGACAAATAGCATTCAGAAGTTGACCAGGAGCAATCAACTTGACAACATGAACCCAAAAGCATCTAGGTAGACTGAACTGAAATTACCATTGCATGATATAGGTAACTAATACACATTCCGTGTCAGGATCCTTTAAAGGTACATGAAAATGCAAGTAGAATTGGGTATATCAGTGTATTGTCCCTGCTTCTTTTGAGCAATCTATAATGTGAAAATAAATGGAGTCAGAGTCCGTAGGCTGGAGTTTTGCACGCCTGAAAAATGGGTATGAAAATATGTGAGTGCTAACTTCTTCATACTATTACTACCAAATACTTTGTACACGGGTGTTCGAACAAACATATTGTGTGCACCAGCAAAAAAAAATACTCCCACAAAATCTTGCAAACATGGCAAGAGGTCGAGTGAAATGAAGCAAACAGGAGTTCCGCGCCGGACCCAGACTGTTAGCATCACTCTGATAATAGTTACGTACTATTTTTGTTATGGTGAATACGAACATAAGCACAAAGAGTTAGATATTAGCTGTGATAAAGATACGATTTTCAGATAACATCATACACTAAATAAATAGACCGATAGTTACCTATTTTTAACATTTGATTTCTCTATATCTTGAAAGTGCCATGAGCTCTTTTCTCCAGTCAAAATACACAAGAAGCAAATAACAAGGCATGTTGTATTATCATCAGGTCAACAACAATAACCAAAGGACTAAAGCATTATGCTGATCTGAGCAATAAATAGGAAAGAGGATGGATGATATCGTGACCTCACCTGGGGCAAAAATCTTCCTCTGCACTGGAAATCCTCGACACGGACAAAAAGCTTCAAGATCTTCAGCATGAGATCGAAAGAAAATGACCCACATCTCCATCCCCACCTTGTTCCCATCATGTGTGGGCATTAGATCGACGCAGACGATGTCGTGGGGTGGGTGTAGTGCGACCATGTGCTGGCGCCTCCCCCGGCGGAGTAGGGGCCGACGATCGCATGGAACATCGTCCTAGTTGTGCTCGTCCTCATGCTGCATCCTCTGGATGAGAGCTCGCGGCGCCGCCCGCCTTCTAGCTCTTGCTATCATGGCCATGGGAACGATCAGCACCGCCCCTTCCTACCACCACCACTTCATGCGAGCTCAGATCCGTAGGCGTCGGGCCCGAGCCACTCCGAGAGCTACAGCTCAGGGAGAGTCGCCGCTGCTTCACCATGGCGCAGAGATGAGGGGAGGGGGCGGCGGGGATGCAAAGAGAGTGGCTGCTGTGAGGGAAGGGAAGGGGTGATGTTTTCCTTCACGAGGAAGGAAAATCCTCCTGGTTAGGTTGCCACAGCACACACAGATTGTTTTCTCCAATCAAAACGACGCGCTCCTGCCCAACCCGCTCACTCCATTTTTCTTTTGTCCTACCTGTGCCACGTGGCTACCCCGAGAGATCGCTCCTTGCGCCACCGTTAATAGGTTGTATATATCTGAATTTATATATGTTTCATATGCTTATACCATGGGAGTAATGACTTCACACATAATAAGTATAGGTAGTAAACTTATTGAAAGTTAGCAAACGCAGAATTGGTCACTTGAACAATTCATGAAAGAATATTGAAGGAAGAGAGATTTGACATATAAATATACTATCTTGGACATCTTTTGTAATTGTGAGCACTCATTAAAATATGGCATGCCAAAAGGTTGATGTTGGAAAAGGAAGACAACTTGATGGGTTATGTTTTCCTATATCTGAAACGTTATGTTGTCTTGGATCATCCAACATGTTGGGCTTGCCTTTCCCTCTCATGCTAGCCAAATTCTTTGCACCAAGTAGAAATACTACTTGTGCTTCCAAACATCCCTTAAACCAGTTTTGCCATGAGAATCCATCATACCTAACTAAGGATTGAGTAAGATCCTTCTAGTAAGTTGTCATCGGTGCATGCAATAAAAATTGCTTTCTAAATATGTATGATCTATTAGTGCGAAGAAAATAAGCTTTATACGAACTTGTGATAGGGAAGAAATAAAAGTGACGGACTGCATAATAAATGTCTTTATCACAAGCAGCAATATAAACTGACGTTCTTTTGCATTAATATTTTGTGCATCAGACCATAAAAGCGCATGACAACCTCTGCACTTTTTCCTTTGGCAAGCACTTTGTGTTGGAGCGATCCGGTATTATATATATATATATATATATATATATATATATCCACTGTTGGAGATATGCCCTAGAGGCAATAATAAAAGTATTATTATTATATTTCCTTGTTCATGATAATTGTCTATTATTCATGCTTGAATTGTATTGTACGGAAACAGCGATACATGTGTGAATATATAGACCACAATGAGTCCCTGGTGAGCCTCTAGTTACCAGCTCGTTAATCAACAGATGATCACGGTTTCCTGATCATGGACATGTGATGTCAGTAATAACGGGATCACATCATTAGGAGAATGATGTGATGGACAAGACCCAATCCTAAGCATGGCACGAGATCGTATAGTTCGTAATGCATAAGCTTTTCGGTGTCAAGTAATTATTCCTTAGACCATGAGGTTGTACAACTCCCGGATGCCGTAGGAATACTTTGGGTGTGCGAAACGTCACAACGTAACTGGGTGGCTATAAAGGTACGCATCGGGTATCTCCGAAAGTGTCTGTTGAGTTGGTACGAACCGAGACTGGGATGTTGTCACTCCGTATGACGGAGAGGTACCTCTGGGCCCACTCGGTAAGACATCATCATAATGAGCTCAATGTGACTAAGTAGTTAGTCACGGGATGATGGATTACGGATCGAGTAAAGAGACTTGCCATGACGAGATTGAACAAGGTATCGGGCATACCGACGATCGAATCTCGGGCAAGTACCGTACCGATGGACAAAGGGAATAACATACGGGATTGAGTGAATCCTTGACACGGTGGTTCATCCGATGAAGTTCATCGAGGAACTCGTGGGAACCAACATGGGTATCCAGATCCCGTTGTTGGTTATTGACCGGAGAGTGGTCTCGATCATGTCTACGTGTCTCCCGAACCCATAGGGTCTACACACTTAAGGTTCGGTAACGCTAGGGTCGTAGAGATACATGCACGTGGAAACCCGAAAGTTGTTTGGAGTCCCGGATGAGATCCCGGACGTCACGAGGAGTTCCGGAATGGTCCGGAGGTAAAGAATGATCTATAGGAAGTCCAGTTTCGGCCATCGGGTGATCTCCGGGGGTCACCGGGAGTGTCCCGGGACCACCGGAGGGGCCCCCGGGGTCCACCGGGAGGGGCCACCCATCCCAGTGGGGCCCCTAAGCCGCAAAGGGGAAGTGGCCAGCCCTAATGGGCTGGCGCACCACATGGGCCCTCCTCCCAATGCGCCTAGGGTTGAAACCCTAGGGGGGAGGGGGCGCCACTTGCCTTGGGGGGCAAGGACTCCCCCTTTGCCGCCGCCCCACCCTGCAGATGCCATCTGCAGGGCCGGCGCACCCCCTGGCCCCCTATATATATGTGGGGGGGGAGAGGGCAGCCGCATCTTTGCCCTGGCGCCTCTCCCCCTCCCGTCACACCTCCGTCTCCTCAACGCAGGGCGCCCGGCGAAGCCCTGCAGGAATCTCCACTTCATCCACCACCACGCCGTTGTGCTGTTGGATCTCTGACGACTTCTCTTCCCCCCTTGCTGGATCAAGAAGGAGGTGACGTTGCTGTACCGGACGTGTGTTGAACGCGGAGGTGCCGTCCGTTCGGCGCTAGATCATCGGTGACGAAGAACGCGAAGAGTACGACTACTTCATCCACGCTTCTTCGAAAGCTTCCGCACGCGATCTACATAACGGTATGTAGATGCACTATTATTTTCTCGTTGCTAGATGTCTCCTTAGTTGGATCTTGGTGAAAGCGTAGAAATTTTTTGAATTCTGCTACGTTCCCCAACAGTGGCATCTGAGCTAGGTCTTATGCGTAGCATCTTGCACGAGTAGAACACAAAACAGTTGTGGGCGTTTGAGTTGTTCAATTTTCTTGCCGTTACTAGTCAATCTAGATTCGGCGGTATTGTGGGATGAAGTGGCCCGGACCGACTTTACACGTACGCTTACGTGAGACTGGTTCCACCGACAGACATGCACTAGATGCATAAGGTGGCTGGCGGGTGTCTGTCTCTCCTACTTTAGTCGGATCGGATTTGATGAACAGGGTCCTTATGAAGGGTAAATAGAAATTGACAAATCACGTTGTGGTTTTGGCGTAGGTAAGAAACGTTCTTGCTAGAAAACCTATAGAAGCCACGTAAAACTTGCAACAATAATTAGAGGACGTCTAACTTGTTTTTACAACATGTGCTATGTGACGTGGTATGTCCAAAAGAAGATGTGATGAATGATATATGTGATGTATGAGATTGATCATGTTCTTGTAATAGGGAATCACGACTTGCATGTCGATGAACTTGACAACCGGCAGGAGCCATAGGAGTTGTCTTAATTATTGTATGACCTGCGTGTCACTGAATAAACGCCATGTAATTACTTTACTTTATTGCTAAACGTTAGCCATAGTAGTAGAAGTAATAGTTGGCGTGACGACTTCTTCGAGACACAATGATGAAGATCATGATGATGGAGATCATGGTGTCGAGCCGGTGACAAGATGATCATGGTGCCCCGAAGATGGAGATCGAAGGAGCAAGATGATATTGGCCATATCATGTCACTTTAATTGATTGCATGTGATGTTTATCATGTTTATGCATCTTGTTTACTTAGAACGACGGTAGTAAATAAGATGATCTCTCACTAAAATTTCAAGAATTGTGTTCCCCCTAACTGTGCACCGTTGCTAAGGATCGTTGTTCCGAAGCACCACGTGATGATCTGGTGTGATAGGTTCTAACGTTCGCATACAACAGGTGTAAGCCAGATTTACACAAGCAATACACTTAGGGTTTACTTGACGAGCCTAGCATGTACAGACATGGCCTCGGAACACGGAAGACCGAAAGGTCGAACACGAGTCGTATAGAAGATACGATCAACATGAAGATGTTCACCGTTGATGACTAGTCCGTCTCACGTGATGATCGGACACGGGCTAGTCGATTTGGATCGTGTATCACTTAGATGACTAGAGAGATGTCATTCTGAGTGGGAGTTCATTAAAATTTGATTAAGATGAACTTAATTATCATGAACTTAGTCTAAATTATTTACAATATCTCTTGTAGATCAAATGTCCCATGCTCAAGTTTCCCTCAACTTCAACGCGTTCCTAGAGAAAACTAAGCTGAAAGACGATGGTAGCAACTATACGGATTGGGTCCGTAACCTGAGGATTATCCTCATAGCTGCCAAGAGAACTTATGTCCTAGAAGCACCGCTAGGTGACGCTCCCGCCCCGGCAAACCAAGACGTTATGAACGCTTGGCAGTCGCGTTGTGATGATTACTCCCTGGTTCAGTGCGGCATGCTTTACAGCTTAGAGTCGGGGCTCCAAAAACGTTTTGAGCACCACGGAGCATATGAGATGTTCGAAGAGCTGAAAATGGTTTTCCAAGCTCATGCCCGAGTCGAGAGATATGATGTCTCCGACGCATTCTACAGCTATAAGATGGAGGAAAACAGTTCTGTCAGTGAGCACATCCTCAAGATTTCTGGATTGCACAACCGCTTGTCTCAGCTGGGAATGAATCTCCCAGATGAAGCGGTCGTTGACAGAATCCTCCAGTCGCTCCCACCAAGCTTCAAGAGCTTCGTGTTGAACTTCAATATGTAGGGGATGGAGAAGTCCATTCCCGAGGTGTATTCGATGCTGAAATCAGCGGAGGTGGACATCAAGAAAGAACATCAAGTGTTGATTGTCAATAAAACCACTAAGTTCAAGAAAGGCAAGGGTAAGAAGAACTTCAAGAAGGACGGCAAGGGAGTTGCCGCGCCCGGCAAGCCTGTTGCCGGGAAGAAGCCAAAGTATGGACCCAAGCCTGAGACAGAGTGCTTTTATTGCAAGGGAACGGGTCACTGGAAGCGGAACTGCCCCAAATATTTAGCAGACAAGAAGGCCGGCAACGTCAAAGGTATATTTGATATACTAGTTATTGATGTGTACCTTACCAGCGCTCGTAGTAGCTCCTGGGTATTTGATACCGGTGCGGTTGCTCACATTTGTAACTCAAAACAGGAGCTGCGGAATAAGCGGAGACTGGCGAAGGATGAGGTGACGTTGCGCGTCGGGAATGGTTCCAAGGTCGATGTGATCGCCGTCGGCACGCTGCCTCTACATCTACCCTCGGGATTAGTTTTAAACCTTAATAATTGTTACCAGCTTTGAGCATGAACATTGTATCTGGATCTCGTCTTATGCGAGATGGCTACTCTTTCAAATCGGAGAATAATGGTTGTTCTATTTATTTGAGAGATATGTTTTATGGTCATGCCCCGCTGGTCAATGGTTTATTTTTGATGAATCTCGAACGTGATGATACACATATTCATAGTGTAGATGCCAAAAGATGTAAAGTTGATAATGATAGTCCCACATACTTGTGGCATTGCCTCCTTGGTCATATTGGTGTCAAATGTATGAAGAAGCTCCATTCAGATGGACTTCTAGAGTCTCTCGATTATGAATCATTTGACATGTGCGGACCATGCCTCTTGGGCAAGATGACCAAGACTCCGTTCTCTGGAAAAATGGAACGAGCAACCAACTTGTTGGAAATCATACAGACCGATGTGTGCGGTCCAATGAGTGTTGAGGCTCCCGGAGGCTATCGTTATATTCTCACCCTCACAGATGACTTGAGTAGATATGGGTATATCTATTTGATGAAACATAAGTCTGAGACCTTTGAAAAGTTCAAGGAATTTCAGAATGAGGTTGAGAATCAACGTGACAGAAAAATAAAGTTCTTAAGATCAGATCGTGGGGGTGAGTATTTAAGTCATGAATTTGGCACGCACCTAAGGCAATGTGGAATTGTTTCACAACTGACACCGCCCAGAACACCTGAACGTAACGGTGTGTCCGAACGTCGAAATCGTACTCTGTTGGACATGGTGCGATCTATGATGTCCCTCACCGATTTACCGCTATCTTTTTGGGGCTATGCTTTAGAGACTACCGCATTCACTTTAAATAGGGCTCCGTCGAAATCCGTTGAGACGACTCCGTATGAACTTTGGTTTGGCAAGAAACCGAAGCTGTCGTTTCTAAAAGTTTGGGGTTGCGATGCTTATGTCAAGAAACTTCAACCTGAAAAGCTCGAACCCAAATCGGAAAAATGCGTCTTCATAGGATACCCAAAGGAAAGGATTGGGTACACCTTCTACCACAGATCCGAAGGCAAACTCTTTGTTGCAAAGAATGGATCCTTTCTGGAGAAAGAGTTTCTCTCGAAAGAAGTGAGTGGGAGGAAAGTAGAACTTGATGAGGTGAGAGTCACCCCTCCTGAACCGGAAAGTAGCGCAGCGCAGCAAATTGTTCCAGAGGTGCCTGCACCGACAAGGGAGGAAGTTAATGATAATGATCATGAAGAAACAGATCAAGTTACTACTGAACTTCGAAGGTCCACAAGGGCACGTTCCGCATCAGAGTGGTACGGCAACCCTGTCCTGGAAATCATGTTGTTAGACAACGGTGAACCTTCGAACTATGAAGAAGCGATGGCGGGCCCGGATTCCAAGAAATGGCTTGGAGCCATGAAATCCGAGATAGAATCCATGTATGAAAACAAAGTATGGACTTTGGTGGACTTGCCTGATGACATGCACGCTATAGAAAACAAATGGATATTTAAGAAGAAGACAGACGCAGATGGTAATGTGACCATCTATAAGGCTCGTCTTGTCGCTAAGGGTTATCGACAAGTTCAAGGGATTGACTACGACGAGACTTTCTCTCCCGTAGCGATGCTGAAGTCAGTTAGAATCATGTTAGCTATTGCCGCATTCTATGATTATGAGATATGGCAAATGGACGTCAAAACAGCATTCCTTAATGGCTTCCTCAAGGAAGAGTTGTATATGATGCAGCCGGAAGGTTTTGTCGATCCAGAGAACGCTAACAAAGTATGCAAGCTCCAGCGCTCGATTTACGGGCTGGTGCAAGCATCTCGGAGTTGGAATATTCGCTTTAATGATGTGATCAAAGCGTTTGGCTTTATACAGACTTATGGAGAAGCCTGTATTTACAAGAAAGTGAGTGGGAGCTCTGTGGCATTTCTCATATTATATGTGGATGACATATTGGTGATGGGAAATGATATAGAATTCTTGGAAAATGTAAAAGCCTACTTGAATAAGAGTTTTTCAATGAAGGACCTTGGAGAAGCTGCTTACATATTAGGCATCAAAATCTATAGAGATAGATCAAGACGCCTCATTAGTCTTTCACAAAGTACATACCTTGACAAGATATTGAAAAAGTTCAATATGGATCAGTCCAAAAAGGGATTCTTGCCTGTTTTGCAAGGTATGAGATTGAGCAAGGCTCAGTCACCGACCACGGTAGAAGATAGAGAAAAGATGAGTGTCATTCCCTACGCCTCGGCCATAGGTTCTATCATGTATGCCATGCTGTGTACCAGACCTGATGTGAACCTTGCCATAAGTTTGGTAGGGAGGTACCAAAGTGATACCGGTTCGGAACACTGGACAGCGGTCAAGAACATCCTAAAGTACCTGAAAAGGACTAAGGATATGTTTCTCGTTTATGGAGGTGACGAAGAGCTCGTCGTAAAGGGTTACATCGATGCTAGCTTCGACACAGATCTGGATGACTCTAAGTCTCAAACCGGATACGTGTATATTTTGAACGGAGGGGCAGTCAGCTGGTGCAGTTGCAAGCAAAGCGTCGTGGCAGCATCTACATGTGAAGCGGAGTACATAGCTGCTTCCGAAGCAGCACAGGAAGGAGTCTGGATGAAGGAGTTCATCACCGACCTAGGAGTCATACCAAGCGCGTCAAGCCCGATGACTCTCTTCTGTGACAACACTGGTGCTATTGCCATTACCAAGGAGCCCAGGTTTCACAAGAAGACCAAGCACATCAAGCGCCGTTTCAACTCCATCCGTAATTATGTTCAGGATGGAGATATAGATATTTGTAAAGTGCATACGGATCTGAATGTCGCAGACCCGTTGACAAAACCTCTTCCACGGGCAAAACATGATCAACACCAGAACTCTATGGGTGTTCGATTCATCACAATGTAACTAGATTATTGACTCTAGTGCAAGTGGGACACTGTTGGAGATATGCCCTACAGGCAATAATAAAAGTATTATTATTATATTTCCTTGTTCATGATAATTGTCTGTTATTCATGCTTGAATTGTATTGTACGGAAACAGCGATACATGTGTGAATATATAGACCACAATGAGTCCCTGGTGAGCCTCTAGTTACCAGCTCGTTAATCAACAGATGATCACGGTTTCCTGATCATGGACATGTGGTGTCAGTAATAACGGGATCACATCATTTGGAGAATGATGTGATGGACAAGACCCAATCCTAAGCATAGCACGAGATCGTATAGTTCGTAATGCATAAGCTTTTCGGTGTCAAGTAATTATTCCTTAGACCATGAGGTTGTACAACTCCCGGATGCCGTAGGAATACTTTGGGTGTGCGAAACGTCACAACGTAACTGGGTGGCTATAAAGGTACGCATCGGGTATCTCCGAAAGTGTCTGTTGAGTTGGTACGAACCGAGACTGGGATGTTGTCACTCCGTATGACGGAGAGGTACCTCTGGGCCCACTCGGTAAGACATCATCATAATGAGCTCAATGTGACTAAGTAGTTAGTCACGGGATGATGGATTACGGATCGAGTAAAGAGACTTGCCATGACGAGATTGAACAAGGTATCGGGCACACCGACGATCGAATCTCGGGCAAGTACCGTACCGATGGACAAAGGGAATAACATACGGGATTGAGTGAATCCTTGACACGGTGGTTCATCCGATGAAGATCATCGAGGAACACGTGGGAAACAACATGGGTATCCATATCCCGTTGTTGGTTATTGACCGGAGAGTGGTCTCGGTCATGTCTACGGGTCTCCCGAACCCGTAGGGTCTACACACTTAAGGTTCGGTAACGCTAGGGTCGTAGAGATACATGCACGTGGAAACCCGAAAGTTGTTCGGAGTCCCGGATGAGATCCCGAACGTCACGAGGAGTTCTGGAATGGTCCGGAGGTAAAGAATGATATATAGGAAGTCCAGTTTCGGCCATCGGGTGATCTCCGGGGGTCACCGGGAGTGTCCCGGGACCACCGGAGGGGACCCCGGGGTCCACCGGGTGGGGCCACCCATCCCAGTGGGGCCCCTAAGCCGCAAAGGGGAAGTGGCCAGCCCTAATGGGCTGGCGCACCACATGGGCCCTCCTCCCCATGCGCCTAGGGTTGAAACCCTAGGGGGGAGGGGGCGCCACTTGCCTTGGGGGGCAAGGACTCCCCCTTTGGCCGCCGCCCCACCCTGCAGATGCCATCTGCAGGGCCGGCGCACCCCCCTGGCCCCCTATATATATGTGGGGGGGAGAGGGCAGCCGCACCTTTGCCCTGGCGCCTCTCCCCCTCCCGTCACACCTCCGTCTCCTCAACGCAGGGCGCCCGGCGAAGCCCTGCAGGAATCTCCACTGCATCCACCACCACGCCGTTGTGCTGTTGGATCTCTGACGACTTCTCCTCCCTCCTTGCTGGATCAAGAAGGAGGTGACGTTGCTGTACCGGACGTGTGTTGAACGCGGAGGTGCCGTCCGTTCGGCGCTAGATCATCGGTGACGAAGAACGCAAAGAGTACGATTACTTCATCCACGCTTCTTCGAAAGCTTCCGCACGCGATCTACATAACGGTATGTAGATGCACTCTTATTTGCTCGGTGCTAGATGTCTCCTTAGTTGGATCTTGGTGAAAGCATAGAAATTTTTTGAATTCTGCTACGTTCCCCAACATCCACTTGGATGTAGGTTTTCATAAATTATTTTTGTTGACATTACCCTAGAGGTAAAAGGTTGGGAGGCAAAACTATAAGCCCCTAACATTCTCTGTGTCCGATTAAAACTTTGAACCCATAAATATCATATGAGTGTTAGCAATTGTGAAAGATTAAATGATAGTTGAGTATGTGGAGTTTTTTGAATCAAAGCTCTTACATAGACCCTTCCCGAAAATAAGAGGAATTGCAATTGTTTGATGACTAAGAGCACCAACTGTTAGTTTTCAAGAAAGTTTATGATCTATATTTTTACATGTGAATAGCTTGTTACTTGATCATAAAAAGTTTTATGAGATGAGCTACTGTTATGACATATAATGATGCTAAGAAAAGGTGATTGAAATTATCATTGATCAAACTTGTGCACCTGCTAGCATTCACACTTCATAAATTATTTCTTTTACCATTTACCTACTCAAGGACAAGTAGGAATTATGCTTGGGGATGTCCATACGTCTCCAACGTATCTATAATTTATGAAGTATTCATCCTATTATATTATCCATCTTAGATGTTTTATATACATTTATATGCTATTTTATATGATTTTTGGGACTAACCTATTAACCTAGAGCCTAGTGCAAGTTTCTGTTTTTACCTTGTTTTTGAGTTTTACAGAAAAGGAATACCAAACGGAGTCCAATTGATGTGCCAATTTTTGATGATTTTTTATGGACCAAAAGAAGCCCTTGGAGTAAAAGAGTTGGGCCACAAGAGTCCCGGGTTGTCCACGAGGGTGGGGGCGCGCCCACCCCTTGGGCGTGGGCCCCTATGTCGTGGACGACTCGGAGAACCCCTCGACGTGAGACCGACGCCAAAAATTCCTATAAATACAGAAACCTTTGGAAAATAACCTAGATCGGAAGTTCCGCCACCGCAAGCCTCTATAACCACGAGAAATCAAACTAGGCCCTCTCTGGCACCCTGTCGGAGGGGGCCATCATCACCGGAGGCCATGGAGGAGGATCCCGGAGGGGCCATCATCGCCATGAAGGCCAAGGACCAGAGGGAGGACCTCTCCCCATCTAGGGGGAGGCCATGGAGGAGGAAGCACAAGGGGGAGAACCTCTCCTCCTCTCTCTCGGTGGCGTCGGAATGCCATCGGGAGGGGAATCATCGCCGTGGTGATCGTCTGCATCAACATCACCATCCTCTTCTCTTTTACGCGGTCCACTCTCCCGCACCCGGCTGTAATCCTTACTTGAACATGGTGCTTTATGCTAAATATTATGATCCAATGATGTGTTGCCATCCTATGATGTTTTGAGTAGATATCCTTTGTCTTTGGGTTGATTGATGATCTAGATTGGTACGAGTTGTATGTTTTATTTTGGTGTTGTCCTATGGTGCCCTCCGTGTCGTGCAAGCGTGAGGGATTCCCGCTGTAGGGTGTTGCAGTACGTTCATGATTCGCTTATAGTGGGTTGCTTGAGTGACAGAAGCATAAACCCGAGTAAGGGGGTTGTTGCGTATGGGATAAAGGGGACTTGATGCTTTAATGCTATGGTTGGGTTTTACCTTAATGATCTTTAGTAGTTGCGGATGCTTGCTAGAGTTCCAATCAGAAGTGCATATGATCCAAGAAGAGAAAGTATGTTAGCTTATGCCTCTCCCTCATATCAAATTGCAATGACAACTACCGGTCTGGTTAACAATTGCCTAGGACAATTCCGCACACCGATCCATCATTATTCCACACTCGCTATTTATAATATTTAGTAATATATTCTAACTTTATGATAACAGCTCTCCGATATCATGCAAAGTTATCCTCTTCATACCCACAACGTAGTTTTATTTCTCGTTTCTAGTTGGAAGAAAACGTTCGGTGTACGTAGAGTCGTATCAGTGGCAGATAGGACTTGAGAGAATATTGATCTTACCTTTAGGTCCTTGTTGGTTCGACACTCCATACTTATCACTTCCACCATTGGGAATTGCTACGATGATTCCCTACACTTGGGGACTATCACGTTCCGCGTCCCCCTTGGCCCATTTGGACCTCTTCCCCGCGTAATCACGGCTTCTGAGGTGGTGGCACCCCATGTTCCTCTCTTGAAGCTCCTTCATGTACTTTGACTTTTCTTGGGCAGCTTCGGCAACGCAAGCCGCCTTGAATATTTCAAACTGATCTTCCGTAATTGTCGGATCATCATTTACAATCTTGGAGTAGGGTTCATTTTTGTATAGGATCCTTTCTTTCACCCGTACTTTCTAGGCGGCCAACACGTCGCTAAACACGGTCATGGCACGTTTGTTTATCTTCTTCATTGTCGGGTCTTCCTGTGGATCAGTATATTGGATTTCATCCCGGCCTGGGAACAAGAATACATGGTGTAGCTTCGTTAGGAGGGACTACTTCATATTTTCTATCTTCTGTAGTTTCTCATCATTGATGGTGTCGGTTGTCCGTAGGATGCAGCCTATTAGATTGATGTAGCATGCGCGCGCTTCCACAGGCTGCGTTCGCTCAAAATTGCCATCGTCCACCTCCGTGACCACCAGTCTAGTTGTGATGAGCTGGTTTGGGCATCGACGTCTCCTCTTCGGTTTTGGTTCTATACCGGCTTCGCCAGTCTCGGTGCCGGTCTCAGTGCTGGTCTGGGTCTCAACGCCAGTCTCGGCGCCGGTCTCGATGTTGGTCTCGGATGTGATAGGTGGGCCCTGCAACAACTGCTGCTCATCGAGAAGGTTTAAATAAGCGTTTGCCGCGTCGTAGACGTTGCAATCACTAGAACCCTGTCCTTCATCATTGCTAGCCATGTTTCCTAGGATTAAATCGATTCAATTAATTATATACATAATAAAATAAATAATGACATAAAAAAGACCAATGTTTTGTAGGAACGTTGATTCATTCCCGGTGCAGGAAATCCCGGGCAATCGATATGTCCTAGTTTGTAGCACATGTGATGCCGAAATTCACAGAAAATTCCAGCATGACCTTTGCTAAAAAGTGGACAAATCGAGCACCTGAAATTTGCCGGAACGGAAATCAATCAACATTCCGGCAAAACATAGGCCACTCGTCTTCATTCCCTATAAACAACAAGAGGGCACATCGGCAAATCGAACCACTTCAATGAAAAGATATAAGATGACCACTTCAATGAAAAATATAAAATCAACAATTATGGAATATGCAAATGAACATCAATGACATATATCATATAACATCAATTCTATTTTTTATTCTTAGCTAAATGCTTGTTAACCTAACAAACCTAATTAACCTACCTAGTTAACCTAGTTAGTTAACCTAGCTTGTTAACTTACTTTTCCTAGATAATTAACCTAATTAAACTAGTTAACCTAGCTAGTTCTCTGTCAAAGCCCTAACTAAATTTTTGCACTAACTTAGATAATTAACGTAATTAAACTAGTTAACCTAGCTAGTTCTCTGTTAAAGCCCTAACTAAATTTTTGCACTAACCTAGATAATTAACCTAACTAACTAGTTAAACTAGCTAGTTCTATATCAAAGCCCTAACTAAATTTTTGCACTAATATAGATAATTAACCTAAGTAAACTAGTTAACCTAGCGAGCTAGTTCCTTGTCCAATGTTTGTGCTATGCATGAGAGAGAGAGGAGGGGTGGGGGCTTACAGAGGATGGCTCCGGTGGTGGCGAGGGAGGCAATGTTGGTGAGAGAGGCAAGGGCGTCTCGGGTGATGGCGAGGGAGGCAGTCCTGGCGAGGGAGGCAGGGGCGTCGAGGGTGGCTCCAGTAGCGTTGATGGGGCCACACGGCTCCGGTGGCGTCGACGGCGCGCGGCTCTGGTGGCTCCGGGGGCGTCGACGTCGGTAGGAGATGGCGGCTAAGTGGGGCGACGGTGAAGTGAAGAGACGGCAGCGAAGTGTGGCAAGGGATTTGCTGGAGAAGTGGTGGCCGGGGGGGAGGGAAGTCGCTCGGGGGCTAAGTCAAACGTAGCGGTAGAGCTGGTAGGAAAAAAGTGCTATAGCTAAGTTAGGTATAGCGTGTTTGCTAAAACGCGCTACTCCTATAGCTATTTATTTACCTCTTCTTTTCTTATTTCCTTTTCCCTTTCTATAGCGGGGGTTTAAAAGCGCGCTGCTGCTATATTATCTATAGCGTCTGTTATGAACAGACGCTACTGCTATGCCTTTCTCCTTTATTTTTAGTTTTCTTTTATTTTTCTTTACATTTTATTTTTTTCTTCATCCTTTTTCTATTTCTTTCATTCTCATTTACTTATCTATTTGTTTCTCATTTTATTTTATTTTCATTAGCAGCAGCGCTTTTCCAGGAAACTACACTGTTATGATAAACTTAGCGGTAGCGCGGTTTCCCGAAGATCGCTGCTACTATTTGTAGCCTACCGGGTTAGTAGTGGGAATTTTAGTAGCAGCGGTTTTCACCGAAGACGCGCTACTGCTACACCCGTATTTGTAGCGTGGTTCAACTGCGCGCGCTACTGCTAAGTACCAGTAGCGCTGCTTTTTAACCGGCGCTACTACTAAAGTTCTGTGTATAAGGTTTTCCCTAGTAGTGTTCTAGTGAGTTGCTACGGTTTATGAGGGGAGTGTGTCCAATCTTTCTTCAAACAGGCCAAAAAAGTTAGCACATCATCTTGGTGGTATGACATTACATCAAGCAAGGTTTCATGTTTTCTGATCATTTTTTAAAATTTTGGAATTAAAACGCCATGGCACTCCATGCATTTGTCCATGTCGTGAGACCAATATGTTTGAAAATTCCTTCTAGTTTACTGCACATGGAATTAACTCGCACACAAGTATACAAATATGATTTTTCAAACCATTATGCTTAGCCGTTGCATGTAGATTTAGTTCAAATTAGAATTGCGGTCATTTAATGGCCAGAAAATCACTTAAATGTCTTTAAAAGGTCAAATGACCCCTGAAATTTTCCTAATATTCACATGACAGTTGTATTAGTGCACGTTAAACATAGGAAAAAAAATTGAAGGCCGTAAGAGGAAGCTATCTCCCGCTCGTCATCAAATATGCATTGTTCCCTCTCGGAACCACGAGCCTTCTAATGAGTTGCTCCGTTTTGTGAGGGTGTGTATCCAAACTTTCATCAAACAGGCCAATTTTTTTACCACATCATCTTGGTGGCATGACATTACATCAAGCAAGGTTTATGTTTTTCTGGTCACTTTTTATTTTTTTGGAATTAAAATGCCATGGCACTCCATGCATGTGTCCATGCCGTGAGACCAATATGTTTGAAAATTCCTTCTAGTTTACTGTAAATGGAATTAACTCACACACAAGTACACAAATATGATTTTTCTAACCATTATGGTTAGCCATTGCATGTACATGTAGTTCAAATTTGAATTATGGTCATTAAATGCCTAGAAAATCACTGAAATGTCTTTAAAAGGTCAAAGGACCCCTGAAATTTTCCAAATTTTCAAAGGACAGTTGTATTAGTGCACGTTAAATGTAGAAAAAATGAAGGCCGTAAGGGGAAGCTATCTCCCCTTCGTCATCAAACATGCATTGTTCCCTCTCGGAACCATGAGCCTTCTAGTGAGTTGCTTCGGTTTGTGAGGCTTGTGTCTCAAAACTTTTGTCAAACATGCCAAAAAATTTACCACATCATCTTGGTGGCATGACACTACGTCAAGCAAGGTTTCATGAGTTTCTGATCTTTTTATTTTTTGGAATTTAAATGCGATGGCACTCCATGCTTAATTGTGTCATAGCTGTTAGACCAATATGTTTGAAAATTCCTTCCAATTTACAGCACATGGAATTAAATCGCACACAAGTACACAAAATATGACTTTTTCAAACTGTTATGGTTAGCTGTTGCATGTACATGTAGTTCAAATTTGAATTACAGTCATTAAATGGCTAGAAAATAACTTAAATGTCTTAAAAGGTCAAATGACCTGTGAAATTTTCCAAAAATTGACATGACCGTTGTATTAGTACTACAAATTTTCTCGTACATTTAAAACACCATCCATTGCCACTTTACTCCAAATTCGTCTTTCACAGCTAATGAAAAATATCCACAATATCACACAGTCTTTTTGTAGGAACCCTTTGTGATGAAAATTTCTGGGTCTATTTAAGTCTTCTTCCTTAAGCACAGCCGACTCGTCTGCTCGAGTGCCGGCAACCCCCCAATCCACATATTCCGATCCCCATTCCCGCACCTCCTTCTTGCAAAGATGACACCATGGAAACGCTTCGTGAAGGCCCGTACGATGGCCGCGTCCTTCCCAAGCGCCGCTGCCTGAGCGGAGAGCGTGGCCGCCTAGGCCGAGAATGCCGCCGAATCCGAATTGAGCGCGGCCGCATCCACTGAGAGGCCATCTACGGCAACCGATAAGGTAGCTGCAGCAGCCGAGACAGCTGCAACTGCTGCAGCAATGGCGGCTACAAACGCCGAGAGTGCTAGAGCTGCCGTCTGTGTCGCCGGTGTCGCCCTGGCCTGGGTCAAGGCCATCCACGCCAAGATCGAGGACACACACGCCAAGATATTCCAGGCCACCTCGGAATCCAGCATGCAACCCACGTCCGAAAAGGCAGTGGTGGCCATGGAGCACCTACTTCCTCATGAGATCACCGAGCGGGAGCTGGAGATGCAGGAGGCGGCGGAGATCGAGGAGCGCCGGGGGGAGGAGTTGCGCGTGGCCGAGGTCGAGGTAGATAAGAGTCTGTCCGTCGAGGAATCAGCGGTGGAGTACCAACGCGAGCTCTGAAGCAGCCACTACTACGAGCACTACAACCTTGAGGGCAGCGCCGAGGATGAGGATGAGGACGACGACGCGGTCGACTTCAGCAGGGGGCGTGGTTTCCACCAACGGCGGCATGTCTATAGGACAAGTCATCGACGTATCATCTCACATCAGCGATCCATAGGCAGGCGCGGGGGTGGATTTGTCAAAATTATGCGTACATAGGCTTTTTTTAATGCATGTCTTTTGTTAGAGCAATGTTTAGGTTAACTAGCTCTGTTGAATTACTAAAATTGCTCGATTCAGTAAGTGTGGTCTATGTGTTGTATGCTCTTTTGTGTGCCCAAATTAGCAAGAGATGTTAAATTGTGCAATGACGTACCCGGGGAAATTTCTACCAAAATTTGAATTATCAAACTCATCCCATGTGTGTAAAGCAGAAGAATCGTTTGTGATGCACACAATCATTCAAAGTGAATGGTGTCCTGCGGCACCACGCGCAAAGTTTCCCTCCACATTTCAATTTTTTTGGCATACCGCCAAAACATCGACCCCCTTCCCCACCCACTTTTCTCCCCGACCACAAGTCAAATTTCCCATATTTCCTCCTTCCTTCCTTCCTTCCTAAGCTATAGCCGCTTCCTCGCTTGCTTCCTCGCTCTCGCCATCTCGCATCCTACCGCTGGGGTCGCCATGGTCTTCTTCAAAGACCTCTCCAGTGGTTCCTCCTCCAAGGACGACTCCTTCACCACCCGGGTATGCCTCTCTTCTCTCTCTCGGGCTATGACTTGGAATGAAGGATTTTTATCAGACGGTCGATTTGAGTCATTTCTTCCTCTTGTAGCTCCCTAAACCATCAGTTGCAATGAATGGAGCGGGGTGGCTGAAGATCTATCTCCTCGTTGTCACCATCAATCTCCATGCGTGAAGCTAGTTGCTTTTGAATCTGTGGACAGTGGGAGGAAGTTTTTGGCATGTGCAGAGAAGGTTAGACCCTCTTTCGTTGTTACAAATCATTTGATAGATGTGATTCAGACACTGTCACCGTCCAAACCTGTTGGGGATATAACTATTTAATATGACCCGCCTAGGAGGGGTCGGGTTACCTAATGGCGGTTCATGGGCCAGGCCTAGGAGTATGTTGAAGATGGCGGTCAGTAAGAGTAATGTATAAAGGGCCCAATGCCTAGAGTGGCTTAAAGCCCGTAAGTATAAACCGCCATGTATATTTAACTTGTACTATAAGGCATGTAACAATGAGTCACCGAGCCGGACACAATTGTATCAGCCGGCCAGGACTCCGTAAGCCATAGGGCGTCAACCCGTGTATATAAGGGGACGACCCGACAGCGGCTTAGGGCAAGAGACAATACATTGAAAGCCAGGCAATCGTATATCGCTTCTGGCAATCGAAACCCCTGCAATTCCACCTCAAAATAGATTAGGTTTTACCCTCACCGCAAGGGGCCGAACGAGAATAGACTCCCTGTGTCCGTCCCGTTTTAACCCCTTTAAGCTAACCACATCGCTATGGCTCCAAAATTAAGTCCTTTCCTTAGGACATCTGCTGTGACAACTCCACGATAGTTGGCGCCCACCGTGGGGCCCGCGCATGGTGGTTTCGAGTTCTTGAAGGGTAGCATCGAGGGGCTAAAGGGATACGTTGTGGGCCGGATGACCAAGACTCGTCACGGCAAACTCTACATCGACGATGTAGGCTGGGTTCCCGAGGCCGGCTCAATGGAGTACGGGTACCGGGTCCCCTTCCGCGGAATCCATGTCTTCATCGGCAAGATCGACGAACTTGGCCTTGAGCCGAACACCTGCACCGACATCATCGAGACGGCTCAGCGTGCGCGACCTGCTTGGGTTCAACCCGCCATGAAGCGTGCCTTTGGTGGAAACATCCAGGGTGCTGGAGGCCCTGGATCGCACGGTGAGACGGCCGTTCTCTCTGATGGTGATTCGTCCACGAACGAGACTAATTCAATGTATCAGATGCAGAGCGGACGGCTTGGGGCTGGTCCTATGGTAACAGTATTCTGGACCCCCGTGAGCCGTCGAACAGGGTGGCCATCTTTATGACTGGCACCCAGCCGACTCTTGGCTCGACAGCCGCCGGGGCTGTAACACCCGGCGCGACGGCGATGACTGCGGCAGGAGCAGGCGGACAAGAGCGCCCGCCGGCTCAAGTGTTTACAGATCTATTGGAGGCTCTGGCGACTCTGATTGGAACAGAGGTAACCCCGGACAACCAGGAGCAGCACAAGGCAGATGTGGATAAGATGCGACAGGAGATAGTGCAAGCAAAAGAAGACCAGTCAGCGGAGAACGCTAGGATGATTGCAGAACGAGCTGTTTTGGACGCTCAAGCTCAGCGGATTCAAGCAGATTCGTACCGGCTCATGGTGGATCAGAACGCTGCTAACGAGGTAATGAGGAGGAAGCACCGGAGTCGTCTGCCTTTTGTTTACGAGCCGAGGAACCTTTTTAACGCAGCTGGAACAGGGACCATTAACCCGCCGGGGATAAACTGGACGGCTGAAGTGCCTAGGGGCAGGGCGCCGGTTCAACCACGCATGACAGGTTCTCCATATATGAACCAAATCCACACCGCACCTTATCACCCGGCGACGCCGGCGGGTCATTATTCCAACCCTCTGGATAACATGATTGCAGCAGCAACGAGATTGGCGGCTCTGCCAGTCAAGGGCAAAACTCCGGTGGCAGTGGAAACCCAGAGGGCCCGGGAACTTCTTCAGACATCGCTGGCACAACAGCAAGCTTATTCTTATAGTCGTGACCAGATTCACTCGACCCCTCGTCCAAGTGTCAGCTACAGCCGGCACGTTGACTCGCCCGCGATTTCAAGCACGGAGCGGCACCGTGAGCAGCCTCGTGGGCATGACCCGACGCAACATGGTGCCAACACACATGACTTAGTGGATAGATACGTCTCCAATGTATCTATTATTTTTTATTGTTCAATGCTATTATTTATGATGTTTTGGATGATTAATGGGCTTTGTCATACACTTTTATATTATTTTTGGGACTAACCTACTAACCCAAAGGCCTAGTACAGATTGCTGTTTTTTGCCTGTTTCACGGCTTTACAGAAAAGGGATATCAAACGGAGTCAAAACGGAATGAAACCTTCGAGAGAGATATTTTTGGAGAAAATCACGCACGGGAGACTTGAGAACCACGGAGTAGGGGCCACGTGGTGCCCACGAGGGTGGGGGGCGCCCCCCTAGGGCGTGCCACCTGCCTCGTGGGTCCCACGTATTGCCCCCGGTGCCCTCCTTCCTCCTATATAAGCCTACGTACCTTGAAACCATCAGAGGAGAAGAGAAAAGTCTAGTTCCACCGTCGTAACCTTCTGTTCCCATGAGATCCCATCTTGGGGCCTGTTCCGGATCTCCGCCGAAGGGGGGATCCACCACGGAGTGCTTCTACATCATCATCATCGCCTCACCATGAGTTGTGAGTAGTTTATCACAGACCTTCGGGTCCATAGCTAGTATCTAGATGGCTTCTTCTCTCTCTCTGGATCTCAATACAAAGTTCTCCTCGATCTTCGAGGACATCTATTCGATGTAATCTCTTTCGGCGGTGTGTTTGTCGAGATCCGATGAATTGTGGGTTTATGATCAAGATTATCTATGAGAAATATTTGGTTCTTCTCTGAACTCTTTATGTATGATTATAATATCCTTGCAAGTATCTTGGAATTATTGGTTTGGTTTGGCCTACTAGATCTATAGTTCTTGCAATGGGAGAAGTGCTTGGCTTTGGGTTCAATCTTGAAGTGTCCTTTCCCAGTGACAGTAGGGGCAGCAAGGCACGTATTATATTGTTGCCATCGAGGATAAAAAGATGGGGTTTATATCATATTGCTTGAGTTTATCCCTCTACATCATGTCATCTTGCTTAAGGCGTTACTCTGTTCTTATGAACTCAATACACTAGATGCATGTTGGATAGCGGTCGATGTGTGGAGTAATAGTAGTAGATGCAGAATCGTTTCGGTCTACTTGTCTCGGACGTGATGCCTAGATAGTCTCATAATTATTCGCTTTTCTATCAATTGCTCGACAGTAAATTTTTTACCCGCCGTAGAATATCGCTATCATGAGAGAAGCCACTAGAGAACACTATGGCCCCCGGGTCTATTCTCAACATATCAATCTACAATCTACTTTACTTTTTCCGCTTTTACTTTCCGTTCTTATAACCAAAAATACCAAAAATATCAAAATATCATCTTTATCAGATCTCACTTTCGTAAGTGACCGTAAAGGGATTGACAACCCCTTATCACGTTGGTTGAGAAGTTCTTATTGTTTGTGCAGGTGCGATGGACTCACGCGTGGTCTCCTACTAGATTGATACCTTGGTTCTCAAAAACTGAGAGAAATACTTACGCTATTGTGCTGCATCTCCCTTTCCTCTTCGAGGGAATACAACGCAAGCTCGAGAAGTAGCAAGAAGAATTTCTGGCGCCATTGTCGGGGAGACTTACGCAAAAGTCATATACCAAGTACCTATCACAAACCCTTATCCTTCGCATTACATTTTTTGCCTCTCTTTTTTCTCTCCCCCACTTTACCCTTGCCGTTTTATTTGCCCTTCTTCTGCCGTGTGTTTATCGTTCGCTTGCTTCTTGTTTGCTTGTGTGTGTTGGATTGCTTGCTTGTCACTATGGCTTAGAACAATACCAATTTGTGTGACATCTCCAATACCAACAATAATGATTTTATTAGCACTCCGATTGCTGCTATTACCGATGCTGAATCTTGTGAGATCAATGCTGCTTTGTTGAATCTTGTCATGAAAGATCAATTCTCCGGCCTTCCTAGTGAAGATGCCGCTACCCATCTAAACAACTTTGTTGATTTGTGTGATATGTAAAAGAAAAGGGATACGGATAACGATATTGTTAAATTGAAGTTATTTCCGTTTTCACTTAGAGATCGTGCTAAAACTTGGTTTTCTTCTTTTCCTAGAAATAGTATTGATTCATGGAATAAGTGCAAAGATGATTTTATCTCTAAGTATTTCCCTCCTGCTAAGATCATCTCTCTTAGAAACGATATTATGAATTTTAAGCAACTAGATCATGAGTATGTTGCACAAGCTTGGGAGAGAATGAAATTAATGATACATAATTGCCCTACACATGGTTTGAATCTATGGATGATTATTCATGACTTTTATGCTGGCTTGAATTTTTCTTCTAGAAATCTTTTAGATTCGGCCGCAGGAGGCACTTTCATGGAAACTACTTTAGGAGAAGCTACCAAACTCCTAGATAATATTATGGTTAATTGTTCTCAATGGCACACCGAAAGATCTACTAGTAAAAAGTGCATGCTATTGAAGAAATTAGTGTTTTGAGTGGAACGATGGATGAACTTATGAAATTATTTGCTGCTAAGAGTGCTTCTTCTGATCGTAATGATATGCCTTTGTCCACTTTGATTGAAAATAACAATGAATCTTTGGATGTGAATTTTGTTGGTAGGAATAATTTTGGTAACAATGCTTATAGAGGGAACTTCAATCCTAGGACTTTTCCTAGTAATTCCTCTAATAATTATGGTTATTCCTACAACAACTCTTATGGAAAGATGCCTTCTGAATTTGAAACTAGTGTTAAGGATTTTATGATTTCGCAAAAGAATTTTAATGCTTTGCTTGAAGAAAAATTGCTTAAGATTGATGAATTGGCTAGAAGTGTGGATAGAATTACTCCTGATGTTGATTCTTTGAAACTTAGATCTATCCCACCTACGCATGATATCAATGAGTCTCTCAAAGACATGAGAATTTCCATTAATGAATGCAAAGAAAGAACCGCTAGGATGCGTGCTAAAAGAGAGGATTATATTAAAGGAAGTTCTTCTAGTTATCATGAAAATAAAAATGAAGATCTGAAAGTTATTGATGTGTCTCCTATTAGATCCTTGTTTTCTAGCATAAATCTTGATGAAGATAGGATTGGAGATGATTCTACTTTAAGGTGTCCCAATGATTCGGAGTATTTAGATCTTGATGCTAAAATTGTTAAAAGTGGGAGTGAAGAGATTAAAACTTTGCATAGTGATGAACCCACTACTTTGGATTTCAAGGGATTCAATTATGATAATTGCTCTTTGATTGATTGTATTTCCTTGTTGCAATCCGTACTAAACTCTCCGCATGCTTATAGTCAAAATAAAGCTTTCACCAAACACATAGTTGATGCTTTGATGCAATCTTATGAAGAAAAACTTGAGTTAGAAGTTTCTATCCCTAGAAAGCTTTATGATGAGTAGGAACCTACTATCAAAATAAAAATTAAAAATCATGAATGCTTTGCGTTGTGTGATTTGGGTGCAAGTGTCTCTACTATCCGAAAAACTTTGTGTGATTTGCTAGGGTTCCATGAGCTTGATGATTGTTCTTTAAATTTGCATCTTGCGGATTCCACTATTAATAAACCTATGGGAAGGATTAATGTTGTTCTTATTGTTGCCAATAGGAATTATGTGCCCGTAGATTTCATTGTTCTTGATATAGATTGCAATCCTTCATGTCCTATTATTCTTGGTAGACCTTTCCTTAGAACGATTGGTGCAATTATTGATATGAAGGAAGGAAATACTAGATTCCCATTTCCGTTAAGGAAAGGCATATGAATCTATTATGAGAGCCACTTGTGGATTGCTTTCCAAAGATGGCAACACCTAGATCTATCATGTATCGTGCCTAGCTAGGGGCGTAAATTGATAGCGCTTGTTGGGAGGCAACCCAATTTTATATTATTTTTTGCTTTTGCTGCTGTTAGGGAATAAATATTGCATCTAGCTTCTGTTTAGATGTGGTTTTGTGTTTTGTTTAGTGTTTGTGCCAAGTAGAACCTTTGGGAAGACTTGTGTGAAGTTTATGTGATCTTGCTGTGAAAAACAGAATCGTTAGCGCTAGCTAGAATGGTCATCAGATTTTACTGGAGCATGCTACTTAGTTTATTCTTTTTTCAGATGATTAATAGACAAATTCCTCACGTTTACCAATTTAGTTTAAATATTTTGGAGTTACAGAAGTATGCGAAATGTGCAGATTACTACAGACTGTTCTGTTTTCGACAAATTCTGTTTTTCGTGTGTTGTTTGCTTATTTCAATGCATCTATTAGTAATATTGGGAGGTATGAACCATAGAGAAGTTGGAATACAGTAGGTTTAACACCAATATAAACAAAGAATGAATTCATTACATTATCTTTGAGTAGTAGTTTGCTTTCTTATACTAACGGAGCTCACGAGATTTTTGTCTAAGTTTTGTGTTGTGAAGTTTTCAAGTTTTGAGTATTTCTTTGATGGACTATGGAACAAAGAGTAGCAAGGTCCTAAGCTTGGGGATGCCCAAGGCACGCCAAGTAAAATTCAAGGACAACCAAAAGCCTAAGCTTGGGGATGCCCCGGGAAGGCATCCCTTGTTTCGTCTTCATCTATCGGTAACTATACTCGGAGCTATATTTTTATTCACCACATGATATGTGTTTTGCTTGGAGCGTCTTGTATAATTTGAGTCTTTGCTTGTTAGTTTTCCACAATTATCCTTGCTGGACACACCAATTTCAGAGAGTTAAATATGGCCTAGGAATTGTTAGAACACTCTATGTGCTTCACTTATATCTTATGAGTTGAATAGTTTTTGCTCTAGTGCTTCACTTATATCTTAGAGCACGGTGGTGATAATATTTTGAAGAAATTGTTGAACTCTCATGCTTCACTTATATCCATTTGAGAGTCTATTAAAACAGCATGGTAATGTGTTTAGGCTATAAAACTAGTCTTCACATGATAGACATCCAATATCAATGTAGTAAAAACTTTCACACTAAGTGCATTGAATATGATGAGAAGTTGGATGCTTGATAAATGTTTTGAGATATGAGGATAGTGATATTAGAGTCATGTTAGTGGAGTTATTATGAAATTGAGAAATACTTGTGTTAAGGTTAGTGGTTCCCATAGCATGCACGTATGGTGAACTGCTATGTGACGAAGTTAGAGCATGAGGTATTTGTAAAGTGTCAACTTTTGTGTGGAGGTCGGGGGCGCGCGATGGTTAACTCCTACCAACCTTCCCCCCTAGGAGCATGGGTTGATTCCTTTGTTTTGATGACTCGTTGATTTTGGCAATAATTATATGAGTTCTTATGACTAATGTTGAGTTCATGGATTATACGCACTCTCACCCTTCCACCATTGCTAGCCTCTCTTGTACCGCGCTACTTTCGCCGGTACCATACACCCACTATACATCCTTTCTCAAAACAGACACCATATTATTCCTCAAAACAGCCACCATACCTACCTATCATGGCATTTCCGTAGCCATTCGGAGATATATTGCCATGCAACTTTCCACCGTTCCGTTCTTATGACACGCATCATATTGTCATATTGCAATGCATAATCATGTAGTTGACATCGTATTTGTGGCAAGGCCACCATGCGTAATTTTTCATACATGTCACTCTTGATTTATTGCACATCCCGGTACACCGCCGGAGGCATTCATATAGAGTTATACTTGTTCTAGTATCGAGTTGTAATATCGAGTTGGAATTCAATGAAAGTGTGATGATCATCATTATTAGAGCATTGTCACATGTGAGGAAAGGCTAAATCAATAAAGCCCCTCCACAAAAAAAAAGAAAAAGAAAAAAAAGGCCAAAGAACAAAAAGAGAAAGGCCCAAAAAAAGAAAAAAAAAAGAAAAAGGGACAATTGCTACTATCTTTTTCCACACTTGTGCTTCAAAGTAGCACCATGTTCTTCATGATAGAGTGTCAGGCCCAAGATGCGATTCTATCCCGATCACGTGACACTTACGTGATTGGGGCACAACCGCATTTCGCGCACTTAGCAAGATGGATATCATTACATCGTACCATTACATACATACATGGGGGATACAACAATACATACAAGTCATATGAATACAATAACATCAATACAAGGCATCCGACTACGGATGCAAACAATGAAAAGAACACGACATCCATCTGCTATCCCACGCTGCTGACCCGAAACCTAACCCAAGATTGAAGAAGAAAGAACTCCAAACAACGATCAACGCTCTCACGTCAAGACATCGGAAACCTTCACCTGCAACTGTTGTTGTAGTATCTGTGAGCCACGACGACTCAGCAATCCCATAACCATGGGTAACAAGACTATCAAAGCTTAATGGGTAGGAAGAGGTAAAGTGGTGAGGTTGCAGCAGCGGCTAAGCAATATATATGGTGGCTAACTTACGAGTACAAGAATAAGATGAGCATCTACGCAAACGGTCGCAACTAGTAGTGATCGCTAAAGATCCTGAACTACTTATGAGTCAAACATAACCCCACCGTGTTCTCTTCTCAAAGTGAAAAGAGACAGTCACGGTTACTCACACAGTTGTGTGTTTTACTTCGGATCCTCTGTCAAATTTTCTACAACCGGACATTAACAAATTCCAATCTGCCACATAACCGCGGGCACGGCTTTCGAAAGATCATAACCCTGCAGGGGTGTCCCAACTTAGCCCATCACAAGCTCTCACGATCAGCTGATGTAATAATAAATATTACCCCTTATCTTAGGGACAATCCGATCAGGCTCGGCATCCCGGTGCACAAGACATTTCGACAATGGTAAAACAAGTCCAACAAGACCTCCCGGCGTGCCGACACCCTGATAGTAGCCGCGCGTATCTCGTCTCAGGCCACGACCAGATGGGACAGCCTACGGGAGCCAATCCTCGAGTTTCCACGTGGTGGCCCCGCAGTCGGCCCGTTTGGGACCAACACCATCAGCACTGGCCCCCCCTACTATGTAGAAGAATCCTCGGGTAGCGCTAACTCCCTATGCAATTTAATTAATTAATTAAGTTGTTATTCTGAGCAAATTAAAACCAATGCCGGTTTATCGGCGTCTAAGGTGGCATGAGTGGAACAAAACACCGAGCAAAAGGCCAAGCCTTCCACCCATGCCCAGTATATAGGTGTGTGTTAATAATAATAATAGATATTGTGATACTACAACAACAAGTTCCCTCCTGGAACGATCTTCATCTTCACCTGCAACTAACAACGCTATAAGAGGGGCTGAGCAAGCGGGTAACATAGCCAAACAATGGTTTTGCTAGGAAGGTTTCAAAGGTTAGAGGTTTCATGGCAACAAGGAGAGGCTGACAATAATGATGGGTAGCGCGACATATAACAATAGCATCGAGACAACTAAGCAATGGCAATGATAGTAAAGGTATCTAAGGTTACGGTCATCTTGCCTGAGATCCCGCAAGGAAGAAGAACGGATCCATGAAGAAGACGGAGAAGAAGCCTTGAAGAAGAACCACGGGTAGACGAACGAATCCTCACGAACGCAACGGAACAAGCACTAACGAGAAGAAGCAAGCAACACGGTAAACAAACCACTCAAGAACATGACAATATGCACTACCAAGTAGGATGCACGACTAGTCTACATATGATGCACAGCAAGTCTATACAGGAAGCAAAACATGGCAAGGTAGGAAGCACAGCAAAACAACACAAGTTTATATATGATGCAATACATAGCAAGGTATGATGCATGACAAGTCTATACAGGAAGCACAACAAGTCTATACAGGAAGCAATACATGGCAAGGTAGGAAGCACAGCAAAACAACACAAGTCTATATAATGCAATACATGGCAAGGTATGACGCTTGACAAATCTATACAGGAAGCACAGCAAGTCTATACAGGAAGCATAACATGGCAAGGTAGGAAGCACAGCAAAACAACACAAGTTTATATATGATGCAATACATAGCAAGGTATGATGCATGACAAGTCTATACAGGAAGCATAACATGACAAGGTAGGAAGCACAACATGGCAAGGTAGGAAGCACAACATGGCAACGGTGCAAGATGCACACAAACATCAACCAAACTCACTCCAAACATGAAAACAAGATGATATTATGATTCTACATGCAAAGTCACTCAAGTTTCATATAAGGAACACCCCAAACGGAGCAACGGGCTAAAAGATACACATGAAACAAGATATAACAACAAGCTGAAATTAACAGCCACATAGCAACTTGAAAGCAAGAAATATATATGCTACAGCACTCAAACATGGTGACAAGAAGCATGGACATGAAGTAGACCTATCCTACAGCAAACAACTCCATTGGAGCAACTCCATAGGAGGCATGGATCAATAGCAACAAGCTACAACATTTTGATCATGACACTAAAACCTGACATCAATATTTTATAGCAACTTGGGAGCAAGAATTAAATAAGCTACAGCAACTCAAATGAGCAAGTAAGGACATGAATGGATAGACAATAACATATACAACAAGGAATGATCAATGGCCACCCCAAAACTAACATGGATTTACCTAGGACATCAAGCAAACATAGCATCAGGATATTACAGATTCCAGACTTAGTGAAATTTCACTAAGTGTTAAAACAACAATAACAACATGACATGTTTACAAGCATGTTTAAGTCAACACAAGGCATATCATGGCAAATGGTTTGCACCACAGCAAAGAACACATCATTGATATTCTAAAACATCTAGGAATGTGACAAGGGGACAAACACATCAATAGCAACAAGCTCCTCAACTAGGCATCTCGTAACAAGTTACAAAACCTAACAGCCACATGCACTTTTGCAACAGAGATTAACATGGAAATATGAACTCAAACAAGCATGCTATAGCAACCAACATGTAGAGCATCTCATGATGAACATTTTGACATATCATTTGCATCATTTGGATAAACATGCACCAAGTTATCACATCTCAAACATGGCAACAAAATAACAAGTAGCAGCAGTTTATAACAAGTAGCATTCTTGCAACAAAGATTAGTGCATCGAGATGAACTCAAATGAGCATGGCACAATGGAACAAAGTGTAGAGCACATCACCACGATCATTTTGACATCTCATACACTCAATTTGGATAAGCACACAAAAAGATATCATCATGCAAAGATGCAACAATAATGCTGACAGAATAAAAGACTTAGCAAAATTTTAAGACTCCAGAAAAAAACAACTGAGCGCTAGATAGACGGAGGAGGGGGTGCTCGCATTGGGCCTGGCCCGTTACTGTGGAGGAGGGAGAGGCAGCTGGGCCTGGCGCTGCAGATGGGCCTGGGCCCAGGTGGAGAAGGAGGAAGAGGCGGCTGGGCCACAGGGAAGCTGGAGGTGGGCCAGCCTCAGGTGGTGCCGCGCTGGACCCAGCGGGGGCGGACGCGGCCGACGCCCAGAAAGGGTCGAGGCGCCATGGCAGCCGGCGGCGGCGGCCGCAGGGCTCCGGCGAGGGGCTGGCGAGGCCGGAGGAGGCCGTGGGGCGGTGGATCCGGGCGCCGCGGCTCCATTCCCGGCGGTGGCACGGCTCCGCAGCACATGGAACAACCGGCGGTTAGGAGCTTCAAGTTTGGCGACGGGAGGACGAAAATCCGGCGAGGTCGGGGCCGCGGAACCGGTGGCGCCGGCCGGATCTGGACACAACTCCGGCGGGACACGGCTCCGGGGATGGAGAGGCACGAAGGCCACCGACGGCAAGGCGGGGTTGAGCAGAGCTTTGTCGTCCCTCCCGATCCAGATCGGATCGGGGATTGCGGGCGAAGGGCGGCGGCTGGAGCGGGCCTGCACGGCTGGCTGCGGGCTTCAGCGGGCCCGCGCGGCTGGGAGGCGTGGATACGCCACATGGCGGCTGAGGACTAGCCAGGGGGCGCTAGGTGGCGGCGCTGGCCACTGGGAAGGCGCCAATTGGCGGCGGGGTGGTGGCTGGGCGCGGAAAACGAGGTGGGAGATGGCTGGAGGTTAGGGGAGGCTAGGATTAGTCCATTTTTGGCGTGGAGGGGCCTTTATATAGGAAAAACCTAGGGTTTGGGGGGTTTGGAGTCGTTTTTGAGCCCTCCGATCGCGATCCGATGGATCCGATCGCGAGGGGAGTTTAGGTTGGGCCTAGAGGATATTAGTGGGCTGTGTAGAAGTAGTTGGGCTGAGGTGAGAGGAGAGGGAGAGAGACCCGCGGGGGTTTTCGGAGACCGAAAACGTCCGACGAATTAACCGGCGACTAGTGCCGCTATAAATATCCGTTGGGCTATCAAACGAGCTCCGAATGTGATGAAATTTGGCAGGCGGCATGTCTACACTATAATAAGACCACATGTCAAGTTTCAACCCATTCCGAGAACATTTTTCGGCCACCCATAAAATAAATATTCGGAGGCACCGCGGGTGCGTGCAATTGTGTCTGGGCTCAGAACGGACAACGGAGAGGACGAGGGGACTCGGACGGATGCAAGTTTTGAAAACATGCTGATGCAAGCACATGATGACATGGCAAGATGCAACACGCAAGCAGATGACATGGCACTGACAACGAATAACTAGCTGACACCTGGCGCACCGGTCTCGGGGTGTCACAACACTCCCCTACTAACAAGAGATCTCGTCCCGAGATCTTAGGAACGAGCCGGAAGAGAAAAAGGAAGAACAAAGTTCTTCGAGGACAAAAGGGTGAAACCAAAGAATCTTAAGAGGTTGAGCCACTCAGAAAGAAGAAGAACGAAGTTGCAAAGACTTCGTTAGAGAAGAACGCACCAGACAAGAACCAAAAGGTTGAAGGATATGAAACAAGAGCTGAAGGAACAAGAATACATAGAAAACCACTCTGGTTAAAAGAGATAGAAAAGAAATCTTCACGAAGGAATTCGGGCAGCACTTCGGTTAAGACTGAAAGAAATAGCACACCGGTTGTACATGAATGGAATAGGACAAGAACTGAGAAGATGAAACGAAAACATGACGAGATGAACAAGAAATTCCTCCGGAAGAATTGAAATGATGGAATTAAAAGAATGGAGAAGAAGATGAGAACTTCCATCACGAAAGAATTGAAAGTGAATCATCAAGAGAAAGGCTTGAACGGAGTTGTTGAGAAAATCAACAACAAAAGAATAAGCTTGTTGTGGACTTAAGAAAAACAACTCAAAGCTTGAGGTGAATTACCGCCGCAACGAAAAGAAGGATTAGAGATGAGAATGAAGAAAGAAATGTAAAACTCCATTTCGAAAGAATACGGAGAATTATTTGCACTTCTAGATGCAAAAGAATAATGCTTGAGCAGCTCCATACGAATTGCTCAATATTTGAAGAATGGATTAAATGATGAAGAACCACCATGAAGAACTCCGGTACGAAAAGGATGATGAAATAGAAATGGCGGACGAAAAGAATAAGACTAAAGCCTTGCGATGATTAGTCAGGGTTCCGACGAGATAACCGAGAAAATTTGAACTCCGAAAGGAAAAGAGGAGAGGACACTTGGAACTAGAATTTATTCATCAAGAATAAACTCCGAAGGAAAGGATTAAACAACTTGATGAAAAGAATAAGAATTATGTTATGCTTATCCTCCACCAATTAAATTGATGAGAAGCAATGGATTCGCATACTACTTATTCACGATGAAATGATTAAAGAGGGATATATCGCGAACTTGCAAAAAATCTTTATGAACCACCGGTAGGATTGGAATAAATGAATGGATTGATATGATATCACCGGAAAAGAACTGTTGAAGCGAATCATCGTAAAGAATTGAAGCCGAGTGAAGAAAAGAACGAACCACCGGGAAGAATTAAAATCGAATGAGGAAAAGAACAAACCACCGTAAGAAATGAAATTGATTGAACACGAGAGAATGATTCGCCGGGAAAATGATAAGTACTTGAGAAAATTAGAATGACGAGAACGAAGAGATCGTGAACTGATTAAAGAATACTTGAACGAAGCACCAGAAGAATGTGAGACGAACGAAGAGGCATCAATGAAGAATATTTGGAGGACGGAGTTGAAAACTGAGAACGAAGAAATCTTCTGAAATGATGGCCTTCGGAGGAACACAAAGAAAAGAATTCATGAAAATACTCCGGATGGGTAAGGAAAAGAATTTATGACAATCAGAATAATTCGAGAGGATAGCATTAAGCTAGAAGCACGAATCTCCGAGAGAACGGACAAGACTCAGGGGAAAAACGCTTCTTCGGTCTTCAAATGACGACAAGGAACACAACCAAAATTATTGAGACACTCCGAAAGAATTAAAAGAGGAAAGGTTGAACCAAACATGGAAAGAATTTGCAAACAAACTTGGAGAAGTTATATGACTGATGGAATCCATACTTATGTCATACATGAAAAGAATTTCGAAACACTCCGGGAAATAAAAGAGTCAGGTAAGATCCTGGGAAAAGACATGTGGGTTATGAGCCCTCCGAAGAGAGAACTTCGTAGAAAAAGATTGAAAAGGAGATAATGCGCCGGAACGATTAAAAGACTTGAAGGAGGTGATAACCTTGAATTAATTGGAATACAGACGAATCTCCTGAGATGTCTTTGGAACACCGGAACAATTAAATGGTGAGAGACGAACGAGCAAGAGTAACATCTGAGCTGAGGGAAAAGAATATGATGAACACCGAATACTTGAATTGAAACCACCGGAAAAGAAGACGAGGTGAAGATATCAAATTTAGAGGAGAATTCACCGGAGAATAAAGGAGATAAATGATGACGAACTAGACGAGAATTCACCAGTTGAAAAATAACTGAGGAAAGAATGCAAAGGATTCACACGAGTAGGATGGATACTCGATTAAGGGCTCCGGCTCCGAGAAGCAAAAGGGTGGGCGGGTGGGAAAAGAAAGAACACAACGGACGGGAAAACAACATCGGTTGAAAAGAACTGAGGATGCACTTGCAAAGAAGAAGAGGTTCGAGTCCACTTGACGAGAGATGCACCAGATGAAAGAACTAACAACGCAATGAACGAAAAACTAACCACGATCCTAAAAAATTGAAGGGGAAGAGGAGTAATTCAAAACACCTACGTCAAGATTTCTCACCAGAGCGACGAAGGGGCAGAGGAGTAAAAAGAATTCCTACTCTCCGATATAACTAGACTCCGAAAAAGTTTTCTGCTAGAATCAACAACGGCCAATCTACGATCAATCAAGGGGGCTCCTATGGTCGGTCGAGGCTCTGATACCAACTTGTCAGGCCCAATATGTGATTCTATCCCGATCACGTGACACTTACGTGATTGGGGCACAACCGCATTTCGGGCGCTTAGCAAGATGGATATCATTACATCGTACCATTACATACATACATGGGGGATACAACAATACATACAAGTCATATGAATACAATAACATCAATACAAGGCATCCGACTACGGATGCAAACAATGAAAAGAACACGATATTCATCTGCTATCCCACGCTGCCGACCCGGAACCTAACCCAAGACTGAAGAAGAAAGAACTCCAAACAACGATCAACGCTCTCACGTCAAGACATCGGAAACCTGCACCTGCAACTGTTGTTGTAGTATCTGTGAGCCACGAGGACTCAGCAATCCCATAACCATGGGTAACAAGACTATCAAAGCTTAATGGGTAGGAAGAGGTAAAGTGGTGAGGTTGCAGCATCGGCTAAGCAATATATATGGTGGCTAACTTACGAGTACAAGAATAAGATGAGCATCTACGCAAACGGTCACAACTAGTAGTGATCGCTAAAGATCCTGAACTACTTACGAGTCAAACATAACCCCATCGTGTTCTCTTCTCAAAGTGAAAAGAGACAGTCACGGTTACTCACACAGTTGTGTGTTTTAATTCGGATCCTCTGTCAAGTTTTCTACAACCGGACATTAACAAATTCCAATCTGCCACATAATCGCGGGCACGGCTTTCGAAAGATCATGACCCTGCAGGGGTGTCCCAACTTATCCCATCACAACCTCTCACGATCAGCTGAAGTAATAATAATTATTACCCCTTATCTTATGGACAATCCTATCAGGCTCGGCAACCCGGTGCACAAGACATTTCGACAATGGTAAAACAAGTCCAGCAAGACCTCCCGGCGTGCCGACACCCAGATAGTAGCCGCGCGTCTCTCGTCTCAGTCCATGACCGGATGGGACAGCCTACGGGAGCCAATCCTCAAGTTTCCCGTGGTGGCCCCGCAGTCGGCCCGTTTGGGACCAACACCATCAGCACTGGCCCCCCTGCTATGTAGAAGAATCCTCGGGTAGCGCTAACTCCCTATGCAATTTAATTAATTAATTAAGTTGTTATTATGAGCAAATTAAAACCAATGTTGGGCCTTGCTGGAGGAGTTTTATTCAAAGACGAACTGTCAAGGGGTCCCCATATACCCATCATGTAAGGAACGCAAAATCAAGGAACATAATGCCGGTTTATCGGCGCCTAAGGTGGCATGAGTGGAACAAAACACCGAGCAAAAGGCCAAGCCTTCCACCCATGCCCAGTATATAGGTGTGTTAATAATAATAATAGATATTGTGATATTCCAACAACAAGTTCCCTCCTGGAACAATCTTCATCTTCAACTGCAACTAACAACGCTATAAGAGGGGCTGAGCAAGCGGGTAACATAGCCAAACAATGGTTTTGCTAGGAAGGTTTCAAAGGTTAGAGGTTTCATGGCAACAATGAGAGGCTGACAATAATGATGGGTAGCGCGACATATAACGATAGCATCGAGACAACTAAGCAATGGCAATGATAGTAAAGGTATCCAAGGTTACGGTCATCTTGCCTAAGATCCCTCAAGGAAGAAGAACGGATCCATGAAGAAGACAGAGAAGAAGCCTTGAAGAAGAACCACGGGTAGACGAACGAATCCTCACGAATGCAACGGAACAAGCACTAACGAGAAGAAGCAAGGAACACGGTAAACAAACCACTCAAGAACATGACAATATGCACTACCAAGTAGGATGCACGACAAGTCTACATATGATGCACAACAAGTCTATACAGGAAGCAAAACATGGCAAGGTAGGAAGCACAACAAAACAGCACAAGTTTATATATGATGCAATACATAGCAAGGTATGATGCATGACAAGTCTATACAGGAAGCAGAACATGGCAAGGTAGGAAGCACAACATGGCAAGGTAGTAAGCACAACATGGCAACGGTGCAAGATGCACACAAACATCAACCAAACTCACTCCAAACATGAAAACAAGATGATATTATGATTCTACATGCAAAATCACTCAAGTTTCATATAAGGAACACCCCAAACGGAGCAACGGGCTAAAAGATACACATGAGACAAGATATAACAACAAGCTGAAATTAACAGCCACATAGCAACTTGGAAGCAAGAAATATATATGCTACAGCACTCAAACATGGTGACAAGAAGCATGGACATGAAGTAGACATATCCTACAGCAAACAACTCCATTGGAGCAACTCCATAGGAGGCATGGATTAATAGCAACAAGCTACAACATTTTGATCATGACACTAAAACCTGACAGCCATATTTTATAGCAACTTGGGAGCAAGAATTAAATAAGTTACATCAACTCAAATGAGCAAGTAAGGACAAGAATGGATAGAAAACAACATATACAACAAGGAATGATCAATGGCCACCCCAAAACTATCATGGATTTGCCTAGGACATCAAGCAAACATAGCATCAGGATATTACAGATTCCAGACTTAGTGAAATTTCACTAAGTGTTAAAACAGCAATAACAACATGGCATGTTTACAAGCATGTTTAAGTCAACACAAGGCATATAATAGCAAATGGTTTGCACCACAGCAAAGAACACATCATGGAGATTCTAAAACATCTAGGCATGTGACAAGAGGACAAACACATCAATAGCAACAAGCTCCTCAACTAGGCATCTCGTAACAATTTACAAAACCTAACAGTCACATGCACTTTTGCAACAGAGATTTACATGGCAATATGAACTCAAACAAGCATGCTATAGCAACCAACATGTAGAGCATCTCATGATGAACATTTTGACATATCATTTGCATCATTTGGATAAACATGCACCAAGTTATCACATCTCAAACATGGCAACAAAATAACAAGTAGCAGCAGTTTATAACAAGTAGCACTCTTGCAATAAAGATTAGAGGATCTAGATGAACTCAAATGAGCATGGAACAATGGAACAAAGTGTAGAGCACATCACCACGATCATTTTGACATCTCATACACTCAATTTGGATAAGCACACAAAAAGATAGCATCATGCAAAGATGCAACAATAATGCTGACAGAATAAAAGACTTAGCAGAATTTTAAGACTCCGGAAAAAAAACAACTGAGCGCTAGATAGACGGAGGAGGGGGTGCTCACATTGGGCCTGGCCCGTTACTGTGGAGGAGGGAGAGGCAGCTGGGCCTGGCGCTGCAGATGGGCCTGGGCCCAGGTGGAGAAGGAGGAAGAGGCGGCTGGGCCACAGGGAAGCTGGAGGTGGGCCGGCCTCAGGTGGTGATGTCTACACACGCTTCTACTCTTGTAGACTATGTTGGGCCTCCAAGCGCAGAGGTTTGTAGGACAGCAGCAATTTCCCTCAAGTGGATGACCTAAGGTTTATCGAACTCAGGGAAGTAGAGGTTGAAGATGGTCTCTCTCAAGCAACCCTGCAACTAAGATACAAGAAGTCTCTTGTGTCCCCAACACACCTAATACACTTGTTAGATGTATAGGTGCACTAGTTCGGCGAAGAGATGTTAAATGGCAAGTGATATGGATGGCAAAACAAAGTAATATAAATCTGTAATAAAAAGTGCAGCAAGCAAACAAGTGGTAAACGTGAGCACAAATGGTATTGCAATGGTGGAAACAAGGCCTAGGCTTCATACTTTCACTAGTGGCAACTCCCAACAACATTAACATAATATAATCACATGATATTTTCCATAAAACATGCAATGGAGACGCACCCGGAGGTCATTCCTTCGTGGTCAAGAGAGGACGAGAATTATGTAGGGCTACAAAAGCACACCTCAAAGTTTGTAGTTCTCAATCTAAGGATTTCCCAATGTCACCGCGGCCATCCAAAGAGAGTCTCACAATCACCACAACATATCTAAAGGATAGTCAAAGACAAGCACCAAGAGACTCTCAATCTTCAATCAACACACAAGAGAGGAAATCACTCATGAAAATATTTTTCTAATCCATGTCCAATAGACCGCTGTCACCTTGGTCTCGGGAATTATACTAGATAAAGACAAGTGAGTACATCAATCCAATAGATAGAGGAAGGAGAAACATCATGGGATCACCCTAGATTAACATACCCTATGATCACAACGAAGATCACATCATGGGAGAGAGAGATAACCACATAGCTACACGTACGAGCCCTCGGCCCCGGAGGAGACTACTCACACATGGACATGGTGAGGAGGATCTTGATGGTGGTGTTGATGGAGAGGTGCAGCCCCGCGAGGAGGCGGCGGCCGGCGGCGGCCACGGAGGCGGCGGCGGCTGGGAGGAGACGGCGGCGGCCTTGGGGGCGGCGGCGGCCCTAGGGGGCGGCGGCGGCCCTAGGGGGCTGTGGCTCCTTGGCCCCCCTTCTTCCTTGTGGATGGTGCCGCAATGGTGCTGGTCCTCCCCTACAAGACGGCGGCTTGGGAGGAGGAAAATTCGTGGCCCTTGGTGACCTAGGTTTTCTCTCTTTATATAGACTCTCGGATTCCCGTCATCAGATTTTGGGCCTCGGTAAAACGGGCTTTACTCGGCCGTTCGGACTCCGATTTGGACGAATTTTATATGCAGAAGCATCGCCCCGAAATTCCCCACAACTTTCGCAACTAGACTTTTTCCGTTTGACGTCGTCTTCGGGCCGGAACGTGACCATCTTTAAAAAACGTTCTCAGACAGATTTCAGGAAAGTCAGAGTCCTACTCCAATACGACTCATTTTGCGTTGTTGTCAATTTCCAAGTAATTCCTGCACAATAAAGTGTAAAACAAGAACATTGTGCACTTTTGCAACCATTAGTAGGTTAGTCCAAATATGATCAAAAGTGTATGGAAGTGCATAAATATCATAGCAATATCACACAAAAGAGGAATGGAGCAAGCAGAAATTATAGATACGTTTTGGACGTATCAACATCCCCAAGCTTAATTCCTGCTCGTTCTCGAGTAGGTAAATGATAACAAGCATAATTTCTGTGGTGACATGCTATTAACCATATAAGGACTTTTCACAGTCACATGACAAATGCTAACTGAGATAATGAATCTGTAGTAATTAAGTTGCTTCATGAGAAAATCACAAAGAACTGAAAATTTTACAATATGATAATGAAACACTCAATAGATTTGTAGTGAGCATGGTGTGCAAACATGACAAAGTGATACCTCGCTTGCCCCTTTAGTGAAGCAAAACATAAATGCAGGGGCACCTCCAAGGTTTAAGTGATGACTAGATACAACGATTTCAGAATAAACGATATCATAATCATGCAAAAGACAATGGTACTTTGGAACAATGCACATTACACTCAGAATGACAATCATGCTCTCAATAGTTGGTGCTTTAAAGAAGGTGGAGACTCTCGAACCATGGCTTTTGTTGGCAAGGTTGAAAACCCGTGGTCGGAAACAAAAACTAAACATGTACCAGAGCTCTTGGTTTTAAAAACAGAAGTAAAAATTATTTTTTTAGAGATGCATATTTCGTCAACGAATGCTAGCAGATAACTCAATTACTTCTCGAGCTGGACAAGTTTCGAGGAACGGCTCCCGCATGAGGACGATCACATCCTCTTAATCTCCTTTGTTTATCACTGCCAAAGTTTTCTGATTTCTCATGAACAAAGCATGAAGGAGGGTTTGTTTGTTGTATAATTTTTTAATGAGCCGGGCGCACTCTATGCCAGTTCCTTCTGGTATTATGGGTTTGCACATTAGACATGCAATCCCGGGGTGAAGCTTGTCCAACTTAAAAAGATCATGAATTAACTACTACTTCCTCATGAGCTAAAACAGAGGCACAAAAGAGAAATGCTTTTTTTCGAATAATTTCGAGATGGTACATGAAAGTCTTCGTTAGGAATGGCAGGTAAATACCATGTATAGGAAGGTATGGTGGACTCATATGGCATAACTGGTTTAAAGGATTTTGGATGCACAAGCAGTTAGTCCGCTTAGTACAGGCGAAGGTTAGCAAAAGACTGGGAGCGACCAACTAAGAGAGCAATGACGGTCATAATCATGCAGAGCGACAAAGCAACATTGAATCTGGCATGGAAGTTATATCGCTACTCAGAAACAAAAAATCATCAAGGCTTGACAGACTTTCTTTACAGTCTTAAATATGCGTGAGCATACGCCAAGTCAATCAAAATAAATTCTTTGAAGGAAGATATTACTAAACCATACCACATCATAGACAAACAAATCATGTTGGTACTCCAATAACACATTGGGAACCCCCAGCTATTTGAGACTAACCATAAGAAAACATGAACTACTAAGCGCCATTATGCACGTAGCATCTTTATCATAGACATATCAACCAATGCAACGGAAGCAAACTCTCTTAATAAGATAAACATGATAACTAAAGAGAGTTCAAGCAACCAACTAAACAAAAGCTCTTTAAAAAGCACTGTTCAAAAATTCACCCGATTAATCAGTAATCGCTACTCATGGCATGGCCGGATCGAATAACACCTATTCACCGCCTTAACTTGTCAGGTCGATTAATTGGCCAGTTAGAACGATTAATCAATTGTCATGCCGATTAATCCCTGCTGGCCCATTAACGGGTGGACAAACAAAGCCCAAATTTTTGGCCCATAACCCCTTCCGGCCCCATGCCGCTACTTAATAGCTAGGTTTAATAATTTTACCGCCTCTCTATGCTTTTCATGTGTGTATGGCAGCATGTTTTAGTATAGTACATAGCTGGGAGCATGAGAGTATGGTATAATACATAAAAAATCTAAAGATATGTTGGCAAGTTCCTATTCAATCGACCGATTAATCCAGTTAATAGGCCGATTCACCGATTAATCGCTACTCCTAATTCGACCGATCAGCTACCAGTTAATGATTTCTTGAACATTGTTAAAAAGATAAGCATGAAAGTTAAGAGCTAAGCATGATAGTAGCTATTAAAAGACAAAAAACACACACAACAAAGATAGACATGCAAATTCTATGTTATGTTCTAGGTAGAAGTGGAGCGTGTTTCTCTCCCACATAAAGAAAGCTGAGTTCCAACTCGTTATGAAAAGTTAAAGGAAACTAAAAGGAAAACTAAAACAAGACGCTCCAAGCATAGCACATAACACATGATGTGATTAAAATATAGTGGAACGAAGGACGAACTGATAATGTTGATGGAGAAGGGGATGCACGGGGGCATCCCCAAGCTTAGACGCTTGAGTCTCCTTGAATATTTCTTGGGGGTGCATGGGAGCATCCCCAAGCTTGAGCGTTTGACACTCCTGAATCTTTTTATCATCTTCCCTCGCACACTTGAAAACTCCCTTCATACATAACTCATAATAATCTGATTAGCGAGGTTAGTACCCATAATAAAATAATTTTTCCTTGCTGGAAATAAGGATATTCTTGAAGGTCTACTGTTTCTCAAGATTTCCAAAAGGTTTTTTGCAAAGAAAAAGCAAGCTCTAGGTTTGCAAAATGAAGGAAAGGCAAAACAGGACAGAATCTGTGAAAAACAGAACATCAGGTAGTAAATGATTTTTCCGGGGCACTTCTGCAACTCTAATCAAAAAACTCAAAACAGACGCACGAAAGACAATTATATAGGGCACGCTTTCGAAAAAATTCAGACCAAAAAGATGATCTGGTGATTTTATACGAATTTTTCTATCCAAGGACAGAATCTGTTTCCTGGACAGCACGTCACAACTTTTGAACTTTCTTGCAATCAGAGGCTAAACTTGGCACAAAGCTGAAAAATAAAGATACAATGATGTTGCTACAGTAGTAACAAACATCAAGACCACTAAAACTGAAAGTAAACATAACAAGGGTTGTCTCCCTAAAGATAGGCTTAAGACTTTAATGATGCTCTCGTAGGAATAAGAGCTGAAGAACAAAAGAGAGCATCAAGAAGCAAATACCAAACACATTTAAGCCTAACATGCTTCCTATGCATAGGAATATTGCAATGGAATAATTCATTGAAGCACAAAGCAATAAGCATAGAAAGACAAAACAAGTGCAGCTTCAAAACCTTCAACATTAAGAGAGGGAACTTAATATTATTGAAATATCTATAAGCATATGTTCCCTTCTCATAATAATTTTCAGTGGGATCACGAATAAACTCAACAATATAAGCATCACATAAAGCATTGTTACCATGATCCACATGCAAAAAGGTACTCTTACTCTCCACATAAGCATCTATGGGGAGCCCATGGTTAGGACTTTTTAGCATTAACGTTTTCAGTCTCCCCCAATCTTGAGCTACGCTCTCTCCCTCATGAGGATAGAAGTTATAAACATAATTCCTATTCTCATGGACTTCATGAAGAGGATAAAACTTGGAGTAAAAGAGAGACATAAGCTCTTGCGAATCAAGCAAGTGCGAGTTATCGAGAAGCTTATACCAATCTGAAGCTTTATCTATAAGTGATATGACGAACAATTTCCTCATGACAAACTCCCTTGATACACCTGCAAGCTTAAATAATGAACATAGTTGTGACAGATATAGCAAGTGTTCACCGGGATGTCTGTCTCCTGCATAACGATTAGCCAAAATATAATCGATAATACCAGCTGGTATTTTATAGGGCACAATTTCAGTAGGAGGAGGAGCAACCACCACAGGTGTGGGGCGTCTTCCCTCAAGCAACGATCCAATAGCAAGGTTGTCCATAAGCATAACTAGTGAAATTAAAACAAGAAACAAAAAGATTTAATTGCAAGATCTAAAGATATACCTTCAAGCACTCACCTCCCCGGCAACGGCGCCAGAAATAGCTTGATGTCTACACACGCTTCTAATCTTGTAGACTATGTTGGGCCTCCAAGCGCAGAGGTTTGTAGGACAGCAGCAATTTCCCTCAAGTGGATGACCTAAGGTTTATCGAACTCAGGGAAGTAGAGGTTGAAGATGGTCTCTCTAAAGCAACCCTGCAACTAAGATACAAGAAGTCTCTTGTATCCCCCCCACACCTAATACACTTGTTAGATGTATAGGTGCACTAGTTCGGCGAAGAGATGTTAAATGGCAAGTGATATGGATGGCAAAACAAAGTAATATAAATCTGTAATAAAAAGTGCAACAAGCAAACAAGTGGTAAACGTGAGCACAAATGGTATTGCAATGGTGGAAACAAGGCCTAGGCTTCATACTTTCACTAGTGGCAACTCCCAACAACATTAACATAATCGAATCACATGATATTTCCCATAAAACATGCAATGGAGACGCACCCGGAGGTCATTCCTTCGTGGTCAAGAGAGGACGAGAATTATGTAGGGCTACAAAAGCACACCTCAAAGTTTGTAGTTCTCAATCTAAGGATTTCCCAATGTTACCGCGGCCATCCAAAGAGAGTCCCACAATCACCACAACATATCTAAAGGATAGTCAAAGACAAGCACCAAGAGACTCTCGATCTTCAATCAACACACAAGAGAGGAAATCACTCATGAAAATATTTTTCTAATCCATGTCCAATAGACCGCTGTCACTTTGGTCTCTGGGATTATACTAGATAAAGACAAGTGAGTACATCAATCCAATACATAGAGGAAGGGGAAACGTCATGGGATCACCCTAGATTAACATAGCCTATGATCACAACGAAGATCACATCATGGGAGAGAGAGATAACCACATAGCTACAGGTACGAGCCCTCGGCCCCGGAGGAGACTACTCACACATGGACATGGTGAGGAGGATCTTGATGGTGGTGTTGATGGAGAGGTGCAGCCCCGCGAGGAGGCGTCGGCCGGCGGCGGCCACGGAGGCGGCGGCGTCTGGGAGAAGACGGCGGCGGCCCTAGGGGGCGGCGGCGGCCCTAGGGGGCGGCGGCTCCTTGGCCCCCTTCTTCCTTGTGGATGGTGCCGCAATGGTGCTGGTCCTCCCCTCCAAGACGGCGGCTTGGGAGGAGGAAAATTCGTGGCCCTTGGTGACCTAGGTTTTCTCTCTTTATATAGACTCTCGGATTCCCGTCATCAAATTTTGGGCCTCAGTAAAACGGGCTTTACTCGGTCGTTCGGACTCCGATTTGGACGAATTTTATATGCAGAAGTATCGCCTCGAAATTCCCCACAACTTTAGCAACTAGACTTTTTCCGTTTGACGTCGTTTTCGGGCCGGAACGTGACCATCTTTAAAAAACGTTCTCAGACAGATTTCAGGAAAGTCAGAGTCCTACTCCAATACGACTCCTTTTGCGTTTTTGTCAATTTCCAAGTAATTCCTACACAATAAAGTGTAAAACAAGAACATTGTGCGCTTTTGCAACCATTAGTAGGTTAGTCCAAATATGATCAAAAGTGTATGGAAGTGCATAAATATCATAGCAATATCACACAAAAGAGGCATGGAGCAAGCAGAAATTATAGATACGTTTTGGACATATCAGGTGGTGCCGCGCTGGACCCAGCGGGGGCGGATGCGGCCGACATCCAGAAAGGGTCGAGGCGCCATGGCAGCCGGCGGCGGCGGCCTCAGGGCTCCGGCGAGGGCCTGGCGAGGCCGGAGGAGGCCGTGGGGCGGTGGATCCGGGCGCCGCGGCTCCATTCCCGGAGGTGGCACGGCTCCGCAGCACATGGAACAACCGGCGGTGAGGAGCTCCAAGTTTGGTGACGGGAGGATGAAAATCCGGCGAGGTCGGGGCCGCGGAACCGGTGGCGCCGGTCGGATCTGGACACAACTCCGGGGGGACGTGGCTCCGGGGATGGAGAGGCACGAAGGCCACCGACGGCGAGGCGGGGTTGAGCAGAGCTTGTCGTCCCTCCCAATCCAGATCGGATCGGGGATTGCGGGCGAAGGGCGGCGGCTGGAGCGGGCCTGCACGGGCCGGCTGCGGGCTTCGGTGGGCCTGCGCGGCTGGGAGGCGTGGAGACACCACATGGCGGCTGAGGACTGGCCAGGGGGCGCTAGGTGGCGGCGCTGGCCACTGGGAAGGCACCAAGTGGCGGCGGGGTGGTGGCTGGGCGCGGAAAACGAGGTGGGAGATGGCTGGAGGTTAGGGGAGGCTAGGATTAGTCCATTTTTGGCATGGAGGGCCCTTTATATAGGAAAAACCTAGGGTTTGGGGGGTTTGGAGTGGTTTTTGAGCCCTCCGATCGCGATCCGACGGATCCGATCGCGAGGGGAGTTTAGGTTGGGCCTAGAGGATATTAGTGGGCTGTGTAGAAGTAGTTGGGCTGAGGTGAGAGGAGAGGGAGAGAGACCCGCGGGGGTTTTCGGAGATCGAAAACGTCCGACGAATTAACCGGCGACTAGTGCCGCTATAAATATCCGTTGGGCTATCAAACGAGCTCCGAATGCGATGAAATTTGGCAGGCGGCCTTTCTACACTATAATAAGACCACATGCCAAGTTTCAACCCATTCCGAGAACATTTTTCGGCCACCCATAAAATAAATATTCGGAGGCACCGCGGGCGCGTGCAATTGTGTCTGGGCTGAGAACGGACAACAGAGAGGACGAGGGGACTCGGACGGATGCAAGTTTTGAAAACATGCTGATGCAAGCACACGATGACATGGCAAGATGCAACACGCAAGCAGATGACATGGCACTGACAACGAATAACTAGCTGACACCTGGCGCACCGGTCTCTGGGTGTCACATAGAGAGTCTCATGTTTAGTCACTTTCATATACTAGTGAGAATTTTCATTATAGAACTTGGCTTGTATATTCCAACGATGGGCTTCCCCAAATGCCCTAGGTCTTCGTGAGCAAGCAAGTTGGATGCACACCCACTAGTTTCTTTTGTTGAGCTTTCATACATATTTAGCTCTAGTGCATCCGTTTCATGGCAATCCCTACTCACTCACATTGATATCTATTGATGGGCATCTCCATAGCCCGTTGATACGCCTAGTCGATGTGAGACTATCTCCCTCCTTTTTGTCTTCTCCACAACCACCTCTCTATTCCACCCATAGTGCAATGTCCATGGCTCACGCTCATGTATTGCGTGAAAGTTGAAAGGTTTGAAATAATAGAGTATGAAAATAAGTGCTTGGCTGAAACCGGGGTTGTGCATGATATGAATATTTTATGTGATGAAGAGGGAGCATAGCTAGACTATATGATTTTGTAGGGATATCTTTCTTTAGCCATAGTATTTTGAGAAGACATGATTGCTTTGTTAGTATGCTTGAAGTATTATTATTTATTATGTCAATATAGACTTTTGTCTTGAATCATTTAGATCTGAACATTCATGCCACAATAAAGAGAACTACATTGAAAACTATGTTGGTTAGCATTCCACATCAAAAATTCTGTTTTTATCATTTACCTACTCGAGGACGAGCGGGAATTAAGCTTGGGGATACTTGATACGTCTCCAACGTATCTATAATTTTTTATTGTTCCATGCTATTATTTATGATGTTTTGGATGATTAATGGGCTTTGTCATACACTTTTATATTATTTTTGGGACTAACCTACTAACCCAAAGGCCCAGTCCAGATTGCTGTTTTTTGCCTGTTTCAGGGTTTTACAGAAAAGGGATATGAAATGGAGTCCAAACGAAATGAAACCTTCGGGAGAGATATTTTTGGAGAAATCACGCACGGGAGACTTGAGAACCACGGAGTAGGGGCCACATGGTGCGCACGAGGGTGGGGGGCACGCCCCCTGCCTCGTGGGTCCCACGTAAAGCCACGGTGCCCTCCTTCCTCCTATATAAGCCTACGTACCCCGAAACCATCAGAGGAGAAGAGAAAACCCTAGTTTCACCGCCATAACCTTCTGTTCCTATGAGATCCCATCTTGGGGCCTGTTCCGGAGCTCCGCCGGAGGGGGGTCCACCACAGACTGCTTCTACATCATCATCATCGCCTCACCATGAGTTGTGAGTAGTTTATCACAGACCTTCGGGTCTATAGCTAGTATCTAGATGGCTTCTTCTCTCTCACTGGATCTCAATACAAAGTTCTCCTCGGTCTTCGAGGAGATCTATTCGATGTAATCTCTTTTTGCGGTGTTTTTGTCGAGATCCGATGAATTGTGGGTTTATGATCAAGATTATCTATGAGACATATTTGGTTCTTCTCTGAACTCTTTATGTATGATTATAATATCCTTGCAAGTCTCATCGAATTATTGGTTTGCTTTGGCCTACTAGATCTATAGTTCTTGCAATGGGAGAAGTGCTTGGCTTTGGGTTCAATCTTGTAGTGTCCTTTCCTAGTCACAGTAGGGGCAGCAAGGCACGTATTGTGTTGTTGCCATCGAGGATAAAAAGATGGGTTTTATATCATATTGCTTGAGTTTATCCCTCTACATCATGCCATCTTGCTTAAGGCGTTACCCTGTTCTTATGAACTCAATACACTAGATGCATGCTGGATAGCGGTCGATGTGTGGAGTAATAGTAGTAGATGCAGAATCGTTTCGGTCTACTTGTCTCGGACGTGATGCCTATATATAATGATCATGCCTAGATAGTCTCATAATTATTCGCTTTTCTATCAATTGCTCGACAGTAATTTGTTTACCCGCCGTAGAATATCGCTATCATGAGAGAAGTCACTAGAGAACACTATGCCCCCTGGGTCTATTCTCAACATATCAATCTACAATCTACTTTACTTTTTCCGCTTTTACTTTCTGTTCTTATAACCAAAAATACCAAAAATATCAAACTATCATCTCTATGAGATCTCACTTTTGTAAGTGACCGTAAAGGGATTGACAACCCCTTATCGCGTTGGCTGCGAAGTTCTTATTTGTTTGTGCAGGTGCGAGGGACTCGCGCGTGGTCTTCTACTGGATTGATACCTTGGTTCTCAAAAACTAAGGAAAATACTAACGCTACTGTGTTGCATCTCCCTTTCCTCTTCGAGGGAATACAACACAAGCTCGAGAAGTAGCATGGATCAGGGAAGGACGCGCCGAGAGGCTGAGCTGGCGGCTTAGGCGGCAGGGCATCAGCCGGCACCATTTTACCCGCCAACTTCAGTAGAGACAGGTAGAGCTTCTCGAGCTTGGGGCATGCCGTGCTTAACGGCGGCTATACGGAACGAGCATTTGCCCAAAGACTTCAAGGGCCCTCGTAAGGTGCCTAACTACACAGCAGATCAACCCCCTGAGGCTTGGGTGGAGAGTTACGAGATGGCTATGGAGATGATGGATGTTAATGAGGCCACGTGTGCTAAGTATTCACCATGATGCTGGAAGGCACAGCCCGTAACTGGTTGAAGGGATTTCCCCCAACTCCATTGGATCGTGGGCAGAACTGAAGGCCAAGTTTATCCGACTTTTCAATGATACATGCAAGCTGCCGATTTCAATTGTGGATTTAGCTTCTTGTGTTCAGAATGAGGGCGAATCAACGATCAGCTGGGTGCGCCGGGTCTCATCCATTATACATGCTTCAGATAGAATCAATGTTGGGTCAGCAGTGTTAATGTTGGAGAAGAATTTCCGTTTTCTCCCACATAAGCAGAAGCTAGGGTGGCTTACACATCATTGTGATGATATGGGGGAGCTCATGGCGGCTCTTGTCAAATATGCCGACTCTGATAGTACCAAGGACCCCGAGTCTGAGGTTGAAAGATCAGGAAAGGGAAATAAGAGTAGCGATATGGGAGGACAATAGTTTAACCCGGCCAATCGAAGCAGTGGCGGTAAGCGCAAGGCTGGTAATTTTGCAGCTAACACAGCGGCACGGAATTTCAACCAGCGTCGTAATGCGAGGCCGGCTCCAAGATATAACCTAGATGAAGTAATGAATGAGCTGTGTCCGAAGCATGGAACTAGGGAAAGGCCATCTACCCATATGTGGAAGGATTGCAGCATCATGAGACACTTCACGGAGTCTATCCAGAACCACCATGGACCAAATGGCGGTTCAGGGTCCGGCTCTCATGGTCCGGTCATGGAGGCGGCAACTCAAGTTCAGAGTTTCAAGGCCAAGGTAATCAAGGTGGTAACAATCGGCAGAATAATCAAGGGAATCAATCCCATTATCAGAGTAACCCGAAGCAGCTAAGCAGTGGCCAGTACCACGTTTTTACCACAAGTCTGTGCAAGCGGGATCAGAAACTTCACAAAAGGGCGGTGAATGCCGTTGAGCCGGCGGTTCCCCGTTTCTTGTGATGGTCTAAGCAGCCCATTGTGTGGAGCCGTGAGGATCACCCGCCCCGGGTTGATAATCCGGGTCACTTGGCTTTAGTGGTGGCGCCTCAGGTTGGAGGATATAATTTCACTAAGGTGCTCATAGATGGAGGGAGCAATATCAATATCCTTTACTATAATACTTTCCGTCGCATGGGATTAACTGACAAGAATCTTAGACCATCCAATATTGTTTTTAATGGAGTGGTGCCAGGTAAGTCGGCGTACCCAGTGGCCAAAATCAACTTAAAGGTAACTTCTGGTGATGAATATGATGCGAGAACGGAAACTCTAACATTTGAGGTTGTTAGGATCCAGAGCCCGTATCATGCTCTGTTTGGGCGGCCGACTTATGCCAAGTTCTTGGCAAGGCCGTGTTATGTTTATCTGCAGCTTAAGATGCCGGGTCACAAGGGGACAATAACAGTGCATGGGAGTCGCACGATAGCTTTGGAGTGTGAAGAAGGTGATGCGGCTTACGTAGAGTCAGTTTGTGCCACAGAGGAGTTGATCTTCTACAAGGATAATGTTGACCCGGCAGATATGATGTCTTTAAAAAAGTTGACCACAAAGCATGACCCTTTGTTGAAGTTTAAGTCAGCGGACGACACCAAGCTAGTTGACTTTGTTCCTGGCGACTCATCTAAGTAGTTCAGCATTCGTGCTAATCTAGATCCGAAATAGGAGAGCGCTCATCAGGTTCATCCGTGAGAACCAGGACATCTTTGCATGGAAACCTTCACACATGCCGGGTGTACCGAGGGAACTCGCTGAGCACACTCTCAATATTGATCCGAAGTATAAGCCGATCAGGCAGTTTCTTCGCCGTTTTAACGAGGACAGACGGAAGGCCATTGGTGAAGAGGTGGCCCGACTCTTGGCGGCCGGGTTCATCGTTGAAGTTTTACATCCTGAGTAGTTGGCTAACCCGGTTTTGGTGCTTAAGAAGAACGGCACTTGGCCAATGTGTGTGGATTACACGGACTTGAACAAGGCTTGCCCAGCTGACCCGTTCGCCCTCCCTCGTATTGATCCGATTATTGATGCTACAGCGGGTTGTGAGGGTTTGAGTTTTTTGGATGCTTATTCTGGGTATCATCAGATCAAGATGGCAGTTAAGGACCAGGAGAAGACAGCTTTCATCACTCCGTTTGGAGCCTTCTGCTATGTGTATATGCCTTTCGGGCTAAAGAGTGCCCAGGCGACTTAGCAGCGGTGTGTACAGAATTGCCTTCACGACCAGATCGGGCGTAATGTTCGTGCTTATGTGGATGATATTGTGGTTAAATCCAGAAAGAAGGAGACCCTGATCGACGATTTGAAGGAGACGTTTTACAATCTCCAGGTGTACAAGATGATGCTTAACCCGGCCAAGTGTGTCTTTGGTGTTCCAGCAGGCAAACTTTTGGGTTTCTTGGTTTCTGAGCGAGGCATCGAGGCTAACCCGGAGAAAATCAAGGCTATCACTTCCTTGGTGAGGCCAAAGTGTGTCAATGATGTCCAGTGCTTGGCAGGACGGATAGCGGCCTTAAGCCGGTTCATAAGTCGCCTAGGAGAAAAGGCTATCCCACTGTATCAGATGATGAAGATGACAGATACCTTTGTCTCGAGTGAAGCTGCTAATGAGGCGTTCGAAGCACTTAAGAAGCAATTGGCTGAGCCGCCGATTCTTGCTGCTCCCATTGACAAGGAGCGTTTGTTGTTATATGTTGATGCAAATAGCCGAGCTATTAGGGTAGCCATTGTTGTGGAAAGGAAAGAGGCCGGCAAGGAATATCCGGTTCAACGGCCGGTTTTTTATATCAGTGAGGTACTTATTGAGTCTAAGCAGGGGTATCCACATTGGTAGAAGCTGGTATATGGGGTCTTCAAGGCAAGCCGGAAGCTCATGCAATATTTCTTGGGTCATCCTATTACTGTGATGAGTTCTGCTCCCTTAGGGGATATCATCCAAAACAGAGAAGCCACAGGTCGGGTAGCCAAGTGGGCCATTCAGCTTGGGCCTCATGATTTAAAGTATGTACCTCGAACAGCTATCAAGTCACAAGCGCTCATGGATTTTATCAATGACTGGACGGAATTACAAAAGCCTGAAGAAAAGCCGGATAACACATATTGTACTATTCATTTTGATGGGTCCAGACAATTAGAAGGCTCGTGGGCTGGAGTTGTCTTAACATCCCCGCGAGGTGACAAATTTTCCTATGTTCTCCGGTTAATGTTCCCTTGTACTAATAATGCAGCTGAGTATGAGGCTTTGCTCCATAGTCTTCGGAAGGCCAAGGAGATGAACTTAAGCCGGGTGATATGCTTTGGAGATTCAGATATGTTAGCTCAACAGGTTTCTGGCACTTGAGATTCCAAGGATCTTCTCATGGCGCCTTATCGTCGAGAGGTTGATGCAATTGCGGTTCACTTCTAGGGTTACCAAGCTGAGCACGTGGATCGGAGGAAGAATGAGGCGATTGATGCCTTAAGCCAGTTAGGATCTTAGCGTAAGCCGGTGCCACCTAACACGTTTTTGGATGTTCTGATTAACCCGTCTGTCAAGTTACCTACAGAGGAGGATCTTGCTGTTCCTGACCCGGAGGCACGATTGGTGGCGGCTCTTCATGTTATTCCTGATTGAACAGTTCCGTGTTTGGCTTACATGACCCGGGGCGATTTGCGTGAGGATGAGATTTTGTCCAGACAAATAATCCGGCGGTCTAAGTCAATGACAATTGTCAATGGAGAATTGCAACATCGCAGTGTTACAGGAGCATTTCAACGTTGCGTCTCTCCTAAGGAAGGCTGTGAGATCCTACAAGAGATCCATGAAGGAGATTGTGGTCATCATGCCGGCTCTAAATCTCTTGTAGCCAAAGCTTTTCATCATGGGCTCTATTGGTTGACGGCTCATGCGGATGTTGAAGACTTGGTCAGCAGATGTGACGGTTGTCAGAAGTTCTCACGGCGTGCTCATGTTTCGGCTCAAGAATTAAGGATGATTCCAATAACTTGGCCGTTTGTGACTTGGGGGCTTGATATTGTCGGGCCTTTTAAGAGGTCCAAGGATAAGAAAACCCACCTTTTGGTAGCAGTGGACATATTTACCAAGTGGATTGAGGCAGAGTCGGTTAGCAAATGTGATGCAGTAACAACAGTTCAATTCATCAAGAAGGTGATTTTCCGTTTTGGTTTTCCCCATAGTATCATAACAGATAATGGCACTAATCTGTCAAAAGGTGCTATGAGGGAATTTTGTCAACGCGAGCATATTCAACTTGATGTTTCCTCCGTGGCTCACCCCCAATCTAATGGTCAAGCGGAATGGGCTAATCAAGAGATTCTGCGAGGTATCAAGCCCCGGCTTATGGTTCCTTTAAAGAGAAAGTCGGGTTGTTGGGTGGAGGAGTTACCTTCAGTGTTATGGAGCATCAATACAACACCCAACAGATCTACAGGTTACACACCTTTCTTCATGGTCCATGGAGCCGAGGCGGTTCTTCCTAGTGATATCCGTCATGACTCGCCTCGAGTGGCGGCTTACGTTGAAGCTGATAATGAGAAGGCACGTCAGGATGCATTGGATTTATTGGATGAAGAGCGTGATCTCGTGGCGGCTTGTTCAGCGATCTATCAACGGGATTTATGACGGTATCACAGCCGCCGGGTCATCACCAGAACTTTCCAAGAAGGCGACTTAGTACTCCGGCTCATCCAAGATCAAACTGATATGCATAAACTATCACCGCCTTGGGAGGGACCTTTTGTCGTCCGCAAGATCTGCATAACGGGTCATACTATCTGATTGACGTTCGGGAGCACAAAGATTCACGCACATCAGAGGAGGAGACTAGTCGGCCGTGGAATATTGCTCATCTCCGGCCTTACTATACTTGAGCCACCGGTTCTCATGATGTATATAGTTCGATGATGTAAATATTAGAACAATATAATAAAGCCGGCATCCCTGATAATTCGGGGCCTCTGTCGTTTTCACTTTCTCGAAGCTGAGTCTTTGTCATCATCCTACAAGTTTACTCAAGAGGATTGACACCCGAATTGCAGGGACCAAAGAGAGTTGGATGCATAGCACAGCTCAAACATAGGTCCTCGATGAGAACATTTCGTAAGTATGTCACTTGGGGGCTTCCTGTTCAAACATAGGCGTATTCGAGCAAAGAGAACACAACATTACTACCCATTTGACCAGGTTATGTTCAAACATAGGCGTATTCGACCAAAGAGGACATAACTTGTGGGTCATCCTACCTGTACCCAGCTGCTTCAACTCCATCAGGTCATCCTGATTGACCCAGTGAACTATTGGTGATCAGTCTTACATGGCGTATTCGACCAAAGACCTGAGCTTGCTAAGGTTCAAACACCGGTTGTCATGTGAGAGCACGGCTTACAGATAGTCAGAATGGATCCAGGCTCAAAATGTTGTCTTCCTTGAAACTTGGATAAATTGGCCTGTGATGCAAGATGCAACTCTAACCCCACGCACTCTAGACAAGTCTATCTTTAAAGCAAAGACCTGCATTTGTGTAGGTTCAAATGTCGATTGGGTACTCTGAGAGCCAGCTCACAGCACGCACGTACCTTCAAGTGGCCAACAAGCTAGTTTCACTGAAGAAGATCCTTTGGTTTGGCGGCCTGCAAAAGCCTCAGATGTTTTTTGATCTCTTTTTCTTTAGTTTTTTTTTGTTATTTGCGGGTTTTTCTCTTGCGGTGCTTTTTTTTGCAAGTTCGGCCAAGCTCCCTCTAATTATGGCTCATATTGAAGCCTCTCCGGGTCTCTGCAACCCGGCCTAATGATTGGATCTAAGCCGCCAGAAGATAACAATCTTGTATCTGGAGCAATAGCTCTACAAGACTTTAACTGCATGAAGCTGACAAAGCCAACAGTCTAAACATATACTACTGGTATGATTATTTTTCGCAAAGGTATTAAACATGGTAATTAAGCTGGCCCTAGTTATGGACTATCTGTCCCCAGTGGCATCGTGTGGGCATCATGACCCGTCCGGCGGTGAACCGCCGGGACACTTGTTATCTGTTTATGTGCAGGGTAAGGATTAAATTGATCTGCATAAGTCAGCACTGTCATAATGATAAAGTGGTGTCTCTACAGCTGGCCGATTAACAGTGTTATGCAAAAGTAGAACCGTGTTCAATGGCACGACAGATTAAAGTTTTAGTATCCTATTACAAGACTCTGTGAGCCAGACAAAATCAACTGTTCTTTCTAAAGGATCAAGTACGTAACCGCCTGGCGGTTCACTCTTCCTGACCTTGCTGCTTTGACGCCTCTGGATTACCCTTCTCTGGTCTTCTATCTGAAAGTTTGGTGACAACCAATTAACGCCAGCCAAAGCTTCAAATTCAGGTTCTTCGTCAATAAGTTCAGACAGATCAATTCTAGGGGCGAAAGTATGCTTATTGATTCAAGGGATTAGCTCCATCACTTTGTAAGACGGCGTGGGCATCTTATGGTTTTCTATACTATAAGCCGGCTGATATCTTGACAGATCCGTTTCACTGGCAATTAGGCTGGCCAGAGGGCGGATATCTTTCACACAAGCAGCAAAGTCTTTTTTATCAAAAGTTGTGCCATCTTCCTTCAGACTTGGGTAGCGAGTGGCTAAGTCGGTTGGGGCTAACTCTGGTAGCCACTCCTTAGCCCGGCTTAAAGCTATTATGCCACCGGCTCTCGCAGACGACCGCTTCATCTCATCAATCCTGGCAGGTAGTACAGAAAGTTTCCTCAATATATCTATAAAAATATTTGGTGTCTGGTTGGATGGAGAGACGGTAGCCAATGCGTGTTGAGCTCTGGTGTATAACTATTCAACAAGGGTATAAATAACTTTAAGCTTCACAAGCGTCTCTTTGGCAAGATTACTGCTCCTGCTACCTGCATGAGTCATAAATTGGTTAGTGGCGGTTTATGTTACCAAAGGAAAGATTCAATTTTCAACATGATGGCTTACCAAAGATAGCTGAAGTCATTTGAGATACACGGTGCTTTAAACCGGTGAGCTCAGTCGTAACCTCTTCAAGAGCTGCTTCTGCCTTTTTGACTCGCTGTACCAAGGCGGTTCTCTCTTCAGCCCAAGCAGACTTCTCCGTTTCAAATTTAGCCTTCAATACTTCCGTTTCAGTCAGACTAAATTGAAATTTAGATTCAGCCTTCTCGGTCTCAGATTCGTGAAACTTCAGCCGGCCTTTTGCATCATCCAACTGCGATTGCAATTCAGCAGTGGTATCCTGTATAAACAAGGAATTACGAAAAATATTATGTTCCGGGTAATAAGAATTGATGTCCCAAGCCTTTTGCAAGCAACAACACTTGGCACTTGGAGGCTAATTGTTGTTGAAGTGTTCTTTATGTCTCGGTTCATATCAATAAAGTCCCAAGCACTTTACAAGCAAGAGTACTTGGCACTTGGGAGCTAATGGTTGTTGAAGTATTCTTTAAGTACCGGTTTATCTCAATAAAGTCCCAAGCACTTTGCAAGCAAGAATACTTGGCACTTGGGGGCTAATGCAGGTTGCTCTTCTCTTATCATTGATTTATGCTAACCCGGCGTCACTATAAACATTGACCGCCGGCTTATGAAGGGTATACAGGCAAGTTCTAGGAGTACACAATGAAGAATAGGACCGACTCATTCATACTGATTAAGCCGGCCCTTGGGGGCTACAGCGGCAACGTTCATCAAAGTCAGATTTCCTAAGATGTGTGCCGATTCTAAAAGGATTATATGAAAATATTCATGCTATTCTAAGTCTACAGCATATTCAATTCTATCATATCCAATGGACTTGGGGACTGGAAGGATGTACATGATTTAGTCAAGATTGATACCTCAAATTTCTTATGCAGCTGCTTCACCATGCAATCTCAAGATCACGGCTGCTATGGACTTGACTGAGATAGCCAGAGACACTACAAAAAAATACACTTCCGTGATGATACGTGTTTGTCACAGTAGGTCACGTTTTCTGTCATGCATGTACATCCATGACAAATTTATGACAGAATCAAGATAGTCATACCCGTGCTGTCATAGAAGTGTTCCATGACATTACCAAAATTATCATCACGGAAGTGTCCACTTCCATGATGATAAATCGCACGTCACAGAAGTGCTTTCGTCAAGGGTGACCGGCATGTGGCATCCACCGTAACGGAACGCTGTTAAGCTATCGGGTCCAGTTTTGGATCCGATAACCCGTTAACAGCCCTGACCAATGGGGATTTTCCACGTGTAAAATCATCATTGGCTGTAGGAAACAAGTGTCGGCTCACCGTTGGGACAGATGTCATCCACTCATTGGACCCAAAGCACCTATGATACGTAGACACGTGGCACGCACTACTAGGAAAAGGCCTACTAATGGCGCACCTATTTTGGCCATTAATGGCGCATTAGTGGTGCACCATTAGTGCCACGCCATTAGTATATTTTACTAATGGCGCACCTTTAGTGCGCCATTAGTATCTGGTATACTAATGGCGCACCACAGATGCGCCATTAGTATATACTCCCTCCGTCCCAAAATTCTTGTCTTAGATTCATCTAGATAGAGAAGTATCTAACACTAAAACGTGACTAGATACATTCGTATTTAGACAAATTGAAGACAAGAATTTTGGGACGAAGGGAGTACCATGGTGCGCCATTAGTATGCCTCCCAGGGGGCCATATATACCCAGGTGCTTTGGCATACTAATGGCGCACTGCTTAATGATGCGCCATTAGTAACTTTGGCATACTAATGGCGCACTGTTTAATGATGCGCCATTAGTATCCTTTGGCATACTAATGGCGCACTGTGATGTGATGCGCCATTAGTATGAATATTATGTTTTTTATTTATTTTTTAATTTTCTGTTTTTTGCACAGGTTACAAAATGTATTATTGGACAGAATATAGATAGCGCACATCGACAACAGATTCATCGAATACAATAGAAGATTAGTCTCTGAATACAGTTCATCATATTAGTCTCCGAATACAATTCATCATATTAGTCTCCGAATTAAAAAGACCGAACAAAGATAGAACATTATATTACAAGTCTCGAGACTGCGAGTAGCGAGTTTGTCTTCACATTACAAGTCGATATCGATCATCTAAACTACCATCACATAGAAGAGAGCTGCGGTCATCACGATGAGCATCATCACAATGAAACTCGTCTTCGTCCGGTTCCTCCAACGCTCCCTCCCCTCTCCCGCTAGATAGCGGGCGTATCTAGATTCTGCCTCGGCCCTAGTGGCATACCCTTTGTAACTGTTACCGCTGAATCGGTGAACCTGTCTCCGACAGTCCTCCCAGTCGTCGTAGACTCCGGGAACCTTACCCTTGTACACGACATACGATGCCATCGCTATGCACTAGCCAAACGAAACGTTAGTACCAATTCACAAACAATACATAAGAAATATATAAGTATGCAACAGAACGATCGGAAGAGAAAAGTAAGACATTAATAGCATCGATTACATCTAAGTTGAACGACAGTCGAAACCAAAGAGACATACTACAAGCTCATTAAAGTTTAATTACAACATGAGCCAATCGATGTTTCAGAACTAGACACATCATCACTACTTTCGACTCGACTCAAGGGACCGGAGCGTGGATGAAGCCGCCGTCTATCGTGGGAGTCATGAAATCGCGGGCGTTGTCAGCTTGCATTTGTAGCATTGTGTCGATGTCACTGTTGGACGATTGATTTCTGAGGTAGAACTGCCCCGAGGTACGAAGGACATCTTGATGGATGATTTCCGCAAACTCCGACTGGATGCGAAAGAATTCTTTTCTGATGTCCGCGTCCTGGATTGCCGACACGCTCGCGGCCCAATCTTTGAGTTTACTAGGTAGCAGAAGTTGATGATGGTCCCGTACGATCGCCCGCATGTGATGGATGGCGTAGTAGGCACCCTTCTGACCGCCAGGCGGCTGCTTGACGCAGCAGAACGTCTTATTGTGGGAGAACACGTGCTTGCCGGTATTACTAATAGGCCTGGTGAAGGTGCCTCCAGATTTGGCGTAGCCGGGGAGAACATCATCAAGAACCTTCTTGACATTTGTGTAGTCTACGTTCGACTGACGGTCCGAGTCGAAATACATTGCCATGGAATATTTGGGGCTTAGGAGGATGAGCGTGCAATGTGTGTCACTGCAAAAAACACGGAATGTTAAAAGAAAAACGGTCGAAATCTAAGAATTAATATGTTACGGGGCGGTTGAGGGGAGGACTTACTCGGGAAAGTAAGGCACGAGGAAGTTATCCTTATCTCGGTTTGCCAGAATGACGCCTTCGACGTAAGAACTCGCGACTTGCCGGTCCCCAGCGCTGCCCAAGATCTTGGCACGCATGTAGAAGGGGTCGACTATCACGATGTCCGGGGTCTTGTCGCGAATGATCCGCATATCCATACTCAGCGAAAATAGACGAACGAAGGTGTAGTGCAGCGGATGAAGGTTCAACATAGCGTAGATGTCATCAAATGGCAGGACGATCGTACCCCCGATGGAGTTATCCACAAAGCCCTTGCCCTCTGGCACCTTGGCCGCGAAAACCGGGTATGCCACATCCTTCTCTCTGAGACGCCGCTTCTCCAAAGAAAGAACACTGTCATGCAGACTCCGCATAGCACCGATTGCAGCATCGAGCATATTTCTCGGTAGCAGCAGCCTACCCGCCACATGCACCCTCCTCATTACATCCTCAGGTGAAGGTGGCCCGTCCTGAGCACGGATCGTACTCGGTGCCGGCTGGCTCGCACCCTTGTTAGTCTTTCTTTTGAGTGCCTTCTTCTTCTCCTGTAATGGGACCAAGTTCTGCTCACAGACCTCCTTCTTGAGTGTGTTGGGGCTGATAATATTTCGCATCTCACCTATCTGAGGCTCGGTGAAGTCGGCAGCTGGAGGCGTCTCCTGAGAACTGAACGACATACCACGCCTGTTGCAACTTGGTTTCTCCGCAATACCAGCTAGATCGCGCACGTCTTTTGTAGGGTTGGCTTCTTGAGAAGGAGGCCCCATGAAGTCGCCACCGTACCCATGATTGGCAAAGTACTGATCGACGTTGGCAAATGTATCTTCGTCGTTGTCGTCATCCTCGTTCGGATCCTGTGCCATATGCATGTTTGGATCCAGTGGCATAGGGATGTCCGGCACCGTTGCGGCAGTCTTGCCATGGGGCCGACTTGGCGCCGGCATGACTGGCGGTGTTGTCTTTGGGGTGGTGTCCCCCGCCCCCAAATGAATCTGGCTCTTCGGCCAAAGCAGGGGCCAGCTCAGGCAGGCGCTGAGGGTCATCACGTCATCATCGTCGGCCCCGACGGGTCGAATCGGAGGTAACAACTCGTCGCAGCCTGGCAGCACCCGAACCAGTTGAACCCTAAACAAGATGGGTGGCATCCTAGTACCGTGGAACACGGGGTTGCCCGGTGGAACGATTTTGCCCTTGGCGACTTTGACCAACTCGTTGTTCACGAAGTGCAGGAGAGTGCACGGAACGTCGGCGGCGCCCTGCGAAAACATGTAGGGCGTCAGGGATGCCCAGTCAAAGGCAAGGAGATGAAGTCCTCGGCCGAGAGAGGCTTAATTAGTTACCGTGATGATGGCGTCGAGCTCGGCTAATGTCGAGGCACCGCCAACGGCGGGCGTGCAGTTGACGGAGGGGCCGCCTGCTGCAGAGGTGCCGGCCGGCGTACTCCCGGGTGCATTAAGCTCCCGTGCCGGCGTCGGAGACACCAATGCCGCCTCCGCCGGAGACACCAATGGCCCCGCCATCGCGTTCTGCGAGTTGCTGGCCGTGAAGTTGGGAATCGGGGGCGGCCCCTGTTGGCCGCCCGCAATCCACGCGTGCAACCCCTCGATCAAGGTAGGCACAATGGCGGTGATCGTCGCTCCGAGTTGTTGTTGTTGCACTTGCTCTTGGACAATCTCCGGAATCCGCGCCACCTGTGCCTTGAGTTCTTGAACCTCGCGCGCCTGGCTTTCCGAGCTGGTCTTTTTCTCCTTTCGCCCACCAGCGTTATAGTATGACGACCATTTTGTGGACAAGCCTTTGCCGGCCACACGACCAGCTGACGTTGGCTTACTGAGCTTATCCTTTTTCTTCATTACATTCAACGCCCTATTTAGAGTGGTGTCCCAATGGTTGCTCTTAGTCGACCCCGCGCTACTGCTTTCAGTCGCCTGCGGAAGGAATGTGAACCATTTAGAAATTTGGCTTCATTAATTAGAATGCAACCATATGGAGCTAATTACGCGGGGGTGTATTCCTTACCCGAACAAGCTCTAGAGCCCTGGTCTTCGGATCCGTGGTAAGCTCCTTTGTTTTCGGGTCCTTCTTGTACCGGGCCCTGACAAAGTTCCTGGTCTGCTTGTCATCGTATTTATCGAAGAGGGGCGGTAGGCCTTGCTCGGCACGGTCCGCCTCCTCCTTGTCCCATATAGGCTCCGCCACTCTGTAACCGCCGGGACCGAGTGTGTGTTCCCCTAAGTTCAGCTCCCGCATTTCTTTCCCCCACTGACTAGATTCGGAGGTTGCGGTGCTCGAGCACTTGATCTTGAAGTCGTTGTACTCATCTTCGGTGATCGAAGGATTTTTCTCCTTGATCTTCTCATAACTCTCACCTTTCTCGATCATTCTCTTCACATTGCTTTTCCAAGTAGATAGGGCCGTGCTCATCTTCGTGAGGGCGGTATTGTTGACTTTATTCCCTTTGAGGCTTGTGTTTTCAAATTCAGCGGGGAACTTGTATCGTTCGTGCAGCTTCGTGAAGAGGAGGTTGCGCAAATTCCCTCGGTCAGGATGCCTCAGGTTCTCGGTGTTGATCGAGACGGTGCTTCGGAGAATGCACCCGAGCTGAACTGAGTACCCCTTGACTATTCGTTCGGGCGCCGTTGGATTCCTGTCGGAGTCCACTTCAGTAAATTCCTCCTTGAGGGTGCGGAGCACGGTCGGGCGCCGGTCCTTCCGTTGCCTCTTCGGTTGGCTGCCATCTATGCGTGCGCCGCCATCATCAGTGGTGGCATCCTCGGCGGCACCATCAGTGGTGGCATCCTCAGCGGCACCATCAGTGGGGTCATCCTCGGCGGTACCATCAGTGGTCTCAGGATCGGTGGGGAAGGCGGCGTCCTCATACAAGTGAGGTTGTTCCTCCATCTCATGGGATAGCTCCCAGAATGCCTTGCCGCCCGAACCCCCGGCCTCATCATTGTTGGCCATGTTTCTCTCTAAATAGGAAAAAAGTTTGGTCAAAAAGTTGGTTATTGTCAAGGAACAAGATCATGGTCTCATCATTTAGGGTTTGTCGACACCGAGGCATCGTAAAAGCTAAGCTTTTATCATTGAGGGTTTTTCGACGCCGAGGCACCCTAAAAGCCTAAGCTTTCATCATTTCGGTTTTTATCGACACCGAGGCACCCTAAAAGCCAAGGTTTTATAATTTATGGTTTGTCGACACCGAGGCATCCTAAAAGCTAAGCTGGAAGGAGAATTCTAAGTTGGGCCTAATCACTTGGCTCTATTGCCGCCTATGGTTTAATGCAGCTAGAATAAAGGGGCAGTTGATCCTAATTAATTAACTACTAAGATACCCCGGCCCATGCATTAGTCACAAGTACCCCATATGTCTTATTTTTAGCAAAGTCATGCTAAAATTCACGGAAAATTTCAGCATGACCTTTGCTTAAAATAGGACATATGGAGTACCCGAATTTGCCGGAACGGAAGTTAATCGACATTCCAGCAAACTCAAGGGCCTCTCGAGTGGACAAGGAAAAATCATTATCCCAGGTGGACAAGGCAATGTGCTACTTGCTTAAATCTCTGTCCAATGCTATTTACAAGACAAACAACAGGTGGCAAAGCCCAGTGTTAAAAAAAAGGCCTCCATCACAACATGGAAAATGCATTGGCATGTGAAGAGGTGAAACAATATATGCATCTCCAAGCAGTATCATTCAACATTTTGGACAAACCACTACAAGCAATACTGGATCAGATACAAGAAGAATGTGAGAAAATGCAGACAAATACTAACAGATTGAGGTGTTTAACTTGTGGGGCTCTCTGTGCTATTAACATTTCAAGTCAAAACCTTTTCTGGTTAGTAAGTGTTTCTTGAGCATATGTATGTAGTAAGTGTTTCTGCTCTCAGTGTTTCAGAATTGTTGTTAGACCACCTTTCAACCATCGTAGTGAGACTTAACTGTGCAGTATGTAGTTGTTATAGTAATTATTGATGCTCATGGCCAGAAACATTTCAATGTTAAGCTAAAAGCATGACTGTCAAATTTTAGTTCTGAAAGAACACATGTAGTTGAAAGCTTCTTTTGTTTCAGTTCTACAAGGAATAAGAGGTTTTTGATGAAAAAGAAGAAGAAATCGAAGGTACTCCCTCTGTAAACAAATATAAGAGCGTTTGGATCACTACTTTAGTTATCTAAACGCTCTTATATTTCTTTATAGAGGGAGTAACATATGGCAGAACAGTAGACAAGTTGAACTAAGATGATCATACCCACTTCTCAAATATATGCAGGGGACTCATTGGTTGTAAAAAAAATTCATAATTGTGCACTCAGTATAGAACATCATTGGGCCTAGTTTGGCAACAAAGTTTTTAGAGAACCATGGTAATTGAAAACCACAGTATTCAGATGTGTACACATTGAATACTACAGTTTCTTTAAACCATGGTTTTTCTCAGTTTTAGCAAAACTACCTAGGTGTAATGTATGCTTAAGATAGATGTGCTGCCTATGGATTACTAACTGCATGGAGTTAACTGAATTTAATTAACAAACTAGAAAACAGAAGGCAATGTATTTTAGTTCTACTAGATACATCTCTTCTTTGTCCATTTTGATGACAAGTATTTTGGGACGGAGGGAATACATCAGAAGGTTCAAGCATCCAAATAGGAGTATCACTGTCAGAAGAAGGGGGTTTTAGTTTGAACCAGAGACAACTATTCAAGCCAACTGTTGTAGCTCTGTTCATCTACACATCTCATAAATAATAGCTTTAAAACAACACCAACCATGACCTAGGCAACAGTGGCATCTTGTTGCTGGCAGATCCCAAAACAGAAGGCAATGTTTTGCCATTATCTAGTTTCCACTTATAAAAATTCTTAGCAACAGCAAAGGCCTAAGAGATACTTTTCCAAAAGGGAGACCCCCCCCCCAGACCAGGGTAAGCCCACAAAATGTTAGGTTTGTCAGTACCATACTTGAACCAAAGAACATTCTTCCATTCACTAGGCCTATCATCAACGAATCTTTTACTCCAAGAGGCCACCATGGCCAAGTTAAAACCCCTAAAATTAGGGACACCCATACAACCAAGAGAAATGGGACATCTGGAACTGGAAGGTAATGGCAGCAATAGCCCACTTAGGGAATGAACATCAAATAAGTGGGAAATGATGGCTGTGCAAGTTGTAAGTAAGATTAATTTGCCCCTATATGACAAGTTCCTCTTAATTTCTTAAAATTCAGGGGAACAACAGATATTTAAACTTAAACATGCTCTAGAAAAAAGAGAGGATGCGAGAGGAAGGAGGGAGGAGTGCTGGCTACCTGCCTCTGGATTGGTCGCCGGCGTAGCTCCGGGCGGCGGCGTTGCTGCTCGACGAAGGTGGCGAGGCCGCGGCAGAGGCGAAGGGCTCGTTCGGGGGGG
>LR738711.1:862106817-862129064 GCA_902687465.1 Secale cereale
CGACGGTGGTGGAGCGGGGGAGGGTGCGGGGGGTGCTCGGCGGCGAGGGGGATCTGGCAAGGGGAATCTGGCGAGGTGGGATAACGATCGAGATGGAGGGGGATCGAGATCGAGTTCTCTCATGAATTCAAAAAGTGCCCATGAAATTTAAAAATATTCATGATAGTTCAAAAAGTGCCCATGAAATACAATCGAGAAATGAAGGCTACGATTTAAATACAATCGATCTTAGCTAGCTATCTGTTCACAATCTTATTGCCCTTCTTTTTCGCAAATGGAGTTCTTCTGTGGAACGGACGTCCTTTAGGTAGGGTGGTCCTGCTTCTTCTTGAGGTGTATGCTGCTACTTCATCATCGTCGTCATGTTCAATCCTCGGGTCGCCGTACTTGTCGAAGTCTTGGTCATTGGCTACTCCATCCATTCCGATGATCTTCCTTTTGCCTCTCCTCACGACAACACGACTGGGCTTTGACGGGTCGGTAATGAAGAAGCATTGGTCAACTTGGGAAGCCAGTACCCATGGCTCATTTTTCGCGGTGACGTTTGCGCTCGCGGTCTTGGATTTGGCTTCGGGTATAACCATGGTGGTGAAATACCGGTCTTCTTTTAGGACGCTCTTGGCCCATCTGACACGGAACATCGGGACCTTCTCTCCAGCGTAGCTCAGCTCCCAGATCTCCTCGATCCTTCCGTAGTATCTGTCCTTGTTGTTACCGATGTAGGATTCCATCGTTACCCTGGAATTCTGATAACCATCGCTCTTCATGTCCTTGGCCTCGATGTAGAATGTGTAGCCGTTGATATCGTACGCCTCATAGGTCATCAGGTTTTGCTCGGCGCCCTTTGACAAGGCGAATATGAGTTGTTCTTCCGCGAAAGAATCCTCATGTAAAGGGTACGACAGAAGCTTCTGCTTGAATCAACGCGTGAAACATGAGTTGTGCTCTTTGATTATATCTCCGTCTGTCCTCTGTTGGCCTCGGTCATTGTACGTCTTCTCAATAAAGGTTTTGTGCTCTACCACCCAAGGATCGACCACGTCTATGTGTTGTAGCGCGACTAGGTTTTCTCTTTCAAAGTCGGCGAGTCGACCCTCGAAGTCGACATGCATTTCGCGGCAACCCTCACGGTGACCCCATCCAGCGAGCCTGCCGAGGTGCCTGTTGACGGGCAGACCAACGGGGTTCTCGATGCCTAGATAATTCGTGCAGTAGGAGATGCACTCTTCGGTCAGAAAGCCCCTGGCTATGCTTCCCTCTGGACGTGACATATTGTGAACGTATCCTTTGATGACACCATTCATCCTTTCGAACGGCATCATGCTGTGCAGGAACGTCGGCCCGAGTTGGATGATATCATCCCCGATATGGACCAGCAGATGCACCATAACGTCGAAGAATGCGGGCGGGAAGTACATCTCAAGCTCGCATAGTATCACCACGATCTCTTCCTGTAGCCTTCTGATTTGCCTCACGCCAACCGACTTCCGAGAGATGACGTCGAAAAAGGTGCATAGGCCAAATAGTGTTTCACGGACGTGCGCGTCCATGATCCCACGGATTGCAACTGGAAGTATCTGCGTCATCAGCACGTGACAGTCGTGAGACTTCATCCCGCTGAACTTCAGCTTTGCTGGGTCTAGGTATCTGCTTATCTTCCCCGTGTAACCGTAAGGAAGTTTTACTCCTATGAGGCAGGTGAAAAACTGCTCGATCTCCTCCTGACTTAGAGTGAAGCACGCGGGAGGGTAGTCATTTCCGGTCTTCTTGGCCTTTTTGCCTTTGCGACGACTTTCCGTGTCCTGCTTCGCCTCATCATCATCATCAACATCATCATCATCATCATCATCATCATCATCATCATCATCATATATAGCGTGAAGCTCCTGCGTGATGCCCATTGATTTCAAGTCTGCCCTTGCTTTTGGCCCATCTTTGGTCCTCTCTGGCATGTTGAGTAGGGTACCAAGCAGACTCTCGCACACGTTCTTCGTGATATGCATGACATCAAGGCTGTGAGGCACACGGTGGATCTTCCAGTACGGCAAGTCCCAGAAAACAGACCTCGTTTTCCATACCTTCAGCAGCGGCTCTGGCGCCTTTCGCTTCTTTCCCGGCTCGGGCGCCTTTTGCTTCTTTCCCGGCAGTGGACAATCTTTCCAATTTTTCAACAGGTTGTCTATTTCCTCGCCGCTCCTCGTACGCGGGCGTCCTCCAGGTTCGGTTTCACCATCGAACAGATCCTTGCGTTTTCTCCACAGGTCATCGTCGTGAAGCCACCTTCGATGTCCCATGAACACGGTTTTCAAAGACCCGGGATCTCTATCTAGCTGGCGATACGTTGTGTCATCCATGCACCTGACGCATCCAGAAAATCCGTGGACCACCTGCCCCGCGACATATCCGTAACCGAGATAGTCGTGCACCGTCATGAGCAGCGCGGCTCTCATAGGGAAATATTCTTTCTCTGCGGCGTCCCACGTATTGGCTGGCGTTTTCCACAGCGTGTCAAGCTCCTCTTTCAGCAGCCCGAGAAACAGATTGATGTCGTTCCCTGGTTGTTTCGGTCCTTCAATTATCATACTCATGTGAATGTACTTCCTCTGCATGCACAACCAGGGGGGAAGGTTGTACATCCACACAAACACAGGCCAGGTGCTATGTGTGCTTCTCTGGCTGCCAAACGGATTGACTCCATCGGTGCTCACGCCCGGCACGATGTTCCTTGGATCGTTCCCAAATTCTAGGTCTTTGAAGTTCAACGCTTGCCACTGGCTCGCATCCTTAGGGTGACTCATCATCTTGTCTTTTTTATCTATCTCCGGATCATTTGCGTCATCTTCTCGCTTCTTCTACTTCCTATCCGCGTGCCAACGCAGGAGCTTTGCTACCTTAGGGTCCGCGAAATACCGCTGCAGACGAGGAGTGATCGGAAAGTACCACACCACTTTTCGAGGAGCTTTCTTCCTCTTCTTGTATCGAGTGACGCCGCACACCGGACATATGGTAGACTCCGCGTGCTCGTCCCGATAAATGATGCAATTGTTCATGCACACATGGTATTCCACTTTTCAGCTTTGTGCCAAGTGTAGCCTCTGATTGCAAGAAAGTTCAAAAGTTGTGACGTGATGTCCAGGAAACAGATTTTGTCCTTGGATAGAAAACTTCGTATAAAATCACCAGATCATCTTTTTGGTCTGAATTTTTTCGACAGCGTGCTCTATACAATTGGCTTTCGGGCGTCTGTTCTGAGTTTTTTTATTAGAGTTGCAGAAGTGCCCCGAAAAAATCATTTACTACCTGCTGGTCTGTTTTTCACAGATTCTGTCCTGTTTTGCCTTTCCTTCATTTTGCAAACCTTGAGCTTGCTTTTTCTTTGCAAAAACCTTTTGGCAATCTTGAGAAACAGTAGACCTTCAAGAATATCCTTATTTCCAGCAAGGAACAATTATTTTATTATGGGTACTAACCTCGCTAATCAGATTATGATGAGTTATGTATGAAGGGAGTTTTCAAGTGTGCGAGGGAAGATGATAAAAAGATTCAGGAGTGTCAAACGCTCAAGCTTGGGGATGCCCCCATGCACCCCCAAGAAATATTGAAGAAGACTCAAGCGTCTAAGCTTGGGGATGCCCCCGTGCATCCCCTTCTCCATCAACATTATCAGTTCATCTTTCGTTCCACTATATTTTTATCACTTCACGTGTTATGTGCTATGCTTGGAGCGTCTTGCTTTTAGTTTCCTTTTTAGTTTTCTTTAGCTTTGCTTGCTTTTCATAACGAGTTGGAACTCAGCTTTCTTTGTGTGGGAGAGAAACACGCTCCACTTCAACCTAGAACATAACATAGAATTTTCATGTCTATCCTTGCTGTGTGTGTTCTTTGTCTTTCAATAGCTACTGTCATGCTTAGCTCTTAGTTTTCATGCTTTTCTTTTTTAAAGAGCTTTTGTTTAGTTGGTCGCTGGAACTCTCTTTAGTTATCATGCTTATCTTGTTAAGAGAGTTTGCTTCTGTTGCACTGGTTGATATGTCTCTGATAAAAATGCTATGTGCATAATGATGCTTAGTAGTTCATGTTTTCTTATGGTTAGTCTCAAATAGCTGGGGGGTTCTCAATGTGTTATTGGAGTACCAACATGATTTGTTTGCCTATGATGTGGTATGGTCTAGTGATATCTTCCTTCAAGAATTTATTTTGATTGACTTGGCGTATGCTCACGCATATTTAAGACTGTAAAGAAAGTCTAACAAGCCTTGATGATCCTTAATTTATGAGTAGCGATATAACTTCCACGCCCGATTCAATGTTGCTTTGTCGCTCTGCATGATTATGACTGTCATTGCTCTTTTAGTTGGTCGCTCCCAGTCTATTGCTAACCTTCGCCTGTACTAAGCGGACTGACTGCTTGTGCATCCAAAATCCTTTAAACCAGTTATGCCATATGAGTCCACCATACCTTCCTATACATGGTATTTACCTGCCATTCCTAACGAAGACTTTAATGTACCATCTCGAAATTATTCAAAAAAAAAGCATTTCTCTTTTGTGCCTCTGTTTTAGCTCATGAGGAAGTAGTAGTCAATTCATGATCTTTTTAAGTTGGACAAGCTTCACCCCGGGATTGCATGTCTAATGTGCAAATCCATAATACGAGAAGGAACCGGCATAGAGTGCGCCCGGCTCATTAAAAAAATTATACAACAAACAAACCCTCCTTCACGCTTTGTTCATGAGAAATCAGAAAACTTTGGCAGTGATAAACAAAGGAGATTAAGAGGATGTGATCGTCCTCATTCGGGAGCCGTTCCTCGAAACTTGTCCAGCTCAAGAAGTAATTGAGTAATCTGCTAGCATTCGTTGACGAAACATGCATATCTAAAAAAAATTTATTACCTCTGTTTTTAAAACCAAGAGCTCTGGTACATGTTTAGTTTTTGTTTCCGACCACGGGTTTTCAACCTTGCCAATAAAAGCCACGGTTCGAGAGTCTCCACCTTCTTTAAAGCACCAACTATTGAGAGCATGATTGTCATTCTGAGTGTAATGTGCATTGTCTTTTGCATGATTATGATATCGTTTATTCTGAAATCATTGTATCTAGTCGCCACTTAAACTTTGGAGGTGCCCCTGCATTTATGTTTTGCTTCACTAAGGGCGGCAAGCGAGATATCACTTTGTCATATTTGCACACCATGCTCACTACAAATCTATTGAGTGTTTCAGTATCATATTGTAAAACTTTCAGTTCTTTGTGATTTTCTCATGAGGCAACTTAATTACTACAGATTCATTGTCTCAGTAAGCACTTGTCATGTGACTGTGAAAAGTTCTTATATGGTTAATAGCATGTCACCACAGAAATTATGCTTGTTATCATTTATCTACTCGAGGACGAGCAGTAATTAAGCTTGGGGATGTTGATACGTCCAAAACGTATCTATAATTTCTGCTTGCTCCATGCCCTTTTTGTGTGATATTGCTATGATATTTAGGCACTTCCATACACTTTTTGATCATATTTGGACTAACCTACTAATGGTTGCAAAAGTGCACAATGTTCTTGTTTTACACTTTATTGTGTAGGAATTACTTGGAAATTGACAAAAACGCAAAAGGAGTCGTATTGGAGTAGGACTCTGACTTTCCTGAAATCTGTCTGACAACGTTTTTTAAAGATGGTCACGTTCCGGCTCGAAGACGACGTCAAACGGAAAAAGTCTAGTTGCGAAAGTTGTGGGGAATTTCGAGGCAATGCTTCTGGATATAAAATTCGTCCAAATCGGAGTCCGGACGGCCGTGTAAATCCCGTTTTACTGAGGCCCAAAATCTGATGACGGGAATCCGAGAGTCTATATAAAGAGAGAAAACCTAGGTCACCAAGGGCCACGAATTTTCCTCCTCCCAAGCCGCCGTCTTGGAGGGGAGGACCAGCACCATTGCAGCACCATCCACAAGGAAGAAGGGGGGCCAAGGAGCCGCTGCCCCTAGGGCCGCCGCCGCCCCCTAGGGCCGCCGCCGTCTCCTCCTCGCCGCCGCCGTCTCCGTGGCCGCCGCCGGCCGCCGCCTCCTCGCGGGGCTGCACCTCTCCATCAACACCATCATCAACCTCCTCCTCACCATGTCCATGCGTGAGTAGTCTCCTTCGGGGCCGAGGGCTCGTACGTGTAGCTATGTGGTTATCTCTCTCTCCCATGATGTGATCTTCGTTGTGATCATAGGCTATGTTAATTTAGGGTGATCCCATGATGTTTCCCCTATCTCTATATATTGGATTGATGTACTCACTTGTCTTTATCTAGTATAATCCCCGAGACCAAGGTGACAGCGGTCTATTGGACATGGATTAGAAAAATATTTTCATGAGTGATTTCCTCCCTTGTGTGTTGATTGAAGATTGAGAGTCTCTTGGTGCTTGTCTTTGACTATCCTTTAGATATGTTGTGGTGATTGTGGGACTGTCTTTGGATGGCCGCGGTGACATTGGGAAATCCTTAGATTGAGAACTACGAACTTTGAGGTGTGCTTTTGTAGCCCTACATAATTCTCGTCCTCTCTTGACCACGAAGGAATGACTTCCGGGTGCGTCTCCATTGCATGTTTTATGGAAAATATCATGTGATTCGATTATGTTAATATTGTTGGGAGTTGCCACTAGTGAAAGTATGATCCCTAGGCCTTGTTTCCACCATTGCAATACCATTTGTGCTCACGTTTACCACTAGTTTGCTCGCTGCACTTTTTATTACAGATTTATATTACTTTGTTTTGCCATCCATATCACTTGCCATTTAACATCTCTTCGCCGAACTAGTGCACCTATACATCTAACAAGTGTATTAGGTGTGTTGGGGACACAAGAGACTTCTTGTATCTTAGTTGCAGGGTTGCTTGAGAGAGACCATCTTCAACCTCTACTTCCCTGAGTTCTATAAACCTTAGGTCATCCACTTGAGGGAAATTGTTGCTGTCCTACAAACCTCTGCGCTTGGAGGCCCAACATAGTCTACAAGAGTAGAAGCGTGTGTAGACATCAAGCTATTTCTGGCGCCGTTGCCGGGGAGGTGAGTGCTTGAAGGTATATCTTTAGATCTTGCAATTAAATCTTTTTGTTTCTTGTTTTTATTTTCACTAGTTTTGCTTAATGGAAAACAACAAAAATATGAGAGAGCTTTATAAGCTCTACCTCGAACTTGGACATGATGTGTTCGACGAGAAAATTAAAAACCTTTGGAACTTTATTATTTGCATAACAATCATGATGGTGGTGATGTTATTAGTATGTTTTTATTTAATATCAATATTGCTAATGACATGGAAAGCTCTAAGGTTGGGGATGACACGTTTGATGAACATGATATTTTTAGTCCCCCAACTTTTGAGGAGAAAATTTACTTTGATGATACTATGCCTCTTATATATGATGATTACAATGATGAATATGATATTTTCAGTCCACCTACTATTGAGGATAAAATTTATTATGATTATGATATGCCTTCTAAATACGATGATTACCATGATGGTTATGATAGTCTTACTCTCACTATTCCTAATAAGAAAGATTTTGCTTATATGAAGAGTAATGACACTTTTATGCTTTTGGATCATGGAAATAATGCCTTATGTGATAGTTATATTGTTGAGTTCATCCATGATGCCACTGAAATTTATAATGAGAGAGGGAGACATGGTTCTAAATATCTTAATAATAAGAAGTTTCCTCTTTTTATGGTGAATATTTTGAAGTTATGCTTGTTTTGCCTTCCTATGCTTATTGCTTTGTGCTTCAATGAATTATTCTATTGCAATATTCCTATGCATAATAAGCATGTTAGGCTTAAATGTGTTTGGTATTTGCTTCTTGATGCTCTCTTTTGTTCTTCAACTCTTATTCCTACGAGAGCATCATTAAAGTCTTATGCCTAGCTTAAAGGCATAAAAGAAAGCGCTTTTGGGAGGCAGCCCACAATGAATAAAATTTTATTTTGCTTTTGTTGTGTCTTGATGTTGTTACTACAGTAGCATCATCATTGTATCTTTACTTTTCAGCTTTGTGCCAAGTGTAGCCTCTGATTGCAAGAAAGTTCAAAAGTTGTGACGTGCTGTCCAGGAAACAGATTCTGTCCTTGGATAGAAAAATTCGTATAAAATCACCAGATCATCTTTTTGGTCTGAATTTTTTCGACAGCGTGCTCTATACAATTGGCTTTTGGGCGTTTGTTCTGAGTTTTTTTATTAGAGTTGCAGAAGAGCCCCGAAAAAATCATTTACTACCTGCTGGTCTGTTTTTCACAGATTCTGTCATGTTTTGCCTTTCCTTCATTTTGCAAACCTTGTGCTTGCTTTTTCTTTGCAAAAACCTTTTGGCAATCTTGAGAAACAGTAGACCTTCAAGAATATCCTTATTTCCAGCAAGGAACAATTATTTTATTATGGGTACTAACCTCGCTAATCAGATTATGATGAGTTATGTATGAAGGGAGTTTTCAAGTGTGCGAGGGAAGATGATAAAAAGATTCAGGAGTGTCAAACGCTCAAGCTTGGGGATGCCCCCATGCACCCCCAAGAAATATTGAAGAAGACTCAAGCGTCTAAGCTTGGGGATGCCCCTGTGCATCCTCTTCTCCATCAACATTATCAGTTCGTCTTTCGTTCCACTATATTTTTATCACTTCATGTGTTATGTGCTATGCTTGGAGCGTCTTGCTTTTAGTTTCCTTTTTAGTTTTCTTTAGCTTTGCTTGCTTTTCATAACGAGTTGGAACTCAGCTTTCTTTGTGTGGGAGAGAAACACGCTCCACTTCAACCTAGAACATAACATAAAATTTTCATGTCTATCCTTGCTGTGTGTGTTCTTTGTCTTTTAATAGCTACTGTCATGCTTAGCTCTTAGTTTTCATGCTTTTCTTTTTTAAAGAGCTTTTGTTTAGTTGGTCGCTGGAACTCTCTTTAGTTATCATGCTTATCTTGTTAAGAGAGTTTGCTTCTGTTGCACTGGTTGATATGTCTCTGATAAAAATGCTATGTGCATAATGATGCTTAGTAGTTCATGTTTTCTTATGGTTAGTCTCAAATAGCTGGGGGGTTCTCAATGTGTTATTGGAGTACCAACATGATTTGTTTGCCTATGATGTGGTATGGTCTAGTGATATCTTCCTTCAAGAATTTATTTTGATTGACTTGGCGTATGCTCACGCATATTTAAGACTGTAAAGAAAGTCTAACAAGCCTTGATGATCCTTAATTTCTGAGTAGCGATATAACTTCCACGCCCGATTCAATGTTGCTTTGTCGCTCTGCATGATTATGACTGTCATTGCTCTTTTAGTTGGTCGCTCCCAGTCTATTGCTAACCTTCGCCTGTACTAAGCGGACTGACTGCTTGTGCATCCAAAATTCTTTAAACCAGTTATGCCATATGAGTCCACCATACCTTCCTATACATGGTATTTACCTGCCATTCCTAACGAAGACTTTCATGTACCATCTCGAAATTATTCAAAAAAAAGCATTTCTCTTTTGTGCCTCTGTTTTAGCTCATGAGGAAGTAGTAGTCAATTCATGATGTTTTTAAGTTGGACAAGCTTCACCCCGGGATTGCATGTCTAATGTGCAAACCCATAATACAAGAAGGAACCGGCATAGAGTGCGCCCGGCTCATTAAAAAAATTATACAACAAACAAACCCTCCTTCACGCTTTGTTCATGAGAAATCAGAAAACTTTGGCAGTGATAAACAAAGGAGATTAAGAGGATGTGATCGTCCTCATTCGGGAGCCGTTCCTCGAAACTTGTCCAGCTCAAGAAGTAATTGAGTAATCTGCTAGCATTCGTTGACGAAACATGCATATCTAAAAAAAATTATTACCTCTGTTTTTAAAACCAAGAGCTCTGGTACATGTTTAGTTTTTGTTTCCGACCACGGGTTTTCAACCTTGCCAATAAAAGCCACGGTTCGAGAGTCTCCACCTTCTTTAAAGCACCAACTATTGAGAGCATGATTGTCATTCTGAGTGTAATGTGCATTGTCCCAAAGTACCATTGTCTTTTGCATGATTATGATATCGTTTATTCTGAAATCATTGTATCTAGTCGTCACTTAAACTTTGGAGGTGCCCCTGCATTTATGTTTTGCTTCACTAAAGGGGGCAAGCGAGATATCACTTTGTCATATTTGCACACCATGCTCACTACAAATCTATTGAGTGTTTCAGTATCATATTGTAAAACTTTCAGTTCTTTGTGATTTTCTCATGAGGCAACTTAATTACTACAGATTCATTGTCTCAGTAAGCACTTGTCATGTGACTGTGAAAAGTTCTTATATGGTTAATAGCATGCCACCACATAAATTATGCTTGTTATCATTTACCTACTCGAGGACGAGCAGGAATTAAGCTTGGGGATGTTGATACGTCCAAAACGTATCTATAATTTCTGCTTGCTCCATGCCCTTTTTGTGTGATATTGCTATGATATTTATGCACTTCCATACACTTTTTGATCATATTTGGACTAACCTACTAATGGTTGCAAAAGTGCACAATGTTCTTGTTTTACACTTTATTGTGTAGGAATTACTTGGAAATTGACAAAAACGCAAAAGGGGTCGTATTGGAGTACGACTCTGACTTTCCTGAAATCTGTCTGATAACGTTTTTTAAAGATGGTCACGTTCCGGCCCGAAGACGACGTCAAACGGAAAAGGTCTAGTTGCAAAAGTTGTGGGGAATTTCGAGGCGAAGCTTCTGGATATAAAGTTCGTCCAAATCGGAGTCCGGACGGCCGAGTAAAGCCCGTTTTACTGAGGCCCAAAATCTGAAGACGGGAATCCGAGAGTCTATATAAAGCGAGAAAACCTAGTTCACCAAGGGCCACGAATTTTCCTCCTCCCAAGCCGCAGTCTTGGAGGGGAGGACCAGCACCATTGCAGCACCATCCACAAGGAAGAAGGGGGGGCCAAGGAGCCGCTGCCCCTAGGGCCGCCGCCGCCCCCAAGGGCCGCCACCACCCCCTAGGGCCGCCGCCGTCTCCTCCTCGCCGCCGCCGTCTCCGTGGCCGCCGCCGGCCGCCGCCTCCTCGCGGGGCTGCACCTCTCCATCAACACCATCATCAACCTCCTCCTCACCATGTCCATGCGTGAGTAGTCTCCTCCGGGGCCGAGGGCTCGTACGTGTAGCTATGTGGTTATCTCTCTCTCCCATGATGTGATCTTCGTTGTGATCATAGGCTATGTTAATCTAGGGTGATCCCATGATGTTTCCCCTACCTCTATGTATTGGATTGATGTACTCACTTGTCTTTATCTATTATAATCCCCGAGACCAAGGTGACAGCGGTCTATTGGACATGGATTAGAAAAATATTTTCATGAGTGATTTCCTCCCTTGTGTGTTGATTGAAGATTGAGAGTCTCTTGGTGCTTGTCTTTGACTATCCTTTAGATATGTTGTGGTGATTGTGGGACTCTCTTTGGATGGCCGCGGTGACATTGGGAAAAATCCTTAGATTGAGAACTACGAACTTTGAGGTGTGCTTTTGTAGCCCTACATAATTCTCGTCCTCTCTTGACCACGAAGGAATGACCTCCGGGTGCGTCTCCATTGCATGTTTTATGGAAAATATCATGTGATTCGATTATGTTAATGTTGTTGGGAGTTGCCACTAGTGAAAGTATGATCCCTAGGCCTTGTTTCCACCATTGCAATACCATTTGTGCTCACGTTTACCACTTGTTTGCTCGCTGCACTTTTTATTACAGATTTATATTACTTTGTTTTGCCATCCATATCACTTGCCATTTAACATCTCTTCGCCGAACTAGTGCACATATACATCTAACAAGTGTATTAGGTGTGTTGGGGACACAAGAGACTTCTTGTATCTTAGTTGCAGGGTTGCTTGAGAGAGACCATCTTCAACCTCTACTTCCCTGAGTTCGATAAACCTTAGGTCATCCACTTGAGGGAAATTGCTGCTGTCCTACAAACCTCTGCGCTTGGAGGCCCAACATAGTCTACAAGAGTAGAAGCATGTGTAGACATCAAGCATGCGTCGGTCATTTTTTGTTTTACCTTCATCTCCAGAGCCATGAGCGTTACTTTCAGGCGGGTATCCTCGGGCCTGCATACTTCATACAATGGAGTAACCGCGTCTAACTCAAGTTGATCCATCTTGGCTTTCTCTCGGGCGGCAGCTCTTGCGTTATCCGTCTGCTTGAGAAGCAGCTCTTGAATATGAGGGTCCTGCACCCAGCCCATCGATGGTCCAGCGTCGTCTGCTCCGCCGGCATCATCATCTTCATGATCATGTCCGTTGTCTCCTCCGGCATCTTCCTCATCATCATGTCCTGCATCCTCTACATGATGACTGTGTACAGCATCACCGTCGTGATGATCTCCTGGGGATTCTTCGTCTTCTCGCCCGCCCGAGCCACGGTGGTTGTCTTGCTGCCCTTCCTCATTTCTTGCCCGGCCCCCATGGACGACTTCGTAGTCATCTTCATCACCTTGCCACTGATAGCCATCCATGAAACCACGCAAGAGCAGGTGGTCCCGCACCTGCCCAGAATCCGGGTCCGCAATAAGGCTCTTCAGCTTGCATCTTCGACACAGACATCTTATCTCCGTCTCGTTCTTTTGAAGCATCTCGGCCTTCGCGGAGCTCAAAAACCTATTCACGATGCCTTCGGTCATCGTGCGGACCATGGTCGCCTGCGTGGTAGAGCAAAATGATATTTTAGAAACAAGAAAAAATTTGGCATGACTTTCCCTAAAAATAGGACCAAAAAGAATGCTTAATACCAAAATTCTCGCCGAAACGGAAATGAATCAACATTCCGGCAAAATATTGGCAACTATAGCATTTCAAATACCGGTACACCTCCAAACACAAACACATATGCAACACCACAAACATATGCAACACCACGAACATAAATAGATCTAGCTAGGCCATAAAAAGTGCATGTGCACATTGTTGTAGGGAGAACAACATAAATATAGCTTCCCCCCTTACTTATCTATCAAAACAAGGTAATTTAACCACTTAATTTGCATGAATCTATGGTGGAAATGAGGTGAAAAAGAGGAGGCACCCGAGACAAGGAGGAGGTGGAGAGAATGAAGTGGGGAGAAAGTGAGTGTGGGTAGGAGTGGCTGTCCAAAATATCTTGTTGGTGCCCACTTACTAATGGCGCACCACCTCAAAATGCGCCATTAGTAACCCAGGTTACTAATGGCGCACCTTCTGGTGGTGCGCCATTAGTAGTTTTGCAAAAAAATAATAATAATAAAAAACATACTAATGGCGCACTGTCCCAAAGTGCGCCATTACTAGTTTAAAATAGTAATGGCGCACTGTGGAACAGTGCGCCATTAGTAGTTTTGCAAAAAAAGAATAAAAAATATAATAAAAAAACGACAGTAGTGGCGCACTCTCTGACTGGTGCGCCATTACTAGCTGAGTCTGGATGCGCCATTAGTATGTTTGGAAAAGGAAAAAAAATGATACTAATGCCGCACCCTAAGCCAGGTGCGCCATTATTGTATTCAACTCTAATGCCGTACCAGAAGGTGGTGCGCCATTAGTATATACTAATGGCACACCGCTTGTCTGGTGCGCCATTAGTGTCAATCCCATCTATAGCCCTTTTTCTAGTAGTGACAGCCCAACAGAGGCTCATTCCTATGAAAACTACGACCCATTTGACTTGGTCAAAAGGTGGCGGGCCGGCCCACGGCAAGCCTGTTAACGGCTTGTTCGCATATAGCCCATTTACAGCCCGCTAACCCACGGCCCGTTTACGGCCTATCCGAATTAGGCCCAGTAGCGTCATCTAGGCCGTCCAATATAATTCTAGCCCGTTTTAACTTCCGTGTATGGCCCATGACGTCTTTCGGCCCATATGAGGCACTTATTACTCTCGACCCATTAACGACCCGTGGTAAAACTGGCTCGTAATAAACAGTGTATCACTTTATACCCATTAACGGCCCATTATTCCGTTGGGCCGTTTCCAGCCCATGTTATCTTTCGGCCTTCTCAGGGCCCATTTATTCTTGGGCTCATTTCCAGCATTCGTTTACTTTCGGCCCATTACTGTCATTTTCTGCTTGTGGGCCAAATACATCCCATGGTTACAGTCGGCCCGTTTGTGGCCCGTTAATACGTTGGGCCATTTTCATAGTGTCATCAAATACGGCCCCATTTATTCTTGGGCTCATTTCTAGCATTCGTTTGCTTTCGGCCCGTTACTATCATTTTCTGCTTGTGGGCCAAATACAGCCCGTTTTTACAGTCGGCCCGTTAGTGGCCCGTTAGTCATAGGGCCGTTTTCATAGCGTCATCAAATACGGCCTATTAACGACGGCCCGTTATGGTCGGCCCATGAACGGACGATTTCAACTCTAGCCCATTTACGACCATAATGTCGTCTGTTATTGGCCCATGTTTGGCCAACCGATCATACGGCCCGTAGAAGGCCCATTGATGATACGGCCCGTAGAAGGCCCATTGTTTCTACGGGCCTTAGAAGGCCCATTGTTTCTACGGTCCGTAGGAGGCCCATGTTAACTACAGTAAATATGTAGCCCATTGTTAATGTGGCCTAGTTTTCAAAAAATAGGATATTCTGGCCAATAGAAAACCGATGAAAAAGAACTACATTGACTACAAGAAAACAAATAAATAAGACAACGAAAATAAATAAGCAATCAACTTACACTAGGCTATCATGGCTATTACACATATTACATCCACTGGGCATCAAAGTTCGCCACAAGTGCAAATATAGGGAACAAAGCAGCATATTACATACACTGGCCGTCAAAATTGGCCACAGTGCAAATAAACACGGCAGCAAAACATGAGCATAACTGAAATAACATCAGAAGAGCTCAAGAAACGTGGTATCCACCATGCTGGTAATAAGCTTAGCAAGCTTATTAGCTTTGTCCTGTTTGTCGCTAAAGTCATCCAACACTTGCTGTTGCACTAGAAAGTATGCATCTCAATGCTCCAGGGACTTCCGCAGTCCTTCCGCTTCTTGTCGCGGCACAACTGATCGATGTCTTTCAGCTTGTAGTTGAGACTCAAGAAACCGAACTGATTCAGACAGTGACTTTGGGGTTGTCTCACTGCCTTCGAGATAGTCTTCCTTAGATGTTTTATCAGCTTTGTTGGAGACCAACAAGGATGTGTCACTATCCTAAACCTTATCTGCATTACTTCCTTTACCATTGCTTAATAAGGCACTCTTCCCCAATATTCTGTCAGCATTCTAAAAGAAGAAACAAGCAGACACATAACAGTTTAACATGTACTAGTATATGAAACTCATTTGGGTGAACCAGTTCATTAGTAAGGTGGACAGGATTAAACTACCAAGTCTTCTATTGCCAAGTACTAGTACATAATAAAAGCATCAAACACACACATATCTATGTCCTATGGTCACTGCATTGTCTTGCCAAATCAAAATAGAGACACGGTTCAAATCATATCAGTTCAAGACAAATCAGCAATGAAAGAATACAAAGCGTGGGAAACTACACAGCACAACAAGATTTTAGATGGGTACCATGGGTCTACATGTACAACAACACTATTTGCTTTGTAGTGATGCTAGTAATGTGCATGATATGAGAAGTCAACTATATACACAATTGAAATTGAAATCAACAGAGCTATTGATAAGAGCAAGCCTGTTAAAGAAACATGCGTGAACATACCTGCTGTGCCATTGGAGTTTCGATTGGATCCTTCAATTTAAAAATAAGTTTGTATGAGTAAATACGGTGATACAAGAGCAAAGCAGTATGCACGATAGCAATCATAGTTAAAAAAGGCGCGCCTAATGGAGCGCTTAAGCGCGCCTAGGCTCTAGGCGTTGGCGAAACGCATTGCGCATAACTATGCTTAATCTGAGCATAACTGCGCATTGGCATGTGCTTTGGTCAGTAAAGCGCAAGGCGGTGGCAAAACGCACAATTTACGCCTAGCACTTTTTGGAACTATGATAGCAATGGAATCTTAAATTAGAACAGTTGTTCTTCAGGTTTAGGCACTTGTTCTACATGAACAGAGTATAGTAAGACGCAAGAATATAGTACTTAAAAATAGAAAATGAGCTCATAGACCTTACCACATTCTTGGTTCGGGACCAGTACAAAACAAGGCTTTCCCAGTCATCGTCCAATAAATGTGTCTCAGGAGAACGTAAGGGAATTTGATGAGTTTCTTTGCCGGTGAAGTACGTTTTCTTCAGGTAATTCCGATACTGCCACCAAGCATTCTTGAAGATAGTAGAGGTATTAGCACATGTTACCTCATCCTGAGTTTCCAAATCGGTCCTTCTCTATAGAGAAAAATGGCAAAATTTGTTGTATTATAACCATCATGGAGGTAGGATGTATGGAACAAATCAAAGTAATTGCCATGAATAAAATTACTTACACATAACTCCTGGACAAACACCTGCAACTGGCATTTTCCTTCATCTTCAGTATAATATTTCTAAGATGGGAAGATATGCACATAGGATTTAACAACACCAAATGTGATAGATGCTAAAGTACGACTAGCTGGTTGTGCTTCCACCACAGGAATAGGCGTACTAACTGAAGGAGTTGGGGTTCGCCGTGGTAGTACTGGCCCTTTGGGCACTGGAGCTGCCTTACTAACTGCTCTTGTTTGGGAGCTCTGCGATGGAGATGGTGCTGTGTCAACAGGAACTGGGTTACTGAAAGAACATGCGGTGCCCCCATGTTTGGTTTTGGTAATTGATAACAATCTCTATGGACTAATGGTTGCCTTGAGTTATATTTGAAGGGTTTGTCCATAGGCTTTTCTTGGAGTTCATTTGTTGGTTTCAAGGAGAGTTTGTGATGACCAAGGTGCTATTAAGGAATTATCCAAAGATTGGTCTTGTGAGTGTTGAGCTTATTGCAAGCATGTCTTGAAGACGAAGAGTGAGTTATCATTCATGTTTACCTTCAAGACATCATCCAAATGAAGAGATTTGGAAAGATTCAAGGTTGATCATGACTAAGTGAAGAAGTGAATCAAGTTGATCAACACACAAAGCGTAGAAGATGTACCGAGAGGGATCAAGCAATCCTATGGTATGGTAAGCATTATCAATCACGCTTTGTGTACTAACCCATGGTCTTCGTGAGAGTTCTTTGTGGGGTTAGGTTGCGGTGTGCAAGTTCAAGTGGAGCATCACAAAGAGATCAAGTTCTTGAAGCTTGCCGTCCATTGTGGTGACAATGGACTTGTGAAGATATGCCGAAGAGTGGCTCACCCATAGTGGAGTATGGGGGAGCAATCTACTAGTCTTCATCGAGACAACGCAATCAAGAAAGGTGGTCCAACTTGAGGAAGTCAAGATCGTCTACATCTAGCTCAAGTGGACTTTGTGCAAAGCAAAGGTTTGCCCTTGATAGGATTTCTAATTTACCGGTCTCGTGGTGGTAGTTGGGAGACCGGGTTATAGGATCGTTTGTCGTACTATCAAGGGGGGCTCTCAAGTTGGTAGCTTGATCGTATCGTTAGTAGAGAGCTCAAACCATTGCATCCTTGCATCATGTTTCTTGGTTCTTGTTTGGTTCTCTTTGTGAGTCTTAGAGCTTATGGTCATCTTGATGACAAGCTTGAGTTCATCGAAAACGGAGTTCACATGCGTCTTCTATGATGTTTTTGGTGTTGGATGTTTTACTGGTCTTATCCGAGGAAGGGTTCTCACCATTTTCTTTTGGGACTTTTATAATTTGCTTCTTATTGATATTTCTATCAAGACTGTGTTAGCCCTTATCGCTAGCTTTCCAACAAACTTGGTTTCATCGAATTCGGAGTCCGTATGCAAAAGTTGTGGTCGTTTTGGTGTTCTGAAAAGGCTGCAGTGGTACTACCGCGGGTAGGAGCGGAAGTAATTTTTTACTACCGCTTTCGGGAGCGGTACTACCGCTTGAAGCAGTACTACCGCGGCTACTTCTGTGGCTAATTCCGCTCGGGACCAAAAACTCGTCACAAGTCCAGCGGTGGTAGGCACGGATGTAATTTTTTAGTACCGCTCGCAAGCAGTAGTACCGCTACCCTTAGCAGTACTACCGCTTCCCCTAGCGGTAGTACCGTAAGGTCAACCGGTACTACCGCTCCGACGGTTTTTCTGGCCTTTTTGCCTCCTCGCTGTTGTTTTCCAAAGGGGTACTACCGTCCTAGCGGTAGTACCGCTCCTGGAGCGGTAGTATCGCTCTGTGCGGGCTGTGAGCATAACGGTTGGATTTTTCCCCACCTATAAAAGTGGGTCTTCTTCCCCAATGAACCTAATCCTTTGAGCTCGTGTTCTTCCCCCATTGTTGACCTTCTTCGAGCTTGCTATCTCTCAATCCCTCCATGGATTCTTGCTAGTTTTTGGGGGAAAAGAGAGAGGAGATCTAGATCCACATTTCCACCAATCACTTTCTCCTCTAAGTGAGGGGAACCCCTTGGATATTGATCTTGGAGTTCTTGGTGTTCTCCTTCTTGTTCTTCCTCTCATTTCCCTCCCTAGCATTAGTTGCTTTGGTGGGATTTGGGAGAGAAGGACTTGGGCACTCCGTGTGTCCTTGCCATTGCATTTGGTGCATCGGTTTGAGTTCTCCACGGTGATACGTGGAAGTGAAGTTGAGAAGCTTATTACTCTTGGGTGCTTGGTACCCTTGAGCTTGTTCCTCTTGGGTGCTTGGGTGCCCTAGACGGTTGTGGTCACCTCGGAGCCATATTCCATTGTGGTGAAGCTTTGTGGTGTCGTTGGGGAGATAGCCCCAACCTTGGTGTTCGGAGCTCAATCATTGTGGTGTAAAGCTCCGGGCAAGCGTCGGGGTCTCCAATTAGGTTGTGGAGATCGCCCTGAGCAATTTGACGGGTTTCGGTGACCGCCCCCAAGGGTTGCCAAAGTGTACGGGTTCGGTGACCGCCCCCAAGGGTCGCCATTTGTACAGGTTCGGTGACCGCCCTCAAGGGTCCCTTAGTGGAATCACGGCATCTTGCATTGTGCGAGGGCGTGAGGAGATTACGGTGGCCCTGGTGGCTTCTTGTGGAGCATTTTGCCTCCACACCGCTCCAAACGGAGATTAGCATCCGCAAGGGTGTGAACTTCGGGATACATCATCGTCTCCGTGTTCCTCGGTTATCTCTTACCCGAGCCCTTTACTTATGCACTATACTTTGTGATAGCCATATTGTTTCTTGTCATATATCTTGCTATCACCTAGTTGTTTATCTTGCTTAGCATAGGTTGTTGGTGCACATAGGTGAGCCTAGTTATTGTAGGTTTTGTGCTTGACAAATTAACCGCTAGGTTTATTCCGCATTTGTTCAAGCCGAAACCATAATTATTTTAAAGCGCCTATTCACCCCCCCCCCTCTAGGCGACATCAACGATCTTTCAGTTACTATCTACTGGGGTTGGGGTTAGATTGGGTGAAGCTGGTTCTCTGTCCATCGCAGTAGGGGTACAATCTGCGCAAGTTTGGGTTGTGTGTGGTAGGGCTGGTTCTCGTGCATGTACAACCGGGGTGCTATCTCCACCAAGAGGTAGCACTGTTTTATTTGAAGACCGTGTTTTTAGTCCGCTAGATGCTGGCATCACCCGCTCCAATTCAAATGGCTGATAAACAGGAAACATAGTTGAATGTACAAACATTGTATGAGAGACACATGCAATAGATAGTGTGGAAAAAGAGGACATGAAATAGTTGACATGTATATTGTTTAACTAAAACGGAGAGCATGACATAATTTCACATATATGATGTCTATCTAAACTGGATAGCATAGCATAACATAATTCAAAGATATGATGAATAACTAAAACGCCGTGCCAAGTTAGAGCATACACCTCGGTGGGGGAATAGGACTGGTCATCTGTCTCTGAATCCATCTCTGAGGAGCTATCGGTACCCAACAAGAGATCTACTTCGACAGGTAGCACTTTCTGCTCTGAAGGCCTTGTTTTCACTCGAGATTTTTCAATCTCCCACCCAAATGGCTGATTCACAGGAAGAGTAGTTTAATGTACAAACATTGTCGACAAATGGAAATGTAATGAAGAAAAGGATGGGCAAGATATCATTCAAATATATGATGCCTGGTTAAACGGGATGGCATTGCACATTCCACATATATTATGGCTGGCTAAAAGACATGAGACTGCATAATTCCCATATATGATATAGAAACTAAACAGGTGGCGACGGAACATGTCTAAACTAAGAAGATGACATATATGATGTCAAAAGTAGGCACTGCAAGGCAACATATGCATGATATGACTAACATCATCATGCCAAGGTAGAGCAAATACCTTCGGGGTAAATAGGAGTGGTTAGCGGTGTCTGAATCCGCCTCAGAACAGATATCTTCCTCTGGATTACAATCTGGAGAAAGGTGGGGAGAGTTTGCCATTGAACCCACCATGGAGTGATGTCTGCATGACATTGTATTGCCGCGCAAAACTCTTCTCTTTTTCTCTACATGTTCAGCATGACTGTGTGTACAATATCTGACATGCATACGAAAAAATATATGGTGAGATTATCTAAGGAGAGCATGCAGAAATTTAGAGTGATGGTAACAACCAGTGGATGTATCCAAAAATAATGATAACAGGCGGATGATTGCTTTAATTTAATAAAAAGACAGATGATGATTGCTTTATTATTTGTTTCCCACCCAAGATGAACAACATAGGCATACCCTAGGTGAACTAGATATTAGACAAAGATACTATTCATTGCTTCCTCGATATGTGCCCCACAACTAATTTAGAACTCAAGTTTGAACATTAATTTGGACCTGACTTGGAGTCCAAGAGGTGAACAGGACGATAAAGTAGCATGTAATTTTAAGTAATGCATAACATAAGCAGAATCAAAAGAGTGCGACCTCTCTAGTGGACCTGTGTACTCCTCAGGTTCATCTGCTGAGTCAATGATGGTGATGCCGCTGTGATGGGTGCCGGCAGCAGGGAAGGAGATCTGAGGCGGCGAAAGACGGTCAGGAGTCATGATGTCTGGTTTGGTGGATGTTTCTGTCGATGGAGCACCTCAGGAGGTGGACGACGTCGCGGCAGGAGTAGGACAAACCACACAAAGTTCCCTTCGACACCTACCTGTAACTGAATTAATTATGTAAGGGCTCATTTGGCTTGCATGATTCTAAAAATGCAGTGATAGGAAAAACACCGGAATATGATAGGAATGCACATGGAAAACAGAGCATTTGTAAACACAGGATTTCTGTCAACTTGGGTGTTTGGTTTACAGGAATTGGAAGAGCAGAGGAATGCAAAGAAACATGTCCAAAATAAAGTGAAACCATATGAAAGCGTGTACAGTTAGAATGTTATTCTGCCGCTAATGCACTTGGTCTAGTTTTCATGCTTAGGATTTTGAAAAGTAGGTCCATGTGGATGTTTTGCTTAATTGAAATCAACAAAATGCATGAATAATTGAATAGTAGAGTAACATTGGAAAATTCCCTATTGCTATGTCTTTCCGTCAAACCAAAATAGCCCTAATGGATCGACATGAATGTATAGTAATAAGTGATGCAACAAGTGTACAACCTCTTTGCCATTGCCGTATCGACCTCAGCATCATTGGGTTGGTTGTTGAAGCAGTTGATGCAGAGGTGGCTCTCGGAGGTGTGGAGGAAGATCTGAGGAATCTGTAGACGGCATCCAGGGCACCGCTCTGTTGTGATGGATCGTTCTGTCGTTGGAGCAGCCCCGGTGAGCCGTAAGACGTCAAGGCTAAAGCAGCACAAGACAGACATCGTCAATCTCAAGTGGGATTCTAATAGCATCTCCAATAGATGATGTAAAATAGATGTAAAATTTACACCACCAAAAACCACTTGACTACAACAGATGAGGTAAAAATTGTTGACTCCGAACTTAACTGTCGAAACTAAAATTTACTTTGGAATCTGAATGTTACTCTCGAAACTGAACGCAATGGTAGCAGAGAGGCACTTGACATGTAGTTTAGGGAGGGCCTGCAGTTCATCTTCAACCTGCACCCCCTTAGCCGCCAGCTGCCACCGGCTGAACCGCCGGCCACAGCGCCGCCTCGCCGCCCTGAAACAACTCCCCACCACCGGTCCGCCAGTGCCTCGACCAGCCCTATAGGCCCCCCGCCCCCACCCTGAACCCTAAGATAGATAGTGGGGTACCTCTCCGGTGAGGTCCCGTCCCTGCT
>LR738711.1:862131691-862157718 GCA_902687465.1 Secale cereale
CCCCCCCCCCCCCCTCGATATAGTATCACTCTCGCACCACCTCCTAGATGCATCCCTCTCTCTCTATCCTTCTCCCCGTGCCTCATTTGCTTCTAACACACACATGCATGTATACCGATCGATCTCCCAACATGTACCTAGGTCGACTTTAACTATCCCCCCCATCGATCGACGTACCTCACAAGTTATGTCTATCCTTTCTCTGACAAAGGACGATTGATCTTCCTATGTAGGTATGTCTGCTTACCACATCCATATCGCCCCCCCTCATCATTTGTGCATGCCTCCTGGCCCGTGTCTCACACGCACGTGCACAGACAGGCAGCCATCCCCTCTCTTATTGATATTACAGGCGTGCGCTCCGGTTTTCTAGCAAGCCTATCCCACCATTTGTTAGAAGCAACTCCACTACCACTCCCTCCAACACTCTAGCTCTGTCTCTCTCCCAACCTTATTCCTCTCCTACACATATGCATGGATGCCGATCGATCTCCCTTAATACATGAGGTAGATCGATCTCCCTTAATACATGAGGTAGGCCTCTCTCCTCCTCCACACATATACCAGCCATTGCACCTCTATAGTTAATTAGGCCTCCCTCCGCCCCCCACCACACACCGATAGTCGAGCACTGTATGTAGGTATCCATGCCACAGAGACAAACTGCACCTGTCCCCTCTCACGTTCCAGTAGGCCAGCCACTCTATATCTTTGACGTGGGCACACACAAATTCGATGACACTCTTTATAGATCGTGTGCGTGCACACACACACATCATCCCTCTCTTCGATTCTATGGACACCTCAAGCCGATGATACCTCCACTCTCTTCTCGTGGATCGCTGATACGTCTCCAACGTATCTACTTTTCCAAACACTTTTGCCCTTCTTTTGGACTCTAACTTGCATGATTTGAATGGAACTAACCCGGACTGACGCTGTTTTCAGCAGAATTGCCATGATGTTGTTTTTGTGTAGAAATAAAAAGTTCTCGGAATGACCTGAAAATTTACGAAGAATTATTTTGGAAAATATAAAAAATACCTGCAAGAAGATCCAGACCAAGGGGCCCACACCCTGTCCACGAGGGTGGGGGCGCGCCTCCTCCCCTAGGGCGCGCCCCCTGCCTCGTGGGCCCCATGGTGCTCCACCGACGTATCTCCGGATCCCATATATTCACTTTTCGAGGAGAAAAAATCAGAGAGAAAGAATTATCACGTTTTACGATACGGAGCCGCCGCCAAGCCCTAATCTCTCTCGGGAGGGCTGATCTGGAGTCTGTTTGGGGCTCCGGAGAGTGGAGATTGTCGCCATCGTCATCATCAACCTTCCTTCATAACCAATTTCATGATGCTCACCGCCGTGCGTGATTAATTCCATTGTAGGCTTGCTGGACGATGATGGGTTGGATGATATTTACCATGTAATCGATATAGTTTTGTTAGGGTTTGATCCCTAGTGTCCGCTATGTTCTGAGATTGATGTTGCTATGACTTTGCTATGCTTAATGCTTGTCACTAGGGCCAGAGTGCCATGATTTCAGATCTGAACCTATTATGTTTTCATGAATATATGTGTGTTCTTGATCCTATCTTGCAAGTCTATAGTCACCTACTATGTGTTATGATCCGGCAACCCCGAAGTGATAATAATCGGGTCCACTCCCAGTGATGACCGTAGTTTGTAGAGTTCATGTATTCACTATGTGTTAATGCTTTGGTCCGGTACTCTATTAAAAGGAGGCCTTAATATCCCTTAGTTTCCACTAGGACCCCGCTTCCACGGGAGGGTAGGACAAAAGATGCCATGCAAGTTCTTTTCCATAAGCACGTATGACTATATTCGGAATACATGCCTACATTACATTGATGTACTGGAGCTAGTTCTGTGTCACCCTAGGTTATAAATTTTACATGATGAATTGCATCCAACATAATTTCCCATCACTGATCCAATGCCTACGAGCTTTTCACATATTGCTTGTTGCTTATTTACTTTTCCACTGCTACTATTACAAAAACTACAAAAACACAACCGTTACTTTTATTGTTGTTACCATTATCTCCATATTACTTTGCTACTAAACTACCTTGCTGTAGATACTAAGTTTCCAGGTGTGGTTGAATTGACAACTCAGCTGCTAATACTTAAGAGTATTCTTTGGCTCCCCTTGTGTCGAATCAATATGTTTGGGTTGAATACTTTACCCTCGATAACTGTTGTGATCCCCTAAACTTGTGGGTTATCAAGACTATTTTCTGGCGCCGTTGCCGGGGAGCATAGCTCTATTCTTTAAGTCACTTGGGATTTATATCAGTTGATCGCTATGAAGAATTTGAAGGACTCAAAAACCAAGATCTTACCCTCAACTACGACGGGAGGTAAGGAACTGCCATCTAGCTCTGCACTTGATTCACCATCTGTTATGGGTAAATTGGCGACACCTACTCTTGCTATTGAATCTAATATGTCGTATGTTCTTGATGATGCCACTTCTGCTATGTATGATGAAACTACTTCTATGCCTGATAATACTGTACCACTAGGTGAATTTCCAGATAAACAAATTGCTAAGGTTAGGGAGAATGCAAATATTGAAACTGATGATATTTATGGAAGTGATGATGAAGCTTATCCCAATAGATATGAATTGCATGTTGTTCCTGAGGGTTATGTTATGGATGAAGAAACTTTCTTGCTTGCAACGATAGACATGATCTTAAGAAATTACTAGCTAAGCTAAAAGAAAAGTCCTTGAATGCTAGAATGAAACATGACCCTGCCTTTGCTACTTCACCTATATTTGTTACTGGTAAGGATTATGATTTCTCTGTTGATCCTGAGTTAATTACTTTGGTTGAATCTGATCCTTTCCATGGCTATGAGTCTGAAACTGTTGTGGCACATCTTACTAAGTTGAATGATATAGCCACCCTGTTTACCAACGAAGAAAAGATTCGTTACTACTATATCCTTAAGTTATTTCCTTTCTCGCTAAAGGGTGATGCTAAGACATGGTTTACTTCTCTTGATCCTGGTTGTGTGCGTAGTCCCCACGATATGATGTATTACTTCTCTGCTAAATATTTTCCCGCTCATAAGAAACAAGCTGCCTTACGGGAAATATATAACTTTATGCAAATTGAAGAAGAGAGTCTCCCACAAGCTTGGGGGAGGCTTCTCCAATTACTTAATGCTTTGCCTGATCATCCTCATCAGAGGAATGATATACTTGATGTCTTTTATAATGGACTAATCGATGCTTCCAGAGACTACCTAGATAGTTGTGCTGGTTGTGTTTTTAGGGAAAGAACGGTTGATCAAGCTGAATTACTATTGAATAATATGCTGACCAATGAAAATAATTGGACCCTTCCTGAACCAGCCCCTAAGCCAACTCCGAAGACAAGAGGTGTTCTATTTCTCAGTCCTGAAGATATGCAAGAGGCAAAGAAATCTATGAAAGAAAAGGGTATTAAAGCTGAAGATGTTAAGAATTTACCACCTATTGAAAAAATACATGGTCTTGATAACCCGACACAGGTAGTAAAGGTAAATTCCCTTTATAGATTTGATGAAGGTGATATTGCTCGTTATAAGTCTGCTAGCCAATGCTTAGATGAGTTTGACAATTTTATTGTGAAACAAGAAAACTTCAATGCTTACGTTGGTAGACAATTGCAACATAATGCTTATATGATTGAACGCTTGAGTGATTATCTGTCTAGGTTTAAAGGTGAACTGAAACTTATTAGCTTAAATGCTTCTATGGTTACCACTCAAGTAGAACAAGTACTTAAGGCTCAGAATGATTTGCTCAATGAATTAAATAGTAATAATAATGACTATGTTGTTAGAGTTGCAACTAGAGGTGGTAAAAAGACTTAGGAACCTCTGTATCCCGAGGGCCATCCTAAGAGAATTGAGCAAGATTCTCAGAGAGCTAAATTAGATGCACCTAGTTCTACTAAGAAGAAGAAAAAGAAAAATGATAGGACTTTGCATTCTTCTAGCAAACCTGTAGCTGACACACCTGAGAATCTTAATGATATCTCTATCTCTGATGCTGAGACACAATATGGTAATGAACATGAATCTAGTGATAATGTTATTGATGATGTTTATGATGATGCTCAACCTAGCAATGAAATATGATGTAGAGATAGAACCTGTTGTTGTTCTTGATAACCCACAATCAAAGAATCAACGTTATGATAAGAGAGACTTTGTTGCTAGGAAGCACGGTAGGGAAAGAGAACCATGGGTTCAAAAACTCATGCCCTTTCCTCCAAAACCATCCAAGAAAAAGGATGATGAGGATTTTGAGCGCTTTGCCGAAATGATTAGACCTATATTTTTGCGTATGTGTTTGACTGATGTGCTTAAAACAAATCCTTATGCTAAGTATATGAAGGATATTATTACCAATAAAAGAAAGATACCTGAAGTAGAAATTTCCACCATGCTTGCTAATTACATGTTTAAAGGTGGAATACCTAAGAAACTAGGAGATCCAGGAGTACCCACTATACCTTGGTCCATTAAAAGAAACTATGTTAAAACTGCTTTATGTGATCTTGGAGCCGGTGTTAGCGTTATGCCTCTCTCTTTATATCGTAGACTTGACTTGAGTAAGTTGACACCTACTAAAATATCTTTGCAAATGGTTGATAAATCAACTACTATACATGTCGGTATTTGTGAGGATGTGCCTGTTGTGGCTGCAAATGTTACTATTCTAACGGACTTTGTTATACTTGATATTCCCGAGGACGATAGTATGTCTATTATCCTTGTTAGACCCTTTTTGAATACTGCAGGGGCTGTTATTGATTGCAACAAAGGCAATGTCACTATTCATGTCAATGGTAATGAACATACGGTACATTTTTCGAGGAAACAACCTCAGGTCCACAGTATCAATTATATTGGAAAAAATTAACTATTACTATTGGAGGTTTTGAATTTGCTCTTCCTACGGTCAAGAAGACATATGATATTCTTATTGTTGGGGACATACACATCCCCATTGAGGTAACCTAGTGTTATTCAAAAATTCTCCGGTTTCATGTTATTCGGAAAGAGTTTATTAACAAGACATGATCAACCTTGTTAATGGATTCCTTTTGATGAGCATGGGATAGGTGAATCTAGACAGCATAACCTTATGTACCCTCCTTTTACTTTCTGTTAGTTAGAATAAATAAAGAAAAATCGTATTTTCTGTCTGTTTCCAGACTTATTCGTGCAATAAAAAAAATATCCCCAAAAATAAAAGTTCTCTAAATGCCCTGAAAATTTAATATGATTTTTCTAGAATATTTGAGAATATATGGCACAGAACACACAGCGAGTGGAGCCAGCACCTGGCCACGAGGGTCCAGGGCGCGCCCACCCTCACAGGGCGCGCCCCTACCTCGTGGGCTCCACGTGCCCCCCTCCACTTGTTCCTACACCCATACTCTTCTTCCTCCCAAAAAATCACCAACCAGCTCAAGCACGAGTTCTAGCTCATCTTGCTGCCATTTTCGATCTCCTTGCTCAAAGCACCATCCACCAAACTGTTTAGGGAGATTGTTCCTTGGTATGTGACTCCTCCATTGGTCCAATTAGTTTTTGTTCTAGTGCTTTATTTATGGCAGTTTTTTGCTGCTACAGTGACAATGTTCTTGAGCTTGCATGTCAAATATCTTTGGTCCCCAAGTAGTTCTAATGCATGATATAGTCTCTAGGCACTTGTAGGATTTGTTGCTATCAATCTTGCTGAGTTTGGTTAACTTTTATTTTGAGTTACTAAAAATTTCAGAAAATTTCAGAAAAATTCATAGGAAAATCTTCCAAGGTGGTTCTTCAAAGAAGCAAGAACCGAGGCTCGCATTTCGTGAGCCGGACGATGAAATACCGAGGGAAGCGGAAGTGCGGCCTTGTGATTGGCCGTCAGACGACTTTATGGTTCAGGTTGGCATTAAGGAGGAATTTGACGCATATGTGCGCAACGCTGACCTCGAGGGCTTCATACAAGATAAGTGCCCTCAATACCATGGCTTAACTGATACCTTTGTGAGAAGGTTTAAATTTTCATCTACAGGCAATTCTCACACTGTCCTGTTTGACCTTTATGATAAATCTTACACCATGGACATAGAGGATTTTAATGATGCTTGTAAGCTCCCGCAATGGGGCAGTATGGGTGACCCTCGCAAATCTGAATTTAGAGATTTCCTTGCTAGTATCACTATGGGGGAATCTAGGGAAATTACACAGGCTACCATAGGGAGCATTCATTTTCCTGCTATCCATTACTTTGCTCTCTTTATTGGTAGATGCATCAATGGTAAAGATGAGGCTTGCCACATGTGTGTCCCTGATATGAGCATTCTCAAGAGTGATGTACTAGGTAATAGACAATATAACTTGGGGGCCATTGTTGCACGTATGCTATATCATAATGGCTTGCAAGGAGATTTATTTGGTGCGATTTATGCCACTCGCATAGCCCGCCGTCTTGGTGTGCATGTCCATGAAAATGATGAACCTTTACCTCCTGCTCATGTGGATTACCATGCTATGACCAGTCACCGATTTATAGAGAGGGACGGACAATCCCTCAAATATCGACTAATCTTTAACAGGCATCATGTCGTCCCTATTATTCTTCCTGCCCCTACTTTGTTTGACTTTAAGGCAAAAGGGAGATACACTATAACCAGGGAGGAGGAAAATGAGTATCATAATATGACGGAAGCAGCCCGCCTTCGAGTAGCAGCTCAGCGGACAGTAGCTGCTGCATCTTAGTACATCCCCAACTACGACTTTGGATATCCGTCAGGCCAAAAGCCTAAGCTTGGGGGAGTACATGTTTCTCACCGACTTTACATTCATGTTCACACACTTATTCTAGTTGTCGGTGCTCACACTCTTTCACTATACCATCCATGCTTAGTTTCAATTCTTTTTCTTAGTCTTTTTCTCGTGTGTTAGAAAAACCTTAAGAAAAACAAAAAAGATATTAGTTGTAGCTTCTAGCTAGTTTACTTTCCTTGCTTGTAGTAGTACTAATTAAAAGAAAACCCAAAAAGATTTCTCGTTCTTCTTTTGCTTGTTGGGAGCTTTCCTGTGTAAATAGTTTCTTTTCTTTTCTTTGGGGGTCAAGAGTAGAAGACCATGATTAAAATGCTTAGTGGCTCTCTCATGCTTTATTGTTGATTTAACCTTGAGCCATATTATCTTGTCTTCTCTCTTGTATTAAATGCTCGCAGATTCCAGCTTAGTGCACTATTATTATTATCCACACCGTTCGGTCGTGCGAGTGAAAGGCAATAAGGATGATATAGGATGAACTAATTGAGATGAGAAAAGCTGGTATTTACCTGCCATTCCAAGTAAATTTGTATGTGCCAAACTCTAAACCTTCAAATGAAATTCTGTTTTGTATGCTCGAACAACTCATGTATCAACTAGGGTTGTCTATATCTTCCATGCTAGGTGGGTTATTCTCACCATGACTGGACTCCGCTCATCATTCACGAGAAAATGGCTAGTAACCGGGATGCGTAGTCCCATGCTCAAAATCAGAATAATTAAACCAAATTCCCCAGGGTTGTTGCTGGTTTGGACGGTACCCGTTGTTTCGGGCTAGCCGTGGAGTGTGCTTGTGGTGGTTGGGGGAGTATAAACTTTACCATTCTGTTTGGGAACCGCCTATAATGTGCGTAGCATGGGAGATATCGAGATTCTTGGTTGTTATGTTGACAATGAAAGTATACCGCTCAAAAAGTTATTCATCTCTATTTAAAAATCGAGCTCTGGCACCTCTACAAATCCCTGCTTCCCTCTGCGAAGGGCCTATCTATTTACTTTTATGCAGAGTCATCATCCTCTTATAAAAGAGCACCAGTAGGAGAGCACCTCTGTCATTTGCATGAATTACTATTAATTTGCATTGAGCATGATCATGACTGGATCTCTTTTACCATGAATTACAATGTCTAGTCAGTCCTTGATCCTTAAAGGTGCTCTGGATTTATGTTTTGCGGTCTCAGAAAGGGCTAGCGAGATACCATCTTGTTATATCATATCATGATTGTTTTGAAAAAGTGTTGTCATCCGAGGTTTATTATTATTGCTCGCTAGTTGATTATGCCATTGATGTGAGTAGACATGAGACCTGAAAGTTATTGTGAATGTGGTTAGTTCATGATCATTGCTGAAAACCTGAATGCTAGCTTACATATTTACAACAACAAGAGCAAACAGATTTTGTCAAAGTTTTTCTTTATCACTTTCAGTTTATCAACTGAACTGCTTGAGGACAAGCAAAAGTTTACGCTTGGGGGACTTTATACGTCTCCAACGTATCCACTTTTCCAAACACTTTTGCCCTTGTTTCGGACTCTAACTTGCATGATTTGAATGGAACTAACCCGGACTAACGCTGTTTTCAGCAGAATTGTCATGGTGTTGTTTTTGTGTAGAAATAAAAAGTTCTCGGAATGACCTGAAAATTTACGAAGAATTATTTTGGAAAAAAAAAATACATGCAAGAAGATCGAGACCAGGGGGCCCACACCCTGTCCATGAGGGTGGGGGCAGGCCCCCTCCCCTAGGGCACACCCCCTGCCTCGTGGGCCCCCTGGTGCTCCACCGACGTATCTCCGGATCCCATATATTCACTTTCGGGGAGAAAAAATCAGAGAGAAAGAATTATCATGTTTTACGATACGGAGCCACCGCCAAGCCCTAATCTCTCTCGGGAGGGCTGATCTGGAGTCCGTTCGGGGCTCCGGAGAGTGGAGGTCGTCGTCATCATCATCATCAACCTTCCTCCATCACCAATTTCATAATGTTCACCGCCGTGCGTGAGTAATTCCATCGTAGGCTTGCTAGATGGTGATGGCTTGGATGAGATTTACCATGTAATCGAGTTAGTTTTGTTAGGGTTTGATCCGTAGTGTCCATTATATTCTGAGATTGATGTTGCTATGCTTAATGCTTGTCACTAGGGCCCGAGTGCCATGATTTCAGATCTGAACCTATTATGTTTTCATGAATATATGTGTGTTCTTGATCCCATCTTGCAAGTCTATAGTCACCTGCTATGTGTTATGATCCGGCAACCCCGAAGTGACAATAATCGGGACCACTCCCGGTGATGACCGTAGTTTGAGGAGTTCATGTATTCACTATGTGTTAATGCTTTGGTCCGGTACTCTAGTAAAAGGAGGCCTTAATATCCCTTAGTTTCCACTATGACCCCGCTGCCACGGGAGGGTAGGACAAAAGATGGCATGCAAGTTCTTTTCCCTAAGCACGTATGACTATATTCGGAATACATGCCTACATTGCATTGATGAACTGGAGCTAGTTCTGTGTCACCCTAGGTTATAAACTTTACATGATGAATTGCATCCGACATAATTTCCCATCACCGATCCAATGCCTACGAGCTTTTCACATATTGCTTGTTGCTTATTTACTTTTCCGCTGCTACTATTACAAAAACTACAAAAACACCATCGTTACTTTTATTGTTGTTGCCATTATCTCTATATTACTTTGCTACTAAACTACCTTGCTACAGACACTAAGTTTCCAGGTGTGGTTCAATTGGCAACTCAGCTGCTAATACTTAAGAGTATTCTTTGGCTCCCCTTGTGTCGAATCAATAAGTTTGGGTTGAATACTTTACCCTCGAAAACTGTTGCGATCCCCTACACTTATGGGTTATCAATCGCCCCCTCTATATATATGATATATCCAGGACTCTATTTCACACACATTGCATATGTTACATTTTTTTATTGACCCCACCCCCCAAAAAAAAACTCTCATGAACCCACACACTATATCTCTTTACGTTTGTATCTCTCTCACACAACCCCGCGTAGGTGGTGATACCAATGTCGGGGATATCGCTTATCGGGAACTTATCGGTCGACCCATGATAAGGGGTAAATCGGCCAATTTATTAGCATATCGGCTGATTTATCTTAGCGGTCAGACAGCGGTAAGCGATAAATCGGCCGATTTATCAGCATATCGGAAGATATCTTGAGCAGTGACGTATACAAGAAGAGAATAGGTGCCCCGTGCACGGACTCAGGCCTCGTGCCCAGCCACACCCGCACGGGTACACGGTGGAGCTCATTTCTGTACGAAATGGCAGCCCATGTTGTAACATCCCAAATTTTCAATTTGGAATGTTATACATAGATCATACTGCATTGCATATTTCTTTGCATTTTGTGCGTGGCGATCCTCAAAAATTCTAAGCAACTCAAGGACCTACGGAGAGAGTTGGGAATTCTACCATTTTGTATTTGAGTTTACTCGAATACCGGTAAGAGGATAGCGTTGGTTTTAATTATTTTCCCTCCTAAAAATATTTCTAAGTAAAATATATGAGCGGAGATAATATGACTTCTCCAAAATAACAGAAATATTGGAGGAAAAATATTAAAATCACTTTTGGTATTTATTCGGATTTATTTGCGATTTTATTTGCATACGAAAATGCGCGTTTTTCAAAATTGCATTTAGGTCCGGGAAAAATGTTCACTTTGTCCTAAATATTATTAGAGGACGGTGAAAATTTATTTCGGAATTTTTGGACTCCCTTTAGTATATTTTTCGCCCGTTTTGCTACGTCGGGACTCGTTTAAAAAAAAGGGAACCGACTCCGGGCCGTAACCGGCTAGGACACCCTAGCCGGGGCCTTTATAAGGTGCCGCCGCCGGCCTGCCAGCCCCAAGCCGCCAGCCCTAGCCGCCGCCGCCCTTTGCGTCGCCGCCGGAGCGAGTCGTCGCCGCCGCCGCCCCTTGCGTCGCCGTCTCGCTCGCCGCTCGCCGCGCCGCGCCGCCGCCGTCGCCGTCCGCTGGAGTTCGCCGCCGCCGAGGTAGTTGCCGCCGCCGCCGTTGGTTTTTCTTAAAGAACCGAACGATTTTTTTAGAAACCCTAGATCCGTTTTATTAGTTTAGATCGGTTTTTTCCCGATTTTGTTATTTAGCGGAAGTTTGTCCGTACATTCATTTTAACGGACGTTGTTCGTCCATTTGCCACAAACAGCGAACGTTCGTTCGTTAGCATGTTTGTCAGTTTTCTTTTTCGGGGTAATTATCCGCGGTTATTTTCGATCGTGATTTCTGCCCTGACCTTGTTTTTCGTTTTTCTTTTCGCTCGAGAGTCGGAATCAGGTGATTCAAAATCCCTGATCTTCGTCTCGACGACCTCTTTCCTTTTAACCAACTTGAACCAAGTGTTGCTACTGTAAAATTTGACCCTAGATCAAATTAGTAATCGGATCTCGTTTCTTTCGCAGTTTGAGTTTCGTTGCTTCTTTCGAGTTGATTCTTTTTGCAGACCAGAGTTCTTAAGTTGAACTTTCTGGTTAGATCTTATCTTTTGGAGTTTCGTTTGTGCATCACGGCTTGTTTTCTTATGTATGCTATTGTTTGCTTGCGATAGAATACCCGGACTGTGAAGCGTGCTACTACGAGTCTCTAGGTTTTGCGAATCATCAGCAAGGCAAGTAACACTTTGATCATACCTTTTATTACCCATTTTTTATGCATTAGATCAAACCCTCACACATTGCATGAGTAGGATCTTCTAATTATGGGACTGGGAAGTAGATTGAGGTAGAACCTATTACATGCATTATTTTCAAACCCTTGGGAGTTACCTCTACGTTTTGCTTAGGTTGCCATGCTATGCTCGTAGACGTGGTTTGGGTTTGAGTGAAATCCATGACAGATGTGAGTTGTTAATTAATGTTTCAACTTAAGGTGGCTACTTCAATACACATCTGGGTGGATTGGTTGCAGGGCACCTGGAGAATCCAATGTTGTCCTAGGAAATCCCGGGGTGCCGTGTGATTGTCCTATGGAATGCCACCCAGGCTCAAAGGGATCATAAAACTATTCATGCTAGAAACTTCCGTGTGCATCCACAATGCCATTATGGGCTCTGGCATAGTATGAGTAAGTTGTGTGAGCTCTTTCAGTGGTGGACTAGCAGATGTAGGGGAAAGTAGGTGTACGGGTCCACCCGGGGTAAAGAGTAAATGCTTCTAAAAGACTGTGTCTCGGTCATCCGTTTCTCAAACACCATGCAGTGCGAGAAATTAAATGGAGGCGATCGAGTCTTGTGGGGAAATGTGCGTAAACCTCTGCAGAGTGAACAAACTGATCATGATTAGCCGTGTCCCCGGTTATGGAAAATCTTGAGTATCTGGTACTTGAATTATTGGTTGATCTCATCACTCAATTTAATTAATTTGTTGGGTTAATGATTACTTTAATTTGGGATTGAGTTGGAGGTACCTTCTCAATGATGTTTCAACTACCATGATAGTTAAAATAAAATTTATTCCTTTGTGGTTGGGAAAAATTGGCTTTACGCAAAAACTTTAACCTTAGAGCCTCCACCAGCCAAATATGTTACTTGCATCTTCTGTGTTATCTTGCCAGCATATTCCATGTGCTGACCCGTTTCGGGCTGCAACATGTTACGTTGCAGACTTTTCACACGAGGAGTAAGACGTTCTAGGTCGTTTGTCATGCACTCAGCTATGCCGTTGGAGTTGATGGACTCACTTATCTTCCAAGCCTTCCACTGTTATTTTGCTAGATGGCCTTAAGCCATAGACTTTTGTAATAAGTTCTCTTTGGAGACATTCGATTTAATAAGTGTGTGATTGCCACTCTGTTATAAATCCTTCAAATACTGTGTGTGTCAGCATTACCTATCCAGGGATGACTCTGAAACACAGAAACTTCGGTCCATTCGGATCGTTGTCGCTACACATGTGCTAATTTGAACGCGTGTAGCGGTTGTTTACCTACAGAGGTCGTGTACAACGCGTGCACGAAACAAAGTTCGACTTGATGCGTTGGCGCGTTATTTTTAAATAAAGTTATGTCGCTCAATGGCACGTACACAGAATATAAAACGATTTTTATGGAGAAAAAGGTAGTCCACTACACTATATAAAATGGAGCCTGCCTGCCTTGTTTGTCTCTCTTCAGGGTATCTCACACAAGGCTGTGGTGGCTTCTCTATCTCTCTCTCTCTCACCATTCGTCACAGCTGATCCGGCCGGACCCCGTCCGCCGGAGGAAAGGGAGGACATGCATTGTTTCTCCGTTCGACGGCGCCGAGCCAGCACGTCCCGATCTATGGTACACGTCATTCTCTCTGACCAAGCTCTGGCGTGGTAGGGCCTACGCCACCTGCTCGCTGCCGCAGTATGGGCAGATTCCGCCCGCCGCCACTGACCTAGTTACATCCCGACGAACTCCAGGTATCCCCTCCGGCCTTGCTCCACTGCCCGTCTTCCCACGTCGCTGCATGTGGATATTCCATAGTTCTTTGCCCAAAATGTAGCTCGTCCGGCGTACTTTCCATATTGCAATCTCGTCCTCACACCGTTTTAGACAAACACAACTGTGATGTTATCTTCCCTTAGGACAAGGAATTTGCTTCTTTTTTTTCATCGCATGTGTCATCAACTTTTATTGGCCAGTAATTGTTTCCTTTCTACCTCTTTTTTGGAAACAGGGCTATCCATTTCACCTCGTTGCTATTGCGCCCTTTTGGTGAACTGCACAAATCACTTTTTTCTTAAGAGTGTTTTGTGCAGTTCTACCAAAATGTCACACGGGCAACGTCTCTACATTTCAGTGGGACTCCACAAAGGGAGATTGGTTTTGCTCTATCCTCCTCATCCAACTCCGAGCCTAATCTTCTCCAACTAGTTAGTCTTAAGAGAGACTACAAAGGTGACCGGCTTCTATTTGTGTGTTTATTGTTTCGTCAGCAGTCCTCTATTATCGTAATCACACTTAATATCTTTGGAACAGGGACGCTCAGCTCTATTTTAGTGGAACTGCACAAAATGATCGGAATGTTGTATGCTCCAGACAGCTATTTTTTCCCAACATGCCTTGTTGATTTAGACAGAGCTGGGGGGACATTGCTGCCAACGAAAGCATGGATCAATTTTAATTTAACACCTTCTCACAATTTTTTCTTCAGTTGTGATGTAAATATTAGCTCTAATTAGCAAGGAAGTTAGTTTTTTATTGTTTCCGAAAGAGCATTGATGGCAAGACACATGAAAAAAAAGCCGAAAGCTCACACCATTGTACAATTTCATGTCCCTGGAAACTTATTTGTATAGTACGTCAATTATGTAAACAAATGCTGGAAGCTTGATAGCATTGGCAGAAGCCTCTTCGGCATCCAGGTCCATGTGCCATGAACAAAATTATACTCCTTCGTTCCTAAATATTTATCTTTTTACAAATTCCAAATGGGCATATTTTAGAGTGTAGATTCACTTATTTTGCTTCGTATGTGTACTCCCTCAGTTCCTAAATATTTTTCTTTCTAGAGATTTCAACAAGTGACTACATATGGAGCAAAATGAGTGAATATACACTCTAAAATATGTATATATACATATGTATGTACTATTTCATTTGAATCTCTAAAAAGACAAATATTTGAGTAGTCACTCGTTGAAATCTCTAGAAAGACAAATACTCCGGAGTATATTTAAGAACTGAGGGGGTAGTGCACAGCCGCATGGGAGACTCAGACTGGTCATTGCGCTGAATTAATAGTGAGTAATGAGCAGTCAAATTATAAGCTCCACCTTTCCCACTGTAAGTTGCTCGGAAGAAGCAACCATCAATACACTCTTCTTTGAATCCGCTCATACTACTCCATTGGTCACTGTTTATAGAGCGAGCTTCAGAAAAATAGAAAATCTCTGGGACCAAGGCGACTAGCGATCGGCCTGAAAAATAGCATTGGTAGTTATAGCACGGCGTCTATTACTAGATGAAATAATGCGTACACATGCAGTGCTTCCACCCCAGGTACACACATGCATGCACTTACTCCACTCCGTAGTAATACATCGAGAGAAAATTGTGGTTACCACACCCTAATTAATTGAGCATTAAACCAAATGCGTCTAAAGTCTCTCTGGTGGTGGAAATGCATTGAGAGAAACCGATCTCAATGAAGCGCGGCTTGTAAATTGTGACGGAGGGAGGAGTAGTATGAAGGTGCAAAACCAAGTACGCGTACGGCCAGTCGGTCAACGCACCTCCTCTTGGCATATCACTGACATGTGGGACCGGAGTGTGAGCAAACCGATCTCAATTGACGGCAAAATGGCCAACCCACCGTTCCTTGAGAGAGATGAGGAGCAAGAACACACAGACGAGCTCGCACGGAGGCCAAGATATATTCGAGCATGGTTGGTCGATATCATCATTACATGTTGGCTGCCGTTTTCCGCCCTTGTCCAGAATAAATATGTACTTTATCATAGGTTAAGAAAAATAAGAGTAAAGAGGCTCCACCATGCGGTTCTAGTAGTAGTACTACCCATACTACTAAACCTTGTGCTTGGCTCTTCGCCTCTTCGTGAAGTCGAACAATGATGGTACTCCGCATGTTCGGTACTACAGTGTATGCCTCTGGCAATCTGACACCGAATGAACTGATGCATGTCCACCGCCTGGGCGAGGGTACGTTGCATTAGTCAAAAGGCGTAAGAGAGCTTCACCTTGTCCTGCAAGCTTCTCCTCGTTCTGCGAGTTGACGGGACACACCAACAAGTAGTGCTGGTCCATACTCCCTCCTTTCCGGATAATATGGCTTAATCTTTTTTTGCGGATAAATGAGAGAGCTTTATTCATATATAAGCATTCTTAGGACGATCAGCCAAGACACTGGTCACTAGGAAGCGAGGTACCCCGCAAAAAAAGAAGTAGGAAGCGAGGTGTTTCATCAAGCCAGCTCTCGACCACATTCAAAGTGCAGCAAGCACGGTTCGCACAAAGATGCGCCGCAAGGTTTGCTGACCTGTTTACATGCCGAATAACAAAAAATAGGAAATATTACCGAGCGCTCCTATTTGTAATAGGATATGAGCCAGAATTAAGCGAGAATTGTGGCGAGTGTTCCATGCAATCAACTCCCATTATCACATGCGAGAACCCTCGAAGAGAACCAAATGTGTTGAAGATTGATTATCACATTTAAAAAATATAACAAGAGTGCAGACGCTTCTCCATTCGGTTCCTAGTACTAGTATAGTAGTACATACCTCTATAGACTATACTAGTAGTACTAGTACTAGTAAACTTTGTGCTTGGCTGTTCGCCTCTTCGGGAAGTGCAACAATAATAGTACTACTAGTATAGTGTATTCTTCTGGCAACCTGACACCGAATTAACTGTTGCACGTCCACCACCTGAGCGAGGGACAGCTTGCATTAGTCAAAAGTTTCTCCTTGTCATGCGAGCCACCGCGCGCAAGCTTCTCCCGTCCTGCAAGCTTCTCCTCGTTTGGAAAGTTGACGGGACACAACAAAGTAATGCTAGTCCATACTGCCTCCTCTCCGGTTAATATGGCTTAATTTTAAATGAGATAAATACACTGTCTGTCACTGTATATTTGTAAAAATACATTCAGTGGACTTCATAATACGTTCACTGCGCTCAATATATACATTTTCCAGTGTTTATACGGTCACTAGCTCACCCTGGCTGAGTATGTGTGTGCATGCACGTGTAGGTTGAGCACTTGAGCGTGACCGTGTGTGTTCCGTCGTGCGCTCGGACATGCATGCATTAGGGCATCGCGCGCGTTTTTGCATCCATGTGTACGTGTGACTGTCGCATACACGTAGGGGGAGTACGTGTAGGGGCCACTAAAGGAGTAGTCAAATCACACAGTAAGTTAGTCGGAAGAAGCAACCATCATTTCACTCTTCAATGACACGTACGCAATAAAATGGTTGATATGGAGAGAAAAATAAAACCACTATATATACACTAGCAGGAGTCTAAGCTACAAGCCTGTTTGCTTGGGTTGCTCTCTTCACAAGCATAGAACGACGACGGCCACACCGCTGGTCACATATCCGGCCTGATCCCACAACTAGGGCAAGGGAACAATGTTCTGCGTAGACGCGGTCAACATCGGCGAGGGAGAAAATCCACAGTCGGTGCGTCCCAATCTAGGGTCACCACGGTATGGGCCGATGCCGTCTCCCAACCGCCCTTCTAGCTACAGCCCGACGTCCCAGGTAGTCCATCTTCCTTTTGGATCCGGCTTGCTCCACTGCCGCAGCTCCCCACGTAGCTCCATCTCCATGTCGATCTTTCTCTACTTCTACCGGCTTCTACTTGTGATGAGTTTATGTCTCATGAACTAGTGTCAGTACTATTATTCTAATCACACTTCTTCAATATCTTTGCCATCAGGGATGCTTAGCTCGATTTTAGTGGAACTGCACAAAAGCATCGTATGATCCAAGGGTGCCAGCCGTCTTTCCTTCGACAGGTTCTACCTGGCCAGGAAATTAAATCATGCTTATGGTTTAGGGTTTAAGTCGTAATGACCCCATCAGTAGTTTTACTTTCGTACACGCTCTCACAACTTTTGTCTTTAGTTGTGAAGTAAATATTGGCTATGATATGTGAATCATTGAGATGCATCAGCATGCGTGTTAGTTTTCCTTTGTATTTGATGGAATGTTGTAACGGGGCAACCTTGGAGTAGGAATGAAAATAGTGTGGAAAGTTTCCGTTTTCCCGGAGAAAAAATGGAAACAGTGAGAAACCAACGTTTCATTTCGTTGGATCGCGCCATCGAGCAAAACCAACGTTTAAATCACGTCTGTCATGTTCATGTCTCACACTCCTCCACGGCTCGACCCCACACGGTCGCTCAGCATGCCACTCACCGCAAACCGAGTATACGATAACTTTCTCGCCTGCTTGTCGATGGATCGCGCCATGGAGTACTAGTACTACTGGAAGAGATTGACGAGTTGGGGGAGGACAGCTAGCTGTAGCACGGGCTCCCAAGAACTTTTTACATGCATGTTGTGGTCGGCTATTGCAACCTTTGAATGTGGAGCAGTCGTGTGCACCAGGAAGCGGTGCGGGCGACGCTCTCTCGGGCGGCGCACCGCTTCAATGCCGGCGCCAGTGAGAGGTCGCGTCCGCTCTGGCCGGGCATGAATGCGACACTGACCGTTTCGGGCGGGAAGCACGCGCGGAAGATGAAGAGGGTTCGGGTTGGTCAGGAGGGGCCGTGGCAGCGGTCCGGACGCCCGAAAACAAGAGATGATGTACGTTAATATTGCCGTGTATATAATTAACAACGTAAATAATGTGCCAGTTGGACAGATATGATTGGAGATGGAGATGTAAATGGAATTTTACGTAAACACGGATATGCATGTCTATGTCTATGTGTGTGTGTGTGCGTGACGAATCTCGCGACCTGGAAACGGGGGCGTGTTTTTGTTCGAGTTTTCTTTCTTGGTAGGTTAAAAAATTGTCCGCTAGTTTTCGTTTCTTTTTTCCGGGAACGCGCGTATTCCATTTAAAACCACTGCTATGGAGAGATTGTTTTATTCCATTATACCCTCTTGTTTAATAGAGTTTCTCACATCTCGCTCTCTCACCCTCTCCATATCAAAACAAGATGACAGTGTCCACACTATGTCTCTCCTCACCGGTGGTCACAGATCCGGCCGAATCCCGTCAGCTACGGGAGGTGAGGAGGTGTAGCGTTGACGTAGTTGCCGTCGGTGATGGAGGAAGCCGATGCGCATCATCCTCTCGGAGCCAGCGCTGGCTCGGACGAAGGTCCTCCGCGCCCTTATTCGCTGCCGTCGTGTGGGCATATCCCACCCGCCCGCCTAAGCGACATCTCGCCCACCTGAGGTATAACTTCTTGTACTGGTCCAGCTCCCCAGGTCGCTGCATGCGGGTTTTCTTCTATGCGACTACTCCCCAGCTCCCCATGTATAGTAGCTAGGGTTCGTCGGCTGGTCCAACATCACCTACTATTATAGAGGAAATGTCACTCGAAAAGTTGTCTTGATTTATGCCTCGGTGGAGGTATACGTGTTGTTTCGACAAAAAGTACACGGTGGTTGTGCGGTCATTGTCCATATGCTCCTATTGCTGCTGCTAATCTGATACTATCACTGGTTTAAATGAAGAATGCTTTTTTTCTCGGGTATCCTGGTTTAGTTCCCATCAAGATAATCATGATGCTTCTATTTGTTGGTGTACTTTTCATAATTCTTATTGACAATTGAGATGTCGTTGTTAATCTTGTAAAACAAAGTAACAATACTATATCCCTTTTTTATATTTTTGGAAACAGCGATGCGTATCTCCATACCCGAGCATGTCTTCCTCAATTTTAGTGGAACTGCACAAAACTGGATGGCCATTATCATTCCGCCTCACTATCCTCTGCCACGTGGTTCTTCCTTCCTCGAGCTTGACTACTGAGAAGAAACAAACCATAGTGAGGATTTGTCGAACTTCATAGGTGCCTCACCCAAACTTGATGCCAAATGGATGATGCATCACCACGATGACCTATCGATGCCCATGGTTGCGCCTCATGGTTGCGTCGGCTGGTGAAGCTGATCGATTTTCAATGAAAAATAAGCTGTCTTCCATCAGTGCTCTTTGCTTGTTACCCACAAAGATGATATCCTTCGTCAGTTCACCTTGGTTGCGTTGGAGATGCAGTCATCTTTCACGTTGGTGCAATTTTATCACACAATTAGCTATGAACCAAATGTTTCCTCGAAGAAGGATCGACGTTGGTACTAAGAGAATAAGTTTTGTAGTGATTTCTAAGCCTTCTCACAACTTTGTCTCCAGCTCCCCTGTAATTTTATTTGTCCAACTATTAACTTTGATTAAAAAATGATGTGGACTAAAAACCCGGATTGACTTAGTAGCCCTCAATTTTTATTTACTCCACATATTAGATTTGACTGAAGTCAAACTTTGTAAAGTTTGACCAAGTTTAGGCCGAACACGACAAACCATAATTATTAGAGAGGGAAAATTGTACATACTCTCAAACCTTTCTGACAATTTAAATTAAAATTCTTTATTTGTACACACTCTCACACGTTTCCGATAATTTGGCGCATGTGTGGTTGTTCACTTAAGGAAGGGTAGTGTACCGCACGTGAAGGACATGAAGTGCGACCAGGACGCGTGGATTGTTAGTTCATCGAAAGTACGTAGTAGTTTTCTTCACTGGTACGTTAAATAAAGAGTTTCGTTTCGTACTTACACAATTTAAAACGATTGTTATGAAGAGAATAAGAAAATCACTCCATTATATATTAGTCGTATACACGAGTACTATATAGATGCAGCTTCATTAACTTTAGTGCACCTACCTTTGGGTTTATGACAGGTGGGCCCAAAATGTGGCTGGCCCACCTGTCATACAGCGAAAAGCCAGTGCAGTTAAGGCATCGGAGCTCAGTCTGTACTACAGTATATATATAAGCGGGAGCCTCAGCGCTTGTTCGCTAGAGTTTGCACTCTCCACACTCTCGACGCACTACATATATATATACACACTGGAGGCTCAGCGTTCCTTTGCTAGGGTTTGCTATATTCACTGTCTCTCACCCTCTTAACCAGATCTAAACAAGATTGTGTTGTGGCCTCTGTCTCTCTCACCCCCGCACAGCTGGCGAAGGAGGCATCCGGATCCCGTCGCACCGGGAAGGGGAGGAGGTGCAGCGTTCATTCTATCGCCTTCAGCGAGGGAGGCAATCCACTGCCGGCTGCGCTTTTCTCTTTCACCCAGCGCCTGTGCGAGAGGGCCACCGACCCCTTCTTCCTCACTGCCGTACATAGTGTGGGAAGATCCGACCTCCCGCCGCACGCCTTGCCACATCCCGACGACCCTAAGGTATAACTTTCTTTGAAACCGTCATTGGTCTAGCTGCATGCTGATCTTTTTCGATTCTGTAGTCGAATCTAGGTCTTGGTTCAAAGAGGAAAGAAGGGTGCGGTGGGGTGGAGCATGAATCTAGGACGTGGTTCAATGAGGAAATGAGGGAGGGAAAGTAGCATAGACTAGCACTAGTAGATAAAGGGTCATCAGACCCGGTTCATTTGGGCCTTTAGCACCGGTTCCAGAACCGGGACAAGAGGGTCGGTACTAATGCTCTGACCCTTTAGTCCTGGTTCAATCCAGAACCGGGGCAGAAGGGTGTCCACGTGGCCTGTGCGCCGAGCCCAGGCAGGAGGGGCTTTAGTCCCGGTTGATGGTACCAACCGGGACCAAAAGGCATCCACGCGTCAGCATTTCTGTGGCTGTGGTTTTTGTTTTTTGTTTTGAAAGGGGAGGGGGGGTTGGAGGTTTTGGGGGGTTAATTTAGGTGTTTCATATTGTGTTAGCTAGCTAATTAATAGAGAGAAGTGTCCTCTCTTATGTCCGTGCTTGCTACGTACTACACATACGTATAGAGATGACTAGACACGGTAGCTAGCTAGCTAGCTAGTAAAGCAAACAAAGGAAACAGAAGATCGTATAATTAATCAACATATATATATATGCATACAGAGAGAAGTAATATCGACCACCTCTCCTTCTCCGAGAGATTGATCGAACAACAAGTTCTCGTATATCGTCTATCCGACACTATCGGGCACATATATATATACAATAATTATCTCTTACAAATATACTCTCCTATCATATGGATGCATTGTCCACATAGTATTCTCCGTCTTCAGCGATCACGTGTTCAAGGAAGAATGCCGCCAATTCCTCTTGAATTGCTCGCAGACGATCTGGTGTTAGGAGTCCATCCCGCATCCGAAACATCTAATTTGAAGTAGGGGGTCAATACATGAAATGATGCTATAAATTTGTGAATATTATTGATTGCTCACGCACTTCAAATTGTTCTTCAGTGTAGCCCCGCTCACAGGTCGTGTGGCGGATGGACTCGCAAATGTAGTATCCACAGTAATCATTCCCGGGTTCCTGCCACAACCACTTTACAAGAAATAGAGGTCAATCAAACTGATAAGCAAGAATGCCAAATTGGTATTGATGAAACTAGCGCTTGAATCAAGATATAGGAGATGCGAGCGCGGAACATGCTACTATATAGTACTTACTTTCGGGTATCTAAATTGTAGCTTCTTCGGCAGTCCCGGAGCTTTTTTGGTGAATTTTCTCCAAACCCTGCCAGACAAAGAAAACAATTAGTTGATATCAGAAATTAAGTTGCTGATATATATGCTTGGTGGATAATATTGATCGATTTAACTTACCTGACGAGCATTTGAGTCATGTCCGCATACTCCTCGGGATCTTTACGTTTAGAGTCCAAGACAGTTACTACTCCCTTCTCAAGCTTAATCTCTAAGAGAATATAGTGGAAGCTGCGCACGAATGCATGAACTCATCAATTACATCACTATAACCTTGACTGATATATAAGGGAAACCAAATATGCACAAGACAGTAACACTCACTTGAAGTTGTAAGGAAAGAGTATTATATCTTTGTTTTCATTTACCACCAACAATCGTAGCAAGTTGGTCTCGGTATCGTCGGGACACAATTTAACCTCGGTTGCATCTATGAGGTATGTGTTAATAAACCCAATATCACCTACTTGTCTTTTCTTCAATTCGACGATCTTCAATCTGCATAATATAGTAGTGAGGATAATTATAAATACATGCAATGAAGATCAGCTATATAGAGAGACTTAATGACAGAAGTAGTATTACTTACAGATAGTAGCAGGTGACCGTTGCTTTATCGAGGGTCAATTGATTGAAAAACTGATAGAACTCCTCAAATGGAATAGGCAACAGTTCAATTCCAACGAGGTCATGCTCCGGTTTAACTCTCACATACAAGCTATCCCTCCCCCCAGACTCTCTGGAGATTTTCAAGTACCAATCATGCAATCTTCGCATATTCGTTGATAGAGATGTTTCATTTTTGACGAGAGGCTTTTTGTACACGTATCTTTCTATCTGCACTTCCAAGAAATCATAGTGTACATCGTCGGACGCGTAATCTGCAAGATTGGTATAACCGGGCACCATCCTCGGATCATTAGCGACCATGTCGCTAGACACCTTGAGCGGGGGGCACGATTGGTCCGCTTGTTCGCCGAGATGGGCAATTTGTTTCCCAGCTCGTCCTTCTGCTAACCTCTGATCACTTTTAGTACTTCCCGACCGCTTCGCTACTTTATATGACTTTTGAATCATGCGGTCATAGTTGTCCTGCGGCTTACTTTTCGCTGGTTGCTTCAGGGCAGCAAGAGTGCGCTTTGCTTTCACCGCATCTATCTTCTCCTCCGGAGGTGGATGTCTCTGTGCTTTCAACCCTTCAAAAAAGTCCTTCACTTCGCCTTGAGCGATCTTCGTGTTTTCCTCGTCGGACCTCTCGTACGGTAACTTCTCTAGAGGCATGAGAGAAGGACCGAATCTGCATCGCCTCCCGCCTCTGGCTGTACTGCTAGACGTCGCCGGACCAGTCGAAGCGGCTGTCTTTTTTACTTGCTTACTAGCCGGAGCAGGAGCAGCCGGAGCGGCGGCAGGTCTCTTCCGCCCTTGCTGACTAGGCGAAGAACGAGGAGCAGGCTGGCTGCTCGGGCGCGCCGGCGGCGAAGGCGGAGTGTGGCCACGCGCCGGCGGCGAAGGAGGCGGAGTGCCGCCACGCGCCGACGGCGAAGGAGGCGGAGTCCCGCCACGCGCCGGAGAAGGAGCCGGAGTACCCTGATGGTCACTCGCCGGAGGAGGAGGCGGTGGAGGAGGCGGAGTGCCCTAACTCGCCGGAGGAGGAGGAGGAGGCGGAGGCGTCTAGTTGAGAATGTTGATGAGCTCCTTCCACTATAGGCATGGAGTCTTCAGTGAAGAACCCAGTCGAGTCTCCCCTTCACCGGTAGGGTGGTCAAGCTGGAGCTCCTCAAATCCCTCCGTTATTTCGTCGACCATCACCCTAGCATATCCTTCTGGAATCGGCCGGCAGTGAAAAGTGTCGCCGGGTCCAGAAGGATAAACAGAGCCAGCAGCCGCCTTGACCTTCAGATTCATCCACTGCGCCATAAGGTGGCAATTTTGTGCCTGCGTGATAGCATCCACGGGATTCCTGGCAGTAGCCGTCAAGACAGGCTCTGGCTGAAGCAGCTCGGTGGAAGCCATGCTGCTTCTCCGCTGAGATGGCGGGGTAGCTTCGGGGGAAGCTTCGGCAATTCTTTTCTCCTGATTTGCTTCCCGTTCCTCTATCGCTTGTATTCTGGCCCGCAGCGCCTGGATTTCGGTCAGCTCCATTTTCTTCCTCCTGTCGTGGCATTTGTAGCCTCCTGCGTCCGGAAACCCAGCACGCCACGGAAGGGAGCCTGGCGTGCCTCGTGTCCGTCCAGGGTGCTCAGGATTCCCGAGGGCCATTGTCAGCTCGTCGTTCTCTCTGTCGGGGAAGAACGTCCCTTCATGCGCTGCTTTGATATACTGCCGCATCTTCCTGAGTGGTGTTTCCAATTGCTTGTCCGTCCAAATGCACCACCCTGTTACAGGGTCCAAGGTTCCGCCAGCCCCGAAGAACCAAGTCCGGCAACGGTCTGGCCAGTGCATTGTCTCTGGTTCGATCCCTTTCTGAAGCAGATCATTCTTAGCCTTGTCCCACTTAGGCCGGGCTATGAGGTAGCCGCCCGACCCCGTGCAATGGTGATGCTTCTTCTTCGCAGCATTTATCCGGTTTGTCTCCGACATCTTCTGACTCTTTTCCAACTTCTTATGGGCCACAAATGGGGCCAGTAATCTTTGATCTTCTCATATATGCCCACGAATTCTGGAGTCTTTTTATCTTTGACAAACGTATTCAGTTTTTTCTTCCATGCCCTGAATGGGTCTGCCATCTTCGAAAGTGCAGCAGACTTGATTAACTCCTCTTTAACTGGCTTCGCCGGATCATCCTCTCGCGGTAGGACGAAATTTGACTTCAGCTCAGTCCAAAGATCTTCTTTCTGTATATCAGTGACATAAGTCACCTGAGCGTCATTGGCAGCCGGCTTTAACCATTGATGGATGCTGATCGGGATCTTGTCCCTAACCAGAACCCCGCACTGATTAACAAATGCGTTCTTTGTCCGGATGGGTGCAATCGGCTCGCCGGAGCGCGAGATTTCTGAGATCTCAAACTTTTCATCTGGCCTCAACTTTTTCTTCGCTCCTCGTCTCTTTACCGAAGATAAGCTCGATCCGGAGAGCTAGAAAAAGGAACAAAGACGAGAGTTAATGAATGCATCAATTAACTAGTCAGCACATGCTTAACTAACATATATACCTCTTGGCCGGACTCGGTTCGGTCACCGGAGCCAGCATCACGGTCTCCTTCTTGCACCGGCATTGGGTCACCGGAGCCGTCCTCACGGTCTACTTCTTCCATGTGCATTGGGTCACCGGATCCATCAATATCATAGCCTAGATCTTCCAGCTGCAGCTCTTTTTCGACCTGGTCATCGGTGTCGTTGAGAAACGACAAGACGGCATTTTGTCCGTCTGCGATTAGGTCCATCAACATCGCTTCTTGTGCTAGGTCTCGGGTGTTGTGGTCCATTGTTTCTACAAATATTTACAACATGCCAATTATTATTCAAACATGAGAGATGGATATATTATTGGCAAACGTAGAACTAGCTTCGACCCTCGACTGCTCGGCGATCCACAAACCCTAGACCCGCTCATGTCACATTTTGTCTAGTGTCAAAGGATTCAACAAAACCAATACTTCATCATTAGGCGAAAGTAACAGTAGCATGATGGTACGAAGCTCTCCAAAGTGGTTTTGGAACGGAGTCCCGGATAGGATAATTCGTAACAAAAGACGGATTATCCTATCAGGGACTTCGTTCCAGAACAACTTTGCATAACTTCGTACCAAAATGCCCCGGTTACTTCTGGCAAATGATGAAGTCATGGAATTCTTCAATACTTTGACACTAGCTAGGCAACCTCTCTCGACCCCTCGACCCCCGACTGCTCGGCGATCCACAACCCTAGACCCCCTCATGTCACATTTTGTCTAGTGTCAAATGATTCAACAAAACCAATACTTCATCATTAGGCGAAAGTAACAGTAGCATGATGGTACGAAGCTCTCCAAAGTTGTTTTGGAACGGAGTCCCA
>LR738711.1:862161181-862175055 GCA_902687465.1 Secale cereale
AGTCCCGGTTGCTGCCACCAACCGGGACTAAAGGTCCCTTTTCAGCAGCCCAAAGGGCGGGAAGGAGGGGCCTTTAGTCCCGGTTGGTGGCAGCAACCGGGACTAAAGGGGTGTATTAGTCCCGGTTTCAGCCACCAACCGGGACTAATGCCACCCTTTAGTCCCGGTTGCTGCCACCAACCGGGACCAACGGCCCTGTGCTGGCGCGGGTGCGGTGGGATGTTTAGTCCCACCTCGCTAGCTGAGGGAGCTCGAGAGTGGTTTATAAGGGCTGCTGCTCCCACCCTCTCGAGCTCCTCTCAAATGCAGGCTTCTGGGCCTAACTCTGCGCGCTGCCCTGTGAGCTTGCTGGGCCTTATAGTTCAGGTGGATCCTGTGCTATAGGCCTTGCAGGCTCACTGGGCAGCGCCCAATTTTTTTTTCCTTTTTTGCTTTATTTATTTCTAAGTTGTTTTTTTGCTGTATTTAGAGTTGCTTTATTTATTTTATTTTCTTTGTTTATTTCTAAGTTGTTTTTTGCTGTATTTAGAGTTGCTTTATTTATTTTACTTCCTTTATTTATTTTCTTTGTTGCTTTATTTATTTTATTTTGTTTATACTTACAACAAAATACTTATTGTTGCTATTTTTTTTTCAAGTTTTTTTGTTTTGTTTTCTGCATTATTTATTTTCTTTTGTTATTTGCTTTATTTTTTTAATTCTTTCTGGTAAAACCAATTACAAACTTTCTCTGTTAGTGCAAGTAGTATTGAAATTTGAATAGTACAAACGGACAATGGTATCATACTCGTTTTTACAAAGTTGGCATGGTATCATCATAATAATTGCGGAAAAAACTCTTCACTTTTTCTTCGCTTGTGTCATTTGCTTATTGCGCCGTAACCATGGATAATCTTCATCGTTTATCAGGATGCTTGGGTCAGCCTTGACTTTGAAGGGAGGAATTTCATGAAACTTTTCATAATCTTCAGACATGTCTGTCTTGCCCTCCACTCCCAGGATGTCCCTTTTTCCTGAAAGAACTATGTGGTGCTTTGGCTCATCGTATGATGTATTCGCTTCCTTATCTTTTCTTTTTCTCGGTCTGGTAGACATGTCCTTCACATAGATAACCTGTGCCACATCATTGGCTAGGACAAACGGTTCGTCAGTGTATCCAAGATTTTTCAGATCCACTGTTGTCATTCCGTACTGTGGGTCTACCTGTACCCCACCTCCTGACAGATTGACCCATTTGCACTTAAACAAAGGGACCTTAAAATCATGTCCGTAGTCAAGTTCCCATATGTCCACTATGTAACCATAATATGTGTCCTTTCCCCTCTCGGTTGTTGCATCAAAGCGGACACCGCTGTTTTGGTTGGTGCTCTTTTGATCTTGGACAATCGTGTAAAATGTATTCCCATTTATCTCGTATCCTTTGTAAATCAATACAATCGAAGATGGTCCCCTGGACAACAAGTACAACTCATCACAAACAGTGTTGTCACCTCTGAGACATGTTTCGAACCAACTGCTGAAAGTCCTGATGTCTTCACGTGTAATCCAGTCGTCGCACTGCTCCGGGTGTTTGGAGCGCAGACTGTTCTTGTGTACATCGACATACGGGGTCACCAATGTAGAGTTCTGTAGAACTGTGTAGTGTGCTTGAGACCAAGAATATCCGTCCCTGCATATTATTGAGTCCCTTCCAAGCGTGCCTTTTCCAGTCAGTCTCCCCTCGTACCGCGATTTAGGGAGACCTATCTTATTAAGGCCAGGAATGAAGTCAACACAAAACCCGATGACATCCTCTGTTTGATGGCCCATGGAGATGCTTCCTTCTGGCCTGGCGCGGTTACGGACATATTTCTTTAGGACTCCCATGAACCTCTCAAAGGGGAACATATTGTGTAGAAATACGGGCCCCAGAATGACAATCTCGTCGACTAGATGAACTAGGACGTGTGTCATGATATTTAAGAAGGATGGTGGGAACACAAGCTCGAAACTGACAAGACATTGCGCCACATCACTCCTTAGCCTTGGTACGATTTCTGGATCGATCACCTTCTGAGAGATTGCATTGAGGAATGCACATAGCTTCACAATGGCTAATCGGACGTTTTCCGGTAGATGCCCCCTCAATGCAACCGGAAGCAGTTGCGTCATAATCACATGGCAGTCATGAGACTTTAGGTTCTGGAACTTTTTCTCTGCCATATTTATTATTCCCTTTATATTCGACGAGAAGCCAGTCGGGACCTTCATACTGAGCAGGCATTCAAAGAAGATTTCTTTCTCTTCTTTCGTAAGAGCATAGCTGGCAGGACCTTCATACTGCTTCGGAGGGATGCCGTCTTTTTCGTGCAAACGTTGCAGGTCCTCCCGTGCCTCAGCTGTATCTTTTGTCTTTCCATACACGCCCAAGAAGCCTAGCAGGTTCACGCAAAGGTTCTTCGTCACGTGCATCACGTCGATTGAAGAGCGGACCTCTAGGTCTTTCCAGTAGGGTAGGTCCCAAAATATAGATTTCTTCTTCCACATGGGTGCGTGTCCCTCATCGTCATTCGGAACAGCTAGTGCGCCGGGGCCCTTTCCAAAGATTACGTGTAAATCATTGACCATAGCAAGTACGTGATCACCGGTACGCATGGCGGGCTTCTTCCGGTGATCTGCCTCGCCTTTGAAATGCTTGCCTTTCTTTCGACATTGATGGTTGGTCGGAAGAAATCGACGATGGCCCAGGTACACATTCTTCCTGCACTTGTCCAGGTATATACTTTCAGTGTCATCTAAACAGTGCGTGCATGCGTGGTATCCTTTGTTTGTCTGTCCTGAAAGGTTACTGAGAGCGGGCCAATCGTTGATGTTCACGAACATCAACGCCTTTAGGTCAAATTCCTCCTGTTTGTGCTCATCCCACGCACGTACACCGTTTCCATTCCACTGCTGTAAAAGTTCTTCAACTAATGGCCTTAGGTACACATCAATGTCGTTGCCGGGTTGCTTAGGGTCTTGGATGAGAACTGGCATCATAATGAACTTCCGCTTCATGCACATCCAAGGAGGAAGGTTATACATACATAGAGTCACGGGCCAGGTGCTGTGATTGCTGCTCTGCTCCCCAAAAGGATTAATGCCATCCGTGCTTAAAGCAAACCATACGTTCCTTGGGTCCTTTGCAAACTCCTCCCAGTACTTTCTCTCGATTTTTCTCCACTGCGACCCGTCAGCGGGTGCTCTCAACTTCCCGTCTTTCTTACGGTCCTCACTGTGCCATCGCATCAACTTGGCATGCTCTCTGTTTCTAAACAAACGTTTCAACCGTGGTATTATAGGAGCATACCACATCACCTTCGTAGGAACCCTCTTCCTGGCGGGCTCGCCATCAACATCACCAGGGTCATCTCGTCTGATCTTATACCGCAATGCACCGCATACCGGGCATGCGTTCAGATCCTTGTATGCACCGCGGTAGAGGATGCAGTCATTAGGGCATGCATGTATCTTCTGCACCTCCAATCCTAGAGGGCATACGACCTTCTTTGCTGCGTATGTACTGTCGGGCAATTCGTTATCCTTCGGAAGCTTCTTCTTCAATATTTTCAGTAGCTTCTCAAATCCTTTGTCAGCCACAGCATTCTCTGCCTTCCACTGCAGCAATTCCAGTACGGTACCGAGCTTTGTGTTGCCATCTTCGCAATTGGGGTACAACCCTTTTTTGTAATCCTCTAACATGCGATCGAACTTCAGCTTCTCCTTTTGACTTTCGCATTGTGTCCTTGCATCGACAATGACCCGACGAAGATCATCATTTGGTTCCTCTTGATCTTCAGCAGCTTCACCCGTTGCAGCATCATTGGGCACATCGTCTGGTTCCTCTTCATCTTCACCAGCTCCCCCCATTGCAGCATCACCGTATTCAGAGGGCACATAGTTGTCATCGTACTCTTCTTCTTCGCCGTCTTCCATCATAACCCCTATTTCTCCGTGCCTCGTCCAAACATTATAGTGTGGCATGAAACCCTTGTAAAGCAGGTGGGAGTGAAGGATTTTCCAGTTAGAGTAAGACATCGTATTCACACATTTTGTGCATGGACAACACATAAAACCATTCTGCTTGTTTGCCTCAGCCGCATTTAGAAACTCACGCACGCCCTTAATGTACTCGGAGGTGTGTCTGTCACCGTACATCCATTGCCGGTTCATCTGCGTGCATTTATATATAATTAAGTGTGTCAAAAACCATTACAGAACATCATAAATAGATAATTAAGTGGCCAAATGGATAAAAGTTCATCATCACATTAAAACCAAAGTACATACATATATAGTTCTCATCTAACAACATATAGCTCTCCATACACATCGAAACTATGTAAAACATTTCAACGCGAAAACAAATGCTATCATAATCGCAACCAAGGTAACAATTGATCCAACGGCATAATGATACCAAGCCTCGGTATGAATGGCATATTTTCTAATCTTTTTAATCTTCAACCGCATTGCATCCATCTTGATCTTGTGATCATCGACGACATCCGCAACAAGCAACTCCAATATCATCTTCTCGTCCACAATTTTTTTTATTTTTTCCTTCAAGAATTTGTTTTATTCTTCAACTAAATTTAACCTCTCGACAATAGGGTCCATCTTGATCTTGTGATCATCGATAACTTCCGCAACATGCAACTCCAATTCCATCTTCTCCTCCTCCATTTTTTCCATTTTTTTCTTTAACGAAATGTTTTCCTCTTCAACTAAATTTAACCTCTCCACAAGAGGGTCGGTTGGAATTTCCGGTTCAACTACCTCCTAGACATAATAAAACATCTATGCATGTCAGGTTGGTCGGCATAACTATCATAAACACTAAAACAAATGGTTATAAATTAAACATAATATACCACATCCGAATCGTAGACCGGACAAGGGCCCACGTGGGCGGATATCAAAACCATCGCACTATATAATAACAAGCAATAATAAACGTAAGAAAATTAGACAAATATCTATCTAAAGCAATAATAAAAGTAAGAAAAGCATGGACATAACAAGAGGCTCACCACGGTGGTGCCGGTGACGAGATCGGCGGGGGCGATCGACGGCGGCGAAGACGGGGACGGGACGTGACGGACCGCTAAACCTAGACAAATCTCGGAGAAACTAGAGCTTCGAGAGGAGAAAAGCTTAACTAGTGTGGCTCGGGCATTCCACCGAACACGTTGTGTGCATAGGAGGTGAGCTAGAGCACCACTAACCCCTCTCCCCCTCGGCCAGAAAAAAAAACAGAGCAGTGAGCTCTGCTCTTGAGTGAGGGGGTATATATAGGCAACTCACTGGTCCCGGTTGGTGCTACAAACCGGGACTAAAGGGTTGCCTTTGGTCCCGGTTCATAACACCAACCGGGACAAATAGTGGTGGGCCAGGAGCAAGAGCCATTGGTCCCGGTTTTTAGCTCCAACCGGGACCAATAGGTCCAGACGAACCGGGACCAATGGCCCACGTGGCCTGGCCGGCCCCCTGGGCTCACGAACCGGGTCCAGTACCCCCATTGGACCCGGTTCTAAATTGAACCGGGGCTAATGGGCTGGACCAATGCCCTGTTTTCTACTAGTGTAGCTATCCAGCCGCTTTGTTGGTCGAAAAGGGAAAAAGGGGGTAACCCAGTACACACATCTGTATGGAACCGAACTCTTTGTTGAAAAGGGAAAGAAACTGGGGGGGTCGAGTAGTTTGTGCAGGACGTGATTTGCTACCCTCACATCGGAAAAAGTTTCAAAGAGAACAAATATGGGACCAACGCAGATATGCTGCTTGGCTACATACTCTGCATCACCCATTTATACGTGTGGACGCACATGGTGCTGGCATGTCCCATGTCCCATCCACATGATCGTGTAGTGTGTTTTGAGATGTTGTGCTACTTGTATTGGTACTGTTTCAAATAAACTCTGCATCACCCCCTTTATAAGTAGATGGAAGCACATGTTGTTGCGCCCACTCTCCCCTGGAACTGTTTATGCTTTTTGTTAATCTAATGCCGCTGGTAAAAATTAAGCAATGCCATTCTCAAAATTAACTACTGAATCCTATTTCAAAACTGCAACACTTGTTAGGGATTGGCGGGATTACCATTTTAGTGGCCGCATGTTTCATCCTCTTTTATTGGCCAGTAATTGATTCCTTTTTTCCTCTGTTAATATAGGGATATCTATTCAACTTGTTGCTATTGCGACATTTTGCTTCGCTTAATTTTGGTGGAACTGCACAAAATGAGACCGGATTTCCATATATGTGTTGAGATCTGTCTAAGGTCTTTCACAAGAGTTATTTCAAATCTTTGTCTTGAAAGGTCAGTACCGACTTTCCTCAAAATTAACTAGTGAATCTTAGTTCAAAACTGCAACACTTGTTAGGGAACGGCGGGAGTACCATTTGTATTAGGGATTGGTTGGAGTACATGTTTAAGAAATGTATTCTTCAGATAATGTCTCTGTTATTATTGTCAGTTACAGTGTTCTACACATGGTACTATCTTCCTTTGTAGTTCTTTCTACATGTTTAACCAAGGTATTGTTAAGATAATGTCTCTGTTAAAATGAATCAGTCGCATTGTTTTAGGAATGATACTTTTCTGCTTTGTCGTTCTTTATACATGTTGAAACAAGGCATTGTTAAGATAATGTCTCAGTTAATATGAATGAATCACACTGATTGAGAATTGCTACTCTCCTGCTTTGTTTCCCATTAAGATAAGGTAGATCAGTAGATGTTTTTCTTCTGGGAGTACAAGTCATCAACCATTATTTCTCAGTAATTGTTTCCCTTATACCTTTTGTTGCTTACAGGGATATCAAAATTAAAGCTCGGTTTATTCCGACTTTGATTTTAGAAGAACTGCACAAAAGGAGCCAATGTGTCTAAGGCAAACTGCTGCATTTGTGGGTCCAATTGGTCTTACCACTTTGCAAAAAGAAGCAGTCACTGTTTGCGCTACATTGCACAAGGAATGATCGAGAAGCTTACAGAGTATTAGTAGACACTGGTGACATGACTAGTCTGCAAAGAGCATTGGAAACTCTACAACACGTGGAGTGCACTGGGCAAAAAGTGCCCAAAAAGTACAGGAAGCAAGGACATGACTCCAAATCTGTCAATTTCATTCTAAGCAACAATGATGAGGCATCTAGGAATGGTAATCTGTTTACCATACTTTCAGTTTGTTAGTCCACCGATTGGTGGGTAGACATTGGGGCCAATATTCATGTGTGTGCTGATGTGTCTTTGTTTTCTGGCAGCATATAAATACGAAATCCACAGGGATGCTCAGCTTGATTTTAGTGGAACTGCACAAAATGTTCAGATGTTTCGTGTCCTCCATAATAATACTTCATCATGCACAATCCATCGAATGGTTCTCTAATCATTCGTCGTCACGTTGAGCCACCGGACTATCAGATGACAAACTGATGACAAACCCTGCCCGTTTCACAATCATAGGTGTTACATATTTCTAATGGGAAAAGCTTGTCAAAGTTGACATTAGTTCAATTTATTGGAAATGAAAACCTTGTCAATTTTTGCTCATTGATGTTAGCCAGAAGACATGCATTTGATATTTTTGAGTGGGACGCCCTTTGTTGTGAGCAACGTCGATCGTTTTTTTCCTATTCCTGTCTTCAGTTCAGAAGTAAATATTTACTCTACTAGGATGCATAGTCACATGAATGTTGACTTATCTAAGATATTTTAAGAGTTTATTTTGAATATTGTCTATGTAATGCCAGGCCTTGTGTTTGATTGCAAAGTTGAGCCTGGAATGTTGTGGCATGCGGCATCACGAGCTGTTCACCGTGCCTCCTGAGAATAATGCTTCGTATTGTTTTTGCATGTCGATCTAATGCCAGTGATTTGCTTGTTAGGAACATCATCCTCTTCTGTTGTTTCCGTGCTTAAGAAGTTCATCGTCTTATGTTTCATTCATAGCCTATACGACAAGTTAGGTAGGTTAGATGCGAAACCATATGATCTTCCAATGAACTCATCATCTTAGGCCGTGATTGGATCGTCGTTTTCCAACCAAAACCGCTTGTAAAACTTACGCTTGTAAATAAAAGCAGATGGTCTCGGGCGAAGCACTTGGTTGGTCGATTTCGACTAATAAAATATACACCGGTCTTTCAAATTACATGCGTAACCCACCGGTTTTACTTACAGACCTCGAGCCCTCGGTTTCATTACGCCTGTATTTTACGCTTTGTTTCCGATGACGAGCAAATTACACTTGTATCTTAATACAGGTGTGAAATAAACCAGAGCTCTCAAGCGCGGCCTTACCATTTCATGCCGTCTCAGTCTCTCGAAGGTGCTCATAGGTGTCCGATGATCCTGGCTTCCTGAATGAGCAGCGGGCGCTATATCAGACCATCCGTAGGGCCCGCGAGGCCCTCTCTGTCGTCCTTCGAGTTGTTGCGCTCGCCATGGCGTCGAGCATTGTTAACATGGTCAATGAACATGAGGATTCAGGAGATGACTTTATTTTGACTCGTTGACAGTAGGGACCCACTACGGCCATAGCCGTACGTACGCAAGTGCCTCCTTATTATGTACAACTATATATTTTTGCTTCCTCCTGGTTTCCTGACAACACGGTCCCACACCATTGTCAACCTATGTAGTCAATATAAACGAGAGAACTGCACAAGGTGCGGCCGACAGATGGGACCAAGCAGCTCGAGCAGTATTTGTGTTTCTGAGGAGTGAGCGCTGCAGAGTTTTTCTTGGCGATGTTTGCGTTGTTGTTCATAGGAGAGCAGGGTATTAACTGGGCGGGCTATGCCCCGTCTAGCCCAGGACAGATATCCAGCCCAGATATTAATTTTTTTCAAGATGAAAATGGCTAGCCCAGTTATACGTTTTTTTGAGGAATACCTAGGCAAGGTCAACTTGTTATTCTCCGCCCCACTAGGCTGCAAATCTTTCCTAGGAGGGATGCATTAGGCTTAACTGGAAAAATTGGCTTTAAAAAATAATAAATGGGATGTAATTATCGAAACTGGGCAGTAACTATAAAAAAATGCACCAAGCACGAAATTAGTTTACAAAATATTATTTATGGATTTTGAAAATCTTAATTTTTAATTGTTGCGCACGCAATGTTTCGTTAGATTTATACGTAATACAAATTTATATTTAATCTGACTAGAAATTTCGGGATAAAAATATTTCGAATCCCATCAAAATGTGGAAAATTTTATTGAATTATGTCTTGAACGGTTGGTTGAAATTATTAATCGTTGTCCTACCTAGAAAATGGGCTGTACTTTTAACAAACTGTAAAATGAGCCCAATTTATTTTTTCTGAAGAATACCCAATCCATGACTATTTATTTTCTACGCCCTGATGGGCTGCAACTCTTTCAAGACGTTTGCAAATCTTGAAAGTAATATGAAATTTGTTGCAAATATAAAAACAGATGACAAATTGGCAATTACTTTACAATTTCTAAATTTTTTGACATTTTCAGATTCCTATTTCACTGGGCATTAACCTAATTTAAATATATCTTCAAAGTACTTTAAATCTAGCTCGACATTTCGGTATTAAAAATAGTTTGGAACCCACAGAAACATGTGAAATTGGCCCTGGCCAACCAAAAAAACGGACTGCAATAAATTGCATAAGGAGTCGCAATGAGCTATATATAAATTATTAAAAAAGAGGGAATGGTCTGACTTATAGGCCTATTAAGTTGACACGTATGCAAGATTTTTTTAGTTATTATATACGTTAACAAACGATTCTAGCAGACATAATCGTTGGATGTCAATCCAATGGCCTTCGTGTTTCTTCAATCTCTGATCTTCTTGCTCCAGCCGCCAAATCCAGCGCCGGCGGGACCGCCTGCTCCCGCCTCCCGTGCAGGCCTCACCGCCCCCTACTACTCCCACCGTTGGTCAGGGCATCCCTCTACTCACCCACACCCCATGTTATTCTGCGGCAACGGCAGCCTCACACCGCAGCCGAACCAGTGATCCCATGTACTCCTCTTTCTGTGGGCATCCACTGCACCCTGTTCCCTGGCTCCGTCTCATCCCCTTCCTAGGCCTCGCCGTCGTCCACCGACCTGGTGCTCTCGGCGCGGCGTGGTCAACGTGGTCAAGGAACGACTTCCATCGGAAGAGTACTGTCATGGAGAGGCTGACAGATGGGTCCACGGCAGCCGCAAGGAAGTGCCTCCTTATTATGCGGAAAATAATTATTCCTCCACCTGACAGCAGGGACCCACCGGACGGACACCGTATTTGGCGAATAAAATGTTTCCCCCTGACGGCTGGGACTAGGGCTGGACCAAAAGCTCGAAGCTCGCGAGCTTAATGAGCGCTCGATAGTTTGGCTCGTTAAGCTCGTGCCTCGCGTCTTAATGAACAGAGCCAATCATCGATTTCAGCTCGTTAAGCTTAACGAGCTTAACGAACGAGCTAACGAGTTTCACGAGTAGCTCGTTAAGCTTGTTAGTGACAACACAACACATATTTTCATCTTACCTAACAAAAAAATTGTAGCATCACGGCCCATCCACTCAATATAATCTACGTAGGAGACACCAAACTGGTGCATTTCCTTTTGTAGTCATCATCTTCCTGCTTAGAAAACCAAATATACACACTTATCGTGTAGACCATAACACATCAAAATCTGTTAACGAGCGCTCACGAGCTTAACGAGCTTTAAACAAACCGACCCGAGCAAGGTTTCCTGCTCGTTAATGTTAAGGAGCTTAACGAGCCGAGCCTTAACGAGCATGAGCTTACCGAGTGCGAGCTTAACGAGCCGAGCAGCTCGTTAATCTAACCCTAGCTGGGACCCACCAGATGGGCCACCGTATTTCGCGAAAAAAACGTTCCCCCCACTGTCAGCTCGGACCCATCGGAAGTGCCTCCTTATTACGCATGAAAAAATGAATACTCCCCCTGCTAGCTGGGACCCAATATAGTGGGAGGCTGACTTGTGGGCCTACTAAGTTGACGAGGATGGAGGGCTTTGTCAACTTAGTCAATATGCACGATTCTAGCTCCATTGACCATACGATGTCCATCCAACGGCCGTAGTGCTTCTTCAACATCTGGTCTTCTTGCTCCAGCCTCCCAAACCAGCACCGGTCGTGCCTCGTGCTCCTGCCTCCCGTGGCCGGGTGCGATGCCGCGGAGGCCTCACCGCCCCCTACTACTCCCACCGCTGGCCAGGCCATTCCTCTAATCACCCACACCCCCTGTTCTTTTGCAGCGCCGGCAACCTCACAGCGCAGCCGAACCAGTGAACCCTCGTACTCCTCTTCGTGTGGGCATCCACTGTCGTGTCTTCCCCGGCTTCACGTCGTCCCCTTCCTAGGCCTCGCCGTCGTCCACCACCCTGGTGCTCTCGGCGCGGCCTGGTCAACGTGGTCAAGGAACGACTTCCATCGGAAGAGTACTATCATGGAGAGGCTGACAGCTGGGTCCACGACAGCCGCAAGGAAGTGCCTCCTTATTACGCGGAAATTAATTATTCCTCCACCTGACAGCAGGGACCCACCGGACGGGCCACCGTATTTGGCGAAAAAACGTTTCCCCCCTCACTACTGGAACCCACCGGATGGGCCACCGTATTTCACGAAAAAATGTTCCCCCCGCTGTCAGCTCGGACCCACCGGAAGTGCCTCCTTATTACGCACAAAAAATGAATACTCCCCCTACTAGCTGGGACCCAGTATAGTGGGAGGCTGACTTGTGGGCCTACTAAGTTGACGGGGACGGAGGGCTTTGTCAACCCAGTCAATATGCACGATTCTAGCTCCATTGACCGTACGATGTCCATCCAACGGCCGTAGTGCTTCTTCAACCTCTGGTCTTCTTGCTCCATCCGGCCAAACCAGTGCCGGTCGTGCCTCGTGCTCCTGCATCCCGTGGCCGGCTGCGATGCCGCGGAGGCCTCACCGCTCCCTACTACTCCCATCGCTGGTCAGGCCAACCCTCTACTCACCCACACACCCTGTTATTCTGCGGCGACGGCAACCTCACACCGTAGTTGAACCAGTGAACCCTCGTAATCTTCTCTGCGTGGTCATCCACTGCCGCGTCTTCCCCGGCTCCGCGTCGTCCCTTTCCTAGGCGTCGCCGTTGTCCACCGCCCTGGTGCTCTCGATGCGGCCTGGTGAACGTGATCAAGGAACAACTTCCATCGGAAGAGTACTGACGTGGAGAGGCTGACAGCTGGGTCCACGACAGCGGCAAGGAAGTGCCTCCTTATTACACGGAAAATAATTATTCCTCCACCTCACAGCAGGGACCCACCGGACGGGCCATCGTATTTGGTGAAAAAACATTTTCCCCTGACTACTGGAACCCACCGGACGGGCCACCGTATTTCGCGAAAAAAATGTTCCCCCCGCTGTCAGCTCGGACCCACAGGAAGTGCCTCCTTATTACGCTAAAAAAAAGAATACTCCCCCAGCTAGCTGGGACCCAGTATAGTGGGAGGCTGACTTGTGGGCCTACTAAGTTGACGGGAACAGAGGGTTTTGTCAACTTAGTAAATATGCATGATTCTAGCTCCATTGACCGTACGATGTCCATCCAACGGCCGTAGTGCTTCTTCAACATCTGGTCTTCTTGCTCCAGCCGCCCAAACTAGCACCGGTTGTGCCTCGTGCTCCTGCCTCCCGTGGCCGGCTACGATGCCGCGGAGGCCTCACCGCCCCCTACTACTCCTACCGCTGGCCAGGGCATCCCTCTACTCACCCACACCCGTTGTTATTCTGCGGCGACGACAGCCTCACACCGCAGCTGAACCAGCGAACCCTAGTACTCCTCTCCGTGTGGGCATCCACTGCCGCGTCTTCCCTGGCTCTGCGTCGTCCCCTTCCTAGGCCTCGCCGTCATCGACCGCCCTGGTGCTCTCGCCTAGGCCTAGTCAACGTGGTCATGGGACGACTTAATCGGAAGAGTACTGTCATGGAGAGGCTGACAGCTGGGTCCACGGCAGCCGCAAGGAAGTGCCTCCTTATTACACGGAAAATAAATATTCCTCCACCTGACAGCTGGGACCCACCGGACGGGCCACCGTATTTTGCGAAAAAAACGTTCCCCCCGCTGTCAGCATGGACCCACCGAAAGTGCCTCCTTATTACGCACAAAAAAAAAAGAATACTCCCCCTGCTAGCTGGGACCCAGTATAGTGGGAGGCTGACTTGTGGGCCTACTAACTTGACGGGGACGGAGGGCTTTTTCAACTTAGTCAATATGCACGATTCTAGCTCCATTAACCGTACGATGTCCATCCAACGGCCGTAGTGCTTCTTAAACCTCCGGTCTTCTTGCTCCAGCCGCCCAAACCAGCGCCGGTCGTGCCTCGTTCTCCTGCCTCCCGTGGCCGGCTGCGATGCCGCGGAGGCCTCACCGCCCCTACTACTCCCACCGCTGGCCAGGCCATCCCTCTACTCACCCAGACCCCCTATTATTTTGCGGCGACGGCAGCCTCACACCGCAGCCGAACCAGTGAACCCTCGTACTCCTCTCCGCGTGGGCATCCACTGCTGCGTCTTCCCCGGCTCCACGCCGTCCCCTTCCTAGGCCTTGCCGTCGTCCACCGCCCTGGTGCTCTCGGCGCGGCCTGGTCAACATGGTCAAGGAACGACTTCCATCGGAAGAGTACTATCATGGAGAGGCTGACAGCTGGATCCACGGCAACCGCAAGGAAGTGCCTCCTTATTACGCGGAAAATAATTATTCCACCACCTGACAGCAGGGACCCACCGGACGGGCCACCGTATTTGGCGAAAAAACATTTCCCCCCTGACTGCTGGAACCCACCCGACGGGCCACCGTATTTCGTGAAAAAAAACGCC
>LR738711.1:862175165-862204386 GCA_902687465.1 Secale cereale
CCCCCCGCTGTCAGCTCGGACCCACCAGAAGTGCCTCTTTATTATGCACAAAAAAAATGAATACTCCCCCTGCTAGCTAGGACCCAGTATAGTGGGAGGCTGACTTGTGGGCCTACTAAGTTGACGGGGATGGAGGGCCTTATCAACTTAGTCAATATGCACGATTCTAGCTCCATTGACCGTACGATGTCCATCCAACGGCCGAAGTGCTTCTTCAAACTCTGGTCTTCTAACTCCAGCCGCCCAAACCAGCGCGGGTCGTGCCTCGTGCTCGTGCCTCTCGTGGCCGGCTGCGATGCCGTGGAGGCCTCACTGCCTCCTACTACTCCCACTGCTGGCCATGCCATCCCTCTACTCACCCACACCCCCTGTTATTCTACGGCGATGGCAGCCTCACACCGCAACCAAACCAGTGAACCCTCGTACTCCTCTCCGCGTGGGCATCCACTGTCGCGTCTTCCCTCGCTCCGCGTCATCCCCTTCCTAGGCCTTGCCGTCGTCCACCGCCTTGGTGCTCTCGGCACGGCGTGGTCAATGTGGTCAACGACCGACTTCCATCGGAAGAGTATTGTATGTGGAAAGGCTGACAGCTGGGTCCACGGCCGCAGCAAGGAAGTGCCTCCTTATTACGCACACAAAAATTATTCCTCCACCTGACAGCGGGGACCCACCCGACGGGCCACCGTATTTCGTGAAAAAATGTTTCCCCCTGACTACTGGGACCCACCGGCTACATCTTCGCATGCAAGGAAGTGCGTCCGGGCAAATAAAATCGATTCGCCCCCTGACTGCTGGGACCCACCTGCTACATCTTCGCACGGAAGGAAGTGCCTGACAGTCGGGACGTCTCCAACATATCTATAATTTTTTATTGTTCCATGCTATTATTTATGAAGTCTTGGATGTTTAATGGGCTTTATCTTTCACTTTTATATCATTTTTGGGTCTAACCTACTAACCTAAAGGCCCAGTCCAGATCGTAGTTTTTTTCCTGTTTCAGGGTTTTGCAGAAAAAGAATATCAAACGGAGTCCAAACGGAATGAAACCTTCGCGAGAGATATTTTTGGAGAAAGTCACGCACACGGAGCTTGAGAACCACGTCAGGGGACAGAGGGCTGTCTCAAGATGGTGGGGGGCGCACCCCCCTATCCAGGTGTGCCCCCTGCCTCGTGGCCCCCTCGAGCGTACCCCGGTGCCCTCCTTCTTCCTATATAAGTCCACGTACCCCGGAAACTCCGTGAATAGAGAGAAAACCCTAATTCCACCGCCGTACCTTCTGTTCCCGTGGAGGTCCCATCTTGCATCCTGTTCTGAAGCTCCACCGGAGGGGGGTCCATCATGGAGGCCTTCTTCTTCATCATCATCGCCCTCACCATGAGTTGTGAGTAGTTTACCACAGACCTTCGGGTCCATAGCTAGTATCTAAATGGCCTCTTCTCTCTCTCTGGATCTCAATACAAAGTTCTAATCGGTCTTCGAGGAGATCTATTCGATGTAATCTCTTTTTGCGGCGTGTTTGTCGAGATTCGATGAATTGTGAGTTTATGATCAAGGTTATCTATGAAAGATATTTGGTTCTTCTCTGAACTTTTTATGTGTGCTCATAATATCCTTGCAAGTCTCTTCGAATTATTGTTTTCGTTTGGCCTACTAGATCTATAGTTCTTGCAATGGGAGAAGTGCTTGGCTTTGGGTTCAATCTTGCGGTGTCCTTTCCCAGTGACAGTAGGGGCAGCAAGGCACGTATTGTATTGTTGCCATCGAGGATAAAAAGATGGGGTTTATATCATATTTCTTGAGTTTATCCCTCTACATCATGTCATCTTGCTTAAGGCATTACTCTCTTCGTATGAACTCAATACACTAGATGCATGTTGGATAGCGGTCGATGTGTGGAGTAATAGTAGTAGATACAGAATCGTTTCGGTCTACTTGTCTCGAACGTGATGCCTATATACAATGATCATGCCTAGATAGTCTCATAATTATTCACTTTTCTATCAATTGATCGACAGTTATTTGTTTACCCGCCGTAGAATATCGCTATCATGAGAGAAGCCACTAGAGAAAACTATGGCCCCCGGGTCTATTCTCAACATATCAATCTACATCTACTCTACTTTTACCGCTTTTATTTGATGTTCTTATAATCTAAAAATACCAAAAATATAAACTATCATCTCTATCAGATCTCACTTTCGTAAGTGACCGTAAAGGGATTGACAACCCCTTATCGCGTTGGCTGCGAAGTTCTTATTTGTTTGTGCAGGTGCGAGGGACTCGCGTGTGGTCTCCTACTGGATTGATACCTTGGTTCTCAAAAACTGAGGGAAATACTTACGCTACTGTGCTGCATCTCCCTTTCCTCTTCGAGGGAATACAACGCAAGCTCAAGAGGTAGAAAGAAGAATTTCTGGCGCCATTGCCGGGGAGGCTTACGCAAAAGTCATATACCAAGTACCTATCACAAACCCTTATCCTTCTCATTACAATTATTTGTCTCTCGTTTTCCTCTCCCGCACTTCACCCTTGCCATTTTATTTGCCCTTCTTCCGTCGTGTGTTTATCGTTCGCTTGCTTCTTGTTTGCTTGTGTGTGTTGGATTGGTTGCTTGTCACTATGGCTTAGAACAATATCAAATTGTGTGACTTCTCCAATACCAACAACAATGATTTTATTAGCACTCCGATTGCTCCTATTACCGATGCTGAATCTTGTGAGATCAATGCTGCTTTGTTGAATCTTGTCATGAAAGATCAATTCTCCAGCCTTCCTAGTGAAGATGCCGCTACCCATCTAAACAACTTTGTTGATTTGTGTGATATGCAAAAGAAAAGGGATACGGATAACGATATTGTTAAATTGAAGTTATTTCCGTTTTCACTTAGAGATCGTGCTAAAACTTGGTTCTCCTCTTTGCCTAGAAATAGTATTGATTCATGGAATAAGTGCAAAGATGCTTTTATCTCTAAGTATTTCCCTCCTGCTAAGATCATCTCTCTTGCAAACGATATTATGAATTCTAAGCAACTAGATCATGAGCATGTTGCACAAGCTTGGGAGAGAATGAAATTGAGGATACGTAATTGCCCTACACATGGTTTGAATCTATGGATGATTATTCAGAACTTTTATGTTGGCTTGAATTTTGCTTCTAGAAATCTTTTAGATTCGGCCGCCAGAGGCACTTTCATGTAAACTACCTTAGGAGAAGCTACCAAACTCCTAGATAATATTATGGTTAATTATTCTCAATGGCACACCGAAAGATCTACTAGTAAAAAAGTGCATGCTATCGAAGAAATTAGTGTTTTGAGTGGAAAGATGGATGAACTTATGAAATTATTTGCTGCTAAGAGTGCTTTTTGTGATCCTAATGGTATGCCTTTGTCCACTTTGATTGAGAATAACAATGAATCTTTGGATGTGAATTTTGTTGGTAGGAATAATTTTGGTAACAATGCTTATAGAGGTAATTTTAATCCTAGGCCTTTTCCTAGTAATTCCTCTAATAATTATGGTAATTCCTACAACAACTCCTATGGAAAGATACCTTCTGAATTTGAAACTAGTGTTAAGGAGTTTATGATCTCAGAAAAGAATTTCAATGCTTTGCTTGAAGAGAAATTGCTTAAGGTTGATGAATTGGCTAGAAGTGTGGATAGAATTAATCTTGATGTTGATTCTTTGAAACTTAGATCTATCCCACCTAAGCATGATATCAATGAGTCTCTCAAAGCCATGAGAATTTCCATTGATGAATGCAAAGAAAGAACCGCTAGAATGCATGCTAAAAGAGAAGATTATATTAAATCGTGTTCTTCTAGTTATCATGAAAATAAAGATGAAGATCTGAAAGTTATTGATGTGTCTCCTATTAGATCCTTGTTTTCTAGTATTAATCTTGATGAAGATAGGATTGGAGATAATTCTGCTTTAAGGTGTCCCAATGATTCGGAGTTTTTTGATCTTGATGCTAAAATTGCTAAAAGTGGGAGTGAAGAGATTAAAACATTGCATAGTGATGAACACACTATTTTGGATTTCAAGGCATTCAATTATGACAATTGCTCTTTGATTTATTTTATTTCCTGTTGCAATCCGTGCTAAATTCTCCGCATGCTTATAGTCAAAATAAAGCTTTCACCAAACACATAGCTCATGCTTTGATGCAATTTTATGAAGAAAAACTTGAGTTGGAAGTTTCTATCCCTAGAAAGCTTTATGATGAATGGGAACCTACTATCAAAATAAAAATAAAAGATCATGAATGCTTTGCTTTGTGTGATTTGGGTGCAAGTATCTCCACTATCCCAAAAAAGTTATGTGATTTGCTAGGGTTCCATGAGCTTGATGATTGTTCTTTAAACTTGCATCTTGCGGATTCCACTATTAAGAAACCGATGGGAAGAATTAATGATGTTCCTATTGTTGCCAATAGGAATTATGCGCCCGTAGATTTCATTGTTCTTGATATAGATTGCAATCCTTCATGTCCTATTATTCTTGGTAGACATTTCGTTAGAACGATTGGTGCAATTATTGATATGAAGGAAGGAAATATTAGATTTCAATTTCCATTAAGGAAAGGCATGGAACACTTTCCTAGAAAGAAAATCAAATTAACATATGAATCTATCATGAGAGCACTTATGGATTGCCTTCCAAAGATGGCAATACCTAGATTTATCTTGTATCGTGCCTAGCTAGGGGCGTAAAACGATAGCGCTTGTTGGGAGGCAACCCAATTTTATGTTTTTTGTTTTTGTTTCTGTTAGGGAATAAATATTGCATGTAGCCTCTGATTAGATGTGGTTTCATGTTTTGTTTACTGTTTGTGCCAAGTAGAACCTTTGGGAAGACTTGTGTGAAGTTTATGTGATCTTGCTGTGAAAAACAGAATTGTTAGCGCTCGCTAAAGTAGTCTTCAGATTTTACTGGAGTGTGCTTTTTAGTTGATTCTTTATGCAGATGATTGGTATACAAATTCCGCAAATTTACCAATTTAGTTTGAATTTTTGGAGTTCCTGAAGTAGGCGAAACCTGCAGATTACTACAGAATGTTCTATTTTTGACAGACTCTGTTTTTCGTGTGTTGTTTGCTTGTTTCAATGCATCTATGAGTAGTATTGGAGGATACGAACCATAGAGAAGTTGGAATACAGTAGGTTTAACACCAATATAAACAAAGAATGAATTCATTGCTGCACCTTTGAGTAGTGGTTTGCTTTCTTATACTAACAGAGCTCACAAGAATTTTTGTCTAAGTTTTTTGTTGTGAAGTTTTCAAGTTTTGAGTATTGCATTGATGGACTATGGAACAAGGAGTAGCAAATGATTAAGCTTGGGGATGCCCATGGCACCCCAAGTAAATTCAAGAAAATCAAAAGCCTAAGCTTGGGGATGCCCCGAGAAGGCATCCCCTATTTCATCTTCATCCATCGGTAACTATACTTGGAGCTATATCTTTATTCGCAACATGCTATGTGTTTTGCTTGGAGCGTCTTGTATAATTTGAGTCTTCGCTTGTTAGTTTGCGACAATCATCCTTGATGGACACCCCTGTCGGGGAAACTGGTCGCCCACGAACACCTATGGGACCGGAGCCCCTTCTACGGTACGGCAAGGGTGCGGAGGGAGCACGAAGAGCAGATCGAGAGGCACACGCGGGCAGTTTACCCAGGTTCGGGCCGCACGGATGCGTAAAACCCTACTCCTGCCTTTGGTTGTATTGAGTTTTTGAGCTCGGGAGCTTGAAGATCTACAGTGCTAGCTACACCGAGCGTAGGAGTGGTCAAGTTTCTGGGATCGAACCCCCTCTACGTTGTGCATGGGCCTCCTTTTATAGCCCAAAGGGGTCACCGACAGGTGTCAACGTAGAGGAGGGTGAAAACGTAAAAAGGGTAGTAGTTGTAACAGTGCATGAACAGTGTATGAACAGTGGTCTTCACCTAACTCTGACAGTGGGGGACAAGGGCATTGAATGCCCGTCGCCGTCACCCCAAAAGCGTCCGTCCGGGCGTCTCCGTTCGCCACGACGATGGCCTCGTCACTGTGGCTCGCTACCGTGTACCCCAGGCTGCACAGCCATCCGCCACGTGCCCTGGAAGGGCCCCAGGGCGACGCGTGGCCTGATGAGCTGGAGCGCGGGCATACAGTGTGAGCCTCCCCCGGCAAGCACCTTGCCGGGGTCTCTATCTTGCCGGGCCCGAAAGCTTGTCGCTCTCCGGGTCCTGCCGGGGCGCATGAAGTGCCGCGATATCTTCTGAGGTGCCGTTCTTTGGCCTTCCTGGCAAGCTCCTCTTGCCAGGGTCTTGTGCTGGAATGATAACCTTGAGCCTGGTGCGGCCTTCCCGGCAAGCTCCTCTTGCCGGGGTCTTGTCTCTTAACTTGAATACTTTGTTCTTGAATGGCTTAAAGGGGTCTAGAGTGGGCTTTGGCGGGCGCGTGGTGAGCCAGACCATGGGACGCTGCTACTGCCCGTGCACAAGTCGGGATACTAAGGTACCCCTACTTTAGTACACCGACAGGAGCCCCCGGGCCTGGGCCACACACGGTGCCGAGCGTTGTTGGGCCAGGCCCAAAACAGTGCACGGGCACACGCGGCCCACGGCGCGCCGTATCCCTCTCCGTATCCGCCGCATCTCTCCCTAACGGCACGCGTCGATTGCGGCGTCGTGGGAGAGATCGTGGCCTGTTTCTTTAATGGGGAAATGCGGAACGTCCCCCACTTCCCCCTTAAAAGCAGAGGAAGCAGGGGCAGTTTCCCCCCATTGCCTTCATTGTGTCTTCAATCTCCAGAAACCCCCGCCGCTCTCCGCCTCCCCAAAGGTTGACAGAGAGCCGAGCTCCGCCCTTCCTCCGCCGTCTCCAGCATCCGCAGCGCCGTCGACCTCCCTCGCCGTCCCCACCATTGCCCCGAAGAGCGACAAGGCGAAAAGCGACAAGGCGAAGAAAGAGAAGTCCGACAAGGCGGCAAAGCTGGCAGCCATGCGGAGGAGGATGGTGGTCTTTCTGCCGAGGCTTGGCGCGAGGGAGCTGCGGGACAAGTATTACCTGTTCTGGGCGAGGGAGACGAAAGCTCACCCGCGCACTAGGGTCCTCCCCGCCGAAGCCGTCGACCTGTACCCGGGAGGTTACCACTTCTTTGCTTTGTTCTTCCATTGCGGTCTTTGTCCTCCGTATTCAGAGTTTTTCTGCGATGTGATGAACACATATGGATTCCACCTCTTAGATTTCACCCCGAATGCCGTCCTCACTTTGGCTGTTTTCGCACATCTGTGCGAAAACTATGTCGGGGTCCACCCAAACGTAGCTCTCTTCCGCCACTTCTTCACGCCTAGGGTAGAGTCTGGATCCCCACTTTCCGGCGGCATCTCCTGGATCTTCAGGCTCAACAAGAAGGAGGCGTATTTGATTGGAGAGCTCCGCGGCAAGTGGGAAGAGTGGAGGGTTGATTGGTGCTGGGTCATGGAAGATGAACCCGAGCAGTTCACCTCGCCGCGCTAGACTGCAATAGTGCGCGGCAGGGATTGGAGTGACTTGGCCCCGAAGGACGACAAGCTGCAGATTGCCCTTACTAGGATCCTTCGTCTCCGGGCCACCAACCTTACTGTAGGTGAAGTTGGGGCTGATTTCCTCCGCCACCGCATCGCTCCTCTGCAGGACAGGAAGAGGCCTGCCTGGGAGTTCGGCAATGCGGCGGACTTCATGAGGCTGCGCCCCGGGCTGGATTACAACTTCACAGTCTTGGAACTCAAGGGGATGGTCCGGGAGCTGTTCAAACATGACCCCAAGCACAAGGAGTGGTTCACCCCGTCCCGGGGAGTAGTTCCGTTGTGCAATAATACTGATCTTAGTGCCATCCGCGCGGCAATGCCTGAGTGCGACTCCCACGGGGTTGTCCCAGGCTGACGCCTTCAGAGGAGACCGTGCAGGCCTTCTTCGACAGCCTGGTTGAACGGCCACGCAACCCCGAGGAGAAGAAAGGCCTCACCCGGGCGACCACCGAACAGGATGTGGCATATATAGCCAACAGGATGGAGGAGGCCGCCGCAGCGGCGGCCGCGGGTGAGTTTGGGTATACTGTGGAGGAAGCGGAAGCGGCGGATGCGGTGAGCCAAGCCGAGGAGGAAGAAATCCTCAAGCTGTTGAAGATTGCGCCCGAGGAGTTTGCCGGGGAGCCTGCCAGGGAGCCTGTCGGGGAGAGCGAGGTTGCCGGGCAAGGCACTGAGTCTAGTGAGCCCGCCGAGGAGGATGCCGAATCCGGCGATTCTGACGAAGACTCCGGTGGGTCTCTGAACCTCGACGACGCCTCCTCATCCTCAGAAAACTCTCCGCCACCACCAAGTCCTCCACCGCCGCAGAAGAAGCGCCTCCGCAAGACCGCTGAGACGGCGAGGCCACCGGTGCCCCGACAGCAGCCGAAGCGCCGTGCAACGCGTGCCACCACGACGAGCAAGGTCGTCAAGGAGGCGTCCCGTGTCCCAGCGGCAAGCGGAGGGGGATCCTCCCGAAGCGGCTCTGGTGTTCCTTCCGCCCCTCAATCCTCGGGGACGACCGGAGCGGTGTCTTCACAACCCACGGCTCCGGAACCCACCAAGCGCCCGAGGGAGCCTTCTCCTCCAGCTCCTCGCGCTGGAGCACGCGAGGCGGAGATTGACTTCTCCGCCCTCAGCTCCGATGAAGAGGAGGAAGAGTAAGCACTTGCAATTTCTATGATTTTTGTTCTTGTCTTGATTTCTCTTGCTTGGTTCTGATCTTGTTTGGCTTCCAGGACCTTGACCCAGAGGATGGCGAAAAGGGCCAAGATCCCTGTGGTTGACCTCGAGGACGACGAGCCTGCTGCAGCGACGGGGGATGCGTCAGCGACAAACTTGCCGGACCAGCCTGCTGCTCCGGAGAGCAGCCCCCAGCGCAGCCCCCAGCGTAAGCCTTGTGTTCACTTTTCCGCTTATCGGGAGCGCTTGAGCTTCTTATCCTTATTGATGTCTTGTTGTCTTGTGCAGAAATGGAGCCGCAGCCGCAGGAGCATCAAGAGGCCGCCCCCGACGAGCCGCTTGTCCCGCCGTCCCCGCCAAGGAGAAGCTCCCCGGCAAGGGAGGGCACTCCGACGAGGGAGGGCACCCCGACAAGGGAGGGCACCCCGACAAGGGAGGGCACCCCGGTAAGGGAGGGCACCCCGACAAGGGAAGGCACTGGCAACCCTCCACTGGCGGGGGCCACTATTACGCCGCCAAGGGAGAACTCCCCGGCGAGGGACCCTGTCGTTGAAGAGGCCCGCGCAGGTAGCCCTTGTACTCTTCTTTTCTCGAATTCATCTTTTTTTGGATATTTGCTTGATGATTCTTTCTTTTCTTTTTCTTCTGTTAGATCCGCCTGCCCCGTAGTCGATGGAGACGGAGACCATTCCCGAGGAGGAAGTGCGTGGCGATGCTGGGGACGCCACCACCGCTGAAGGAATGGCCGGCGCCGACGAGCCAGCCGCGGAGGAGACTGCCCCGACCGCTGACACGGCAGCTGGGGAAGGGACCGGCGACTGTACTGCTGGCCCTGAGGCCGCAGGAGCGCCGGACGCTGCACCGGCCGCCGACCCCTCCGCCCCTGCGGCTGGGTCGGGCGTCTATCTGGAGGCCGCCAACGGGGTCTTCATCCAAGTCCCGTGGGCGTCTTCATCAAGGGCACCCGTGGAGGGGGAGATCTTCGACGGAGAAGTTCTCGCCTCCGCCGGGCTGAAGGTTGTTGACGCGCCCGGCAGTAGCAACGAGGCCGAAGAGGAGCAACTCCTACGCCGGCTTCTGGCCTTGTACCGGGCCAGGCAGGCTAAGTTGGAGTCCTGGGAGGCTCTGGCTGCCAAGGCTGGTGCTGATCTGGAGAAGCGTGCCGCGGAGCTCCGTGCCGCCAACCAGGCGGCACTCCGGAACTTGGCGGAGGAGCGTGAAGAGCTTGCCGGAGCACACCAAGCGTTCCTCCTCGAGAAGGCCGAGGGGGAGGAGCAGCAGCGACTGGCCGCCGAGGATCTGTCTCGGCGGGAGGGAGAGCTCAACCAGCGGAAGGTCGACCTCGATAGCCACGAGGACGACCTCACCGCTCGTGAGCAGGCCATTGGCGGGGCTCTGCAGGAGGCGAGGGATGCCGCTGCTGCCGCAGAGACCGCCAAGAGGGACCTGGAGGCAAGGGTGGCGCAGATGGAGCTGAACTTGAAAACGAGCGAGGAGAGGGTTGCCGCACTCAACATGGCGCGGGAGAAGGACGCCCACACCAACTCAGAGCTGCAAGTCCGTCTCTCCGAGAAGGGCAAAGAGCTCAACGACGCCAAGGACTCCATCGCAGACTTGGAGCTGAAGGTTTCCACCCTCAACGACTCACTTGACGCTGCCCGGGACCGTGAAACGAAGCTGAAAGAAGACCTCCGGTCTGAAAGGGCGCTGTTGGAAAGTGCTGCCCTGTCGCAGAATAACTTCCAGCGGACGGTGGAGCAGTGGACCAAGGAGCTCGTCGCCTCCGCCGCCAACATCGACAAGGAGATGGTGGCGCTGAGGGCGGAGCACCTCGTGTACTCCCCCGACGAGAGCCTCCCCCACAGCGCCAAGCTGAGCCTGTTCTTCAGAGGAGTGGCGCCGGCTCTCGCGCGGCTACGGGAGAAGATCCCCACGCAGCTGGCTGACGAGGCGCGCCGGCTTTGCATGGGTACAATGGAGCGGGTGTTGTCGAAGATTGTCTACCGCAACCCCGGGATCAATCTCAACAACGTCCTCCGGACCCTGCCGCCCGAAGCTGACCAGGAGGCGCTGAAGGCACAAGTTGCCCATATCGTGGCCAAGGCAGGCAAGATCAAGAGGGTTGACGGAGACCGTGTAGACTAGGCTCCTTTCTTCCTACTTTCCTTCCCGCTGTCGATCAAGTCATGGATAGTAGTTGGTTAGAACAGCGGCGAGTTATCTTGTAATATAACTTTATTTTGGGTAGTCAATGCAGTGTTATCTCCCTTGCTTAGTCCCTTCACTTTGTATGCCTTCCACCCTACGCTTTTAGGGAACTCGCCGGCAAAGGGAACCTTGCCGCGAGCGCTGAGTGCGGGACTCTTAGCAGCCTGCTGGCAATGCCCTTGTCGGCAAGAAACCTTGTCGCAGCTAGTCGCAGCACACTTAGATTGTTGAGCGAACTCGAAAACGGAGTAAGGGCGCGACACATGTCGCAGCTCACTTAAGCCGTTGAGCGTGCTCGAAACAAAGTAAGGGTGCGGCTAGCCATGGGTAGGTTCCTCCGCGCACAGGTTTTCCATACAAAGCGTGGTTGTTCAAGGAAGATAACAAAAACAAAAAATTTGAAATTTTGAATGTTCAAACTTTGTCAACTTATCTTATGTATTCCGTTTGCTTCTTGACAAGGCTTTCCTTCCTTGAACAGCGCTTGGTCCATACCACTATCTCCTTCTCCCCCGGCAAACTTGTGTGCGAGGAACACTTCTTCTGTTTAAGAGGGAAAGGAAAAGAGGCAGAAACACGGGTATGGAGCCTTGCGGCTTGTTACTGCTTATCGGGGATGTGTGCTGCACTAAGTGTCAGATGATGCATGCAAAAAAAATAAAAAATAAAGGCATGAAATGACAAATGGTGCGAAGCACGGAAGTTTTACTGATGCACGGGGTCTGCGCCCGGCTTTGTACAAAGGTTTACATGCAACAGCGGCAAGACTTGTACAAAAGGTGGTTGCCGGAGCGGATCACGGCAACCGCGCCTCATGGGTGAAACTTGCGAAGATGCTCAATGTTCCAGGAGTTGCTCACCCGTAAGCCTTCTTCGGTCTCAAGGCGGACAGCGCCGGGCCTTGTGACTTGCCTCACCCGATAAGGGCCTTCCCACTTCGGCGTCAACTTGTTGGAGTTCTTGGCGGACTGAACGCGCCGAAGAACAAGGTCGCCTTCCTCGAGACTCCTGGCCTTGACCTTGCGGCTGTGATAGCGACGCAAGGCTTGCTGGTATCGAGCAACTCGTACAGCAGCCTGAAGACGGTCCTCCTCGAGGAGCAGTGCATCATCTTGCCGCAGCTGCTCTTGCTCGAGCTCATCGTAAGCGAGTACTCGAGGAGACCCGTATACGAGTTCCGTGGGGAGAACTGCCTCTGCTCCATAGACAAGAGCAAAGGGTGTCTGTCCGGTGGCTCGATTTGGTGTTGTCCTGATTGACCAAAGAGCCGCCGGCAACTCCTCTATCCAGTTCCTTCCACACTTGTGCAGCCTGTTGAAGGTCCTCGTCTTGAGTCCGCGCAGCACTTCAGCATTTGCCATCTCCGCTTGACCATTGCTCCTCGGGTAAGCAACAGAAGCGAAGCAGACCTTGGCGCCAAGGTCTTGGACGTACTGCATGAAGGTGCGACTTGTTAACTGTGTGCCGTTGTCGGTGATGATCCTGTTAGGGATTCCGAAACGGCAAACAATTGACCTGAAGAACTTCACTGCTGACTGTGCGGTCACCTTTCTCACTGGTTCCACTTCTGGCCACTTTGTGAACTTGTCGATAGCAACGTACAAGTACTCAAAGCCCCCGACAGCACGGGGAAAGGGGCCGAGGATGTCGAGCCCCCAGACCAAGAAGGGCCAGGACAAAGGGATCGTCTGGAGGGCTTGAGCTGGCTGATGTATTTGCTTGGCATGGAACTGGCACGCTTCACACTTGGTTACTTGTGCAGTTGCATCTTGGAGGGTTTCTGGCCAAAAGAAACCCTGCCGGAACGCCTTCCCGGCAAGTGCTCTTGCGCCAATGTGGTGGCCACATATGCCTCCATGGATTTCTGCCAACAGCTTCTGTCCATCTTCCCGGGAAATGCATTTCAATCTGACACCATTGAGTCTTCTTCTGTATAGCTCGTTGCCGACGAACTGATACATACTTGACTGCCTGGTAATCCTCTCTATCTCTTCTGGTTCTTCGGGAAGTTCCGCAGTTTGAAGAAAACGGACGATTTGATGTGCCCATGCTGGAGTCTGAGGCTCAACAACAAGGACTAAAGGCATCAGGGCTGCTGCGGGAACCTCAGCTTCTACGGCAAGAACCTGTGGTTCTACCGGAGCCGAGTGTTCCTCGGCAAGCTTGCCGGGGCAAGACTTGTCGGGAACGCCTGCTTCAACTGTACAGACCCTTGGGTCCGCAGGAGCAGACTGTTCCTCAGCATCTTGGCTGCTGATCTTGGGGACCTTGGCGGCGGCTTCAGGAAGGTCCGCCGGCAAATAGTCGCCGGAGACCAGCTTCCTCTTCTTGCTTTGCCCAACTGATGGTGTAACGGATGGTTGAGTTAGCTTGAGCAGGAAGGTCCCTGGCTCCATAGGTAACTTCATTGCAGCGCACTTTGAGAGGCCATCTGGGATATCATTTTGAGCTCTTGGAACGTGCTCCATCTGCAGGCCTTCAAAGTGTTCTTCAAGCTTCCTCACTTCATCGACATAAGCTTCCATCAAAGGACTCTGGTAGCTCTTGTTCACTTGTCGGACCACCAACTGTGAATCTCCCCGCATAATCAGCTTCTTGATCCCAAGTTCGGCCGCAATTCTGAGGCCGGCAAGCAAACCTTCATACTCAGTAGTATTGTTTGTCGCTTGCTCCTTGGGAAAGTGCATCTGAACAACGTACTTGAGGTGCTCTCCAGTGGGCGCTATGAGTAACACGCCAGCACCGGCGCCTTGCAGCGAGAAGGCACCATCGAAGTACATTATCCACTCTTTTCTTGCTTCTTGGACGGGGATGCTTGTCTCTGGAACTTCCTCATCTGGTGTTGGGGTCCATTCTGCTATGAACTCTGCCAATGCTCGGCTCTGTATAGTTGAAGTACTCTCAAACTTGAGACCAAAGCTTGATAGTTCTAGTGCCCACTCGACGATCCTGCTTGTTGCTTCTGGATTTTGCAATATCCTCTTCAACGGAAAGCGAGTGACCACCGTTATCTCGTGCGCTTGGAAGTAGTGGCCATGAGGAGGCCGAAAAGTAACTTCTGCACCCCAGAGTATCTTGATCTAGCCCCCTGCAAGAGGGAACTTACAAAATAAACCAGGCGCTGCACCATCTTCTTTCGCACTTCTCCTTGTTCCTGCGTAGACTTGACCTTGTCGGGGCCAGAGCTTGTCGGGGAAGCCGCCTGCTTGTCGCTGGAAGTGCTTGCCGGGGCCGTGGGCTCTTCCTCTGCCTCCCTCTCCGCTAACAACGCAGCACTAACCACTTGATTGGTTGCTGCTAAGTATAGCAGCAATTTCTCTTGTGGCTTAGGTGCGACAAGTATCGGGGTAGAGGACAGGTATCCTTTCAAGTCTTGCAGCGCTGCCTCCGCTTCCGGAGTCCATTTCATAGGACCTGCCTTTTTCAAAATTTTGAAGAAAGGCAGGGCGCGTTCTGCAGACTTTGAAATGAACCTGCTGAGGGCAGCCACACAACCCGCAAGCCTCCGTACATCCTTGACGCGCTTTGGGGCTTCGATCTGCTCGATGGCCTTGATCTTGTCGGGATTGGCTTTAATCCCCCTCTGGGACACAAAGAACCCGAGAAGCTTGCCGGAGGGGACTCCGAAAACGCACTTCTCGGGGTTCAACTTGAGTTGTATCTTGCGCAGATTCTCAAAAGTTTCTTCTAGGTCTTGTATCAAGGTATCTTTGTCCTTGCTCTTGACCACTATATCATCCATGTAGGCTTCTACATTCCTGTGTATCTGTGGCTCAAAAGCGGCGTGGACCACCCTTGCAAATGTTGAGCCCGCATTCTTCAATCCAAAGGGCATGCGTATAAAGCAATATGTGCCACATGGAGTAATGAATGCGGTCTTCTCTTCGTCTTCCTCAGCCATGAATATCTGATGGTAACCTGAGTATGCATCGAGAAATGAGAGCAACTCACATCCAGCCGTGGAGTCCACAATCTGGTCAATGCGCGGCAAGGGAAATGGATCCTTGGGACATGCTTTATTCACATCGGTGAAGTCTATACAAAGTCTCCACTTCCCATTAGCTTTGCGCACGACAACTGGATTGGCCAGCCACGTGGGATGAAGTACACCTCTAACAAGGCCTGCTGCTTCCAACTTCTTAATCTCTTCGGCAATGAACTCTTGGCGCTCCACCGCTTGCTTCCTGACCTTCTGCTTGACGGGCCGCGCATAAGGACAAACAGCAAGCTTGTGCTCAATTACCTTCCTGGGAACGCCGGGGATGTCAGACGGTTGCCATGCGAACACGTCGACATTCGCCCGCGGGAAGGCAACGAGCGCGCTTTCCTATTTGGGGTCGAGTGTAGCACTGATGGTGAAGGTACCACCAGTGCCGTCCTCCTTGGCGGACACCTTCTTGGTTGCCGGTGGAGCTGCCATTCCCTTCTTGCACTTGCCAGTGGAGCTCGATGGTGCGTCCTCGACGGCAGCGCAGCACTCCGAAGAGGTGCGTTTGCCGGAGTGGGCCCCAGAGCTCTTGCCGGACTTGGTCTTGGTCTTCGCCCCGGGAGCTTCAGCGACAAGTGTCTTGCTGTCTGTCGCGGCTGCTGCGTCCCGGTAGATCTTGTCGGCGCAAATGAGCGCGTCCTTCTTGTCGCCGGGGACAGAGATGACGCTTATTAGCCCTGGCATCTTGAGCATGTTGTAAGCGTAGTGGGAGGCTGCCATGAACTTGGCGAGCGCAGGACGGCCAAGTATCCCATTGTATGGTAATGGGATATCGGCAACGTCGAATGTGATCCTCTCCGTCCTGAAGTTAAGCTCTCCGCCAAAGGTCACCGGCAGCGTGATCTTCCCCTTCGGCTTGCTCCTTCCCGGGTTGATTCCTTGAAAAGTCCCGGTTTCCTCGAGCTCGCTGTCGGGGATCTGCAGCTTCTTGATCACAGCGGAGGAGATCAAGTTGAGGCCGGCCCCGCCGTCTACCAACATCTTGGTGACCTTGAGGTTGCGGATAGTTGGCGAAACCAACATCGGCAAACACCAGACCGCGGTTGTGCGGTCAGGGTGGTCCTCAAGGTCGAAGATGATGGGCGTGCCGGACCATTTCAGCAGCCTGCGCGACTCGACGGGTGGCTCGGCTGCATTCACTTCCCGCACCCATTGTTTGAGTTGGCGGTGGGAAGTGTGCAGAGAGGCACCTCCATCGACACACAGAACTTCTGTGGCCTTCTGGAACTCCTGCTCGCTGTTATCTCCGTCATCCATGTCCTCGTCATCGTCTTCATCTTCATCCTTGTCGCGGCCCCGGGGAGGTCTGTCTCCTTGCCGCTGCTTGGCCTTGCCGCGGCGTCCTCCACGGCCATTGAACAGCCGCTTCTTGCTGGGCTCTCCTCCGCCTCCTTGGGCCTTCTCCTTATCGCGACGCTCGTATTCAGCCTTCTGCTGTTCTACGAGGTACTCTACTCTCTTGCATTTCTGGAGATCGTGGCCCTTGGTGCGGTGGATCTTGCAGTACTGCTTGTCGGAACCGTCCTGCTTGTCGGCTGCTGCTATAGGGGTGGCCTCCTTGCCGGAGCCACCAGCCTGTGTTTTCTTGGCGGCAGCCTCCTTGCCGGACTGCTCGACAACCAGTACCTCCTTGTTCTTCTTCTTGTTGTTGTTCCGCCGCCGGTTTTTCCTTGCCGGGGCGGCATCCTCGCTATCCGTTCCTCCTGCTCTAGTATCCTCTCCGGGGAGTCTCCTCCCCTCTTCGGCACGCGCACACTTATCAGCCAGAGCGTAAAGCTCGCTGACGTCCCGGATCTTGGTCATTGCCATCTCCTCCCTCATCCGGCGGTTACGCACGTTCTGGTGGAACGCGTTGATAACCGCGGCAGGGTGGACATCGGGGATATTGTGCTGAACGCGGCTGAACCTCTGGATATACTTGCGCAGGGACTCTCCCTCCTTCTGGGCAAGAATGTGTAGATCGCTCTCCTGGCCATGGGGTTTGTGGCCGCCCGTGAAGGCGCCGACAAACTGGTGGCACAGATCTGCCCAAGAGGAGATGGAGTTCTCCGGCAAGTGCATAAGCCAAGACCTGACGTTTGGCTTAAGCACAAGCGGGAAGTAGTTCGCTAAGATCTTCTCGTCGCGTCCCCCGGCAGCCTGCACCGCAATGGTGTAGATGCTGAGGAACTCTGAGGGGTGTGTCTTGCTGTCGTACTTCTCGGGTACGTCGGGCTTAAAGTTCTTCATGCTGGGCCACTGGACTTGCCGCAGCTCTCGGGTGAACGCAGGGCAGCCTGCCGCGTACGGCAGGTCGCCTGGTTCACCAGGCGCGTGCATGTCGACAGCAGTCCCAGCGCGCTGGTCGGATTGTCTTCGGGCTTCTCTTCGGCGCTCGATACGAGTTCGAGCGTCCTCTTGTCGCCTGTCGTCAAGGACTTGCCGCTGATCGCGACGAGCCCGCGGATCCGACGACGCCATGGAGCCGTCGTCGACGTTGATCCGGCGAGCTAGCGATTTCTACTTCCGCGGCGGGGAGTGCACGGTAGTTGCACCCCCGGCGGTCTTGTCTCCATCGGCCTTCGCTTGGTCGGCTTGCCGGGGCCGTGATGTTGCCGGCTGCTGCGGCGTGTCGTTGTTGGCGAAGGCGATGAGGCTCTAGATCGTAGCCCTCCAGTCTTCGGCCTTGTCTGCCGCTATCGGGAAGTCGAGGAGCAGCTGGGCTCTAGCTAGAGCTTCTGCTGGAGAGGAGGGAAACGGTGGCGAGCGGTGCGAGGAACGAGACATGCTCGGACTTCTAACAGCGTTAGAAGGAGCAGGTTCTCGCCCCGGCGACCGCGCCTTGCTCGTGCCAGCACGCTGGCCTTGAGCGTCCCGCGACCCGCCAGTTTGGCCTTGTCCCAGCAGGCGGATGGTACCGTGGGTACTACGTCGCTGCTGGCCCGGCACCTCCTGAGAGGGACGGGGTGCGTGCACGGACGCCGAGGCTTAGGAGTTCGCCCGGTCGTCCGTCTTGTCCTTCGACTTGGTGGCATTGTGAGTCTCCCCACCGGCGTCCACCCTTCCGCCGGCGTCTCCCCCACCAATCGTCGGTTCTGGTGGTGGTGGGATCGACGCGGACGGGCCTCCGACCTCCAAAGCCTTCTTCTTCGGAGGCATGTTGATGTAGTCGATGAAGTTGTTGAAGCTAGCGAAGTTGCTGGAGGTTGCGCCCGCGTGAGCGCCGGATCAGGTTCGCAAAACCTCGACGCACCCCCTACCTGGCGCGCCAAAGATGTCGGGGAAACTGGTCGCCCACGAACACCTATGGGACCGGAGCCCCTTCTACGGTACGGCAAGGGTGCGGAGGGAGCACGAAGAGCAGATCGAGAGGCACACGCGGGCAGTTTACCCAGGTTCGGGCCGCACGGATGCGTAAAACCCTACTCCTGCCTTTGGTTGTATTGAGTTTTTGAGCTCGGGAGCTTGAAGATCTACAGTGCTAGCTACAACTTTCGCCGGTACCATAAACCCACTATATATCCTTCCTCAAAACAGCCACCATATTATTCCTCAAAACAGCCACCATACCTACCTATCATGGTATTTCCATAGCTATTCCGAGATATATTGCCATGCAACTTTCCACCGTTCTGTTCATATGACATGCATCATATTGTCATATTGCCATGCATGATCATGTAGTTGACATCGTAGTTGTGGCAAAGCCACCATGCATAATTTTTCATATGTGTCACTCTTGATTCATTGCATATCCCGGTACACCGCCGGAGGCATTCATGTAGAGTCATATTTGTTGTAGTATCGAGTTGTAATTTCGAGTTGTAATAAAAAATGTGATGACCATCATTATTAGAGCATTGTCCCATGTGCGGAAAGGCCAATAAAAAAAGAGATGGGCCAAAAACATAGAGAGGGGCTAAAAAAAGAGAAAGCCCCTCCAAAAAAATGAGAGAAAAGAGAGAAGGGACAATTGGTACTATCTTTTTTCAACACTTGTGCTTCAAAGTAGCACCATGTTCTTCATTGTAGAGAGTCTCATGCTTATTCACTTTCATATACTAGTGGGAATTTTCATTATAGAACTTGGCTTGTATATTCCAACGATGGGCTTCCTCAAATGCCCTAGCTCTTCGTGAGCAAGCAAGTTGGATGCACACCCACTAGTTTCTTTTGTTGAGCTTTCATTCATATTTAGCTCTAGTGCATCTGTTGCATGGCAATCCCTACTCACTCACATTGATATCTATTAATGGGCATCTCCATACCCCGTTGATACGCCTAGTCGATGTGAGACTATCTCCCTCCTTTTTGTCTTCTCCACAACCACCTCTATTCCACCCATAGTGCTATATCCATGGCTCACGCTCATCTATTGCGTGGAAGTTGAAAGGTTTGAAAAGATAGAGTATGAAAACAAATGCTTGGCTGAAATCGGGGTTGTGCATGATATGAATATTTTGTGTGATGAAGAGGGAGCATAGCCAGATTATATGATTTTGTAGGGATAACTTTCTTTAGCCATAGTATTTTGAGAAGACATGATTGCTTTGTTAGTATGCTTGAAGTATTGTTATTTCTTATGTCAATATAGAATTTTATCTTGAATCTTTCAGATCTGAACATTCGTGCCACAATTAAGAGAATTACATTGAAAAACTATATTGGTTAGCTTTCCACATCACAAATTCTTTCTTTATCATTTACCTACTCGAGGATGAGCAGGAATTAAGCTTGGGGATGCTTGATACGTCTCCAACGTATCTATAATTTTTGATTGTTCCATGCTATTATTTATGAAGTCTTGGATGTTTAATGGGCTTTATCTTTCACTTTTATATCATTTTTGGGACTAACCTACTAACCCAAAGGCCCAGTCTAGATCGCTGTTTTTTGCCTCTTTCAGGGTTTTGCAGAAAAAGAATATCAAACGGAGTCCAAACGGAATGAAACCTTCGCGAGAGATATTTTTGGAGAAAATCATGCACGCAGACCTTGAGAACCACGTCAGGGGACAGAGGGCTGGCCCACGAGGGTGGGGGGCGCGCCCCCTGCCTCGTGGCCCCCTCGAGCGTACCCCGGTGCCCTCCGTCTTCCTATATAAGTCCACGTACCCCAGAAAATCCGTGAATAGAGAGAAAACCCTAATTCCACCGCCGTACCTTCTGTTCCCGTGGAGATCCCATCTTGGAGCCTGTTCCGGAGCTCCACCGGAGGGGGATCCATCACAGAGGCCTTCATCATCATCATCATCGCCCTCACCATGAGTTGTGAGTAGTTTACCACAGACCTTCGGGTCCATAGCTAGTATCTAGATGGCTTCTTCTCTCTCTCCAGATCACAATACAAAGTTCTCCTCGGTCTTCGAGGAGATCTATTATATGTGATCTCTTTTTGCGGTGTGTTTGTCGAGATCCGATGAATTGTGAGTTCATGATCAAGGTTATCTATGAAAGATATTTGGTTCTTCTCTGAACATTTTAAGTGTGCTCATAATATCCTTGCAAGTCTCTTCGAATTATTGGTTTGGTTTGGCCTACTAGATCTATAGTTCTTGCAATGGGAGAAGTGCTTGGCTTTGGGTTCAATCTTGTGGTGTCCTTTCCCAGTGACAATAGGGGCAGCAAGGCACGTATTGTATTGTTGCCATCAAGGATAAAAATATGGGGTTTATATCATATTGCTTGAGTTTATCCCTCTACATCATGTCATCTTGCTTAAGGCGTTACTCTGTTCGTATGAACTCAATACACTAGATGCATGCTGGATAGCGGTCGATGTGTGGAGTAATAGTAGTAGATGCAGAATCGTTTTGGTCTACTTGTCTCAGACGTGATGCCTATATACAATGATCATGCCTATATAGTCTCATAATTATTCGCTTTTCTATCAATTGCTCGACAGTAATTTGTTTACCCGCCATAGAATATCGCTATCATGAGAGAAGCCACTAGAGAAAACTATGGCCCCTGGGTCTATTCTCAACATATCAATCTACATCTACTTTATTTTTACCGCTTTTATTTGTTGTTCTTATAAACTGAAAATACCAAAATTATAAACTATCATCTCTATCAGATCTCACTTTCTTAAGTGACCGTAAAGGGATTGACAACCCCTTATCGCGTTGGCTGCGAAGTTCTTATTTGTTTGTGCAGGTGCGAGGGACTCGCGTTTGGTCTCCTACTGGATTGATACCTTGGTTCTCAAAAACTGAGGGAAATACTTACGCTACTGTGCTGCGTCTCCCTTTCCTCTTCGAGGGAATACAACGCAAGCTCAGGAGGTAGCATCGAAGCATACGTAGCGTTGTCATTCTGGTCGCGAACATGTATGTACATACTGATCGATGTAGAGGCGCACACATAGCATGTATACGTACGTACAACGGCCAGTATGCAAGAAAGAAAATATGGCCACGTACGTAGAGACAGGAAGGGTCTCGAACGCCTACTCGCGCATACGTACGGCCATGGCTCATGTACATGGCTGGGTCAGAACGGAGAAACAGCGTCGTCGTCGTGTTCATGGGGAGCCAACCGGCTGGGTCGGAACAGAATGCGTCGTCGTGTTCATCGGGAGGGCTTGGACGGAATAGCCGATGTTAACGAGGCCTGGCGTACCGCAGAACGGAGGAAACGGCCTTGTGTTCGACCGGCCACGATCGAAACGGGATCTTGTTCATCGGGAGGGGTCTGGCGTACAGCAAAACGGAGAAAATGGACCTCCTACGATCGAAACGGGGGTCCTGTTGAACGGGAGGGGTGTGGCGTACCGCAAAACGGAGGAAACAAACTTGTGTTGGAGCGCTACGGTCAAGACGGGGGTCTTGTTCATCGGGAGGGGTGTGGCGTACCGCAAAACGGGACTCCACGGGATACTGTTCATCTCCACCGTCGACCCCCATCCAGTCTCCACGGGCTACTGCACATCCACCATCGACGTCCTCTAGCCTCCACCTGTGATTGTTCAGCCTCCACCGCGCGCTACTCCACCGGCTACTGTTCAACCAGCCGTCTCCACGGGCTCCTGTTCAACCACCCCTCCACGGGCTACTATTCATCCAGCCCTCCACCATCTAATGTTCATCCAGCCCTCCACGGAGTGGTCCTTGATACGTCTCCAACGTATCTATAATTTTTTAATGTTCCATGCTATTATATTATCCTTCTAGGATGTTTTATGGGCTTTTATATACACTTTTATATTATATTTGGGACTAACCTATTAACCCAGAGCCCAGTGCCAGTTTCTGTTTTTCTCCTGTTTCAGGGTTTCACAGGAAAGGAATATCAAATGGAGCCCAATTGACCTAAAAATCAACGGAGATCATTTTTGGACCAGAAGAAGCCCACGGAGTGCCGGAGGGGGACGAGAGGACCCACGGTCTGCCCACGAGGGTGGGGGCGCCCCCCCTACTGGGCGCGCCCCCCTGCCTCGTGGACAGCCCGTAGCCCCCTTTGCTTGGCCCCGACTCCAACACCTCCTATATATACTGAAACCTCCAGAATTTAACCTAGATCGGGAGTTCCGCCGCCGAAAGCCTCTATAGCAACCGAAAACCAATCTAGACCCTGTTCCGGCACCCTGCCGGAGGGGGGAACCCTAAACGGTGGCCATCTTCATCATCCCGGCGCTCTCCATGACGAGGAGGGAGTAGTCCACCCTCGGGGCTGAGGGTATGTATCAGTAGCTATGTGTTTGATCTCTCTCTCTCGTGTTCTTGAGATGGCACGATCTTGATGTATCGCGAGCTTTGCTATTCTAGTCGGATCTTATGATGCTTCTCCCCCTCTACTCTCTTGTAACGGATTGAGTTTTCCCTTTGAAGTTATCTTATCGGATTGAGTCTTTAAGTATTTGAGAACACTTTATGTATGTCTTACACGTGCTTATCTGTGGTGTCAATGGGATATCATGTGATCTACTTGATGTATGTTTTGGTGATCAACTTGCGGGTTCCGTGACCTTGGAAATCTATGAATAGGGGTTGGCACACGTTTTCGTCTTGACTCTCCGGTAGAAACTTCGGGGCACTCTTTGAAGTTCTATGTGTTGGTTGAATAGATGTTTCTGAGATTGTGTGATGCATATCGTATAATCATGTCCACGGATACTTGAGGTGACAATGGAGTATCTAGGTGACATTAGGGTTTTGGTTGATTTGTGTCTTAAGGTGTTATTCTAGTACGAACTCTATGATAGATTGAACGTTACTATGGACTCTGGAATAGATCGATCAGAAAGAATAACTTTGAGGTGGTTTCGTACCCTACCATAATCCCTTCATTTGTTCTCTGCTATTAGTGACTTTGGAGTGACTCTTTGTTGCATGTTGAGGGCTAGTAATATGATCCAATTATATTATCCTTGTTGAGTGAACTTGCACTAGTGAAAGTATGAACCCTAGGCCTTGTTTCCTATCATTGCAACACCATTTATTCTCACTTTTACCACTTGCTACCTTGCTGTTTTTATATTTTCTTATTACAAAAACCTATATCTACCATCCATATTGCACTTGTATCACCATCTCTTCGCCGAACTAGTGCACCTATACAATTTACCATTGTATTGGGTGTGTTGGGCACACAAGAGACTCTTTGTTATTTGGTTGCAGGGTTGTTTGAGAGAGACCATCTTCATCCTACGCCTCCCACGGATTGATAAAACTTAGGTCATCCACTTCAGGGAAATTTGCTACTGTCCTACAAACCTCTGCACTTGGAGGCCCAACAACGTCTACAAGAAGAAGGTTGCATAGTAGACATCAAGCTCTTTTCTGGCGCCGTTACCGGGGAGGTTAGTGCTTGAAGGTATATCTTTAGATCTTGCAATTGAATCTTTTATTTTATTGTTTCATCACTAGTTTAGTTTATAAAAGAAAACTACAAAAAAATGGAATTAAGGTTACCTCATATGCTTCATCTTTTTAATATCTTTCATGAAAATGATGGGAAGGAAAATTGTGCTCAAGTACTAGAAGAAGAATTACATTGAATGCTTGGCATAAAATATGTGCATGATGAGCATGATTGCAATGTTGTTAGTATGAATTCTTTGAATACCCATGATGCTAATGATATGCAAAGACACAAGCTTGGGGAAGCTATGTTTGATGAAGATGATATTTTTAGTCCCCCAAGATTTGATGAGCAAATTTATTATGATGAAAGCATGCCTCCTATTTATGATGATTATATTGACGAAAGTGGATTTGGAGAGGTCATGACTTTATTTAGTGATGAATCCACTATTTCGGAAGAGGTTCCAATTGATTATGAGAACTAAGTTGCTATCTATGATGATTATTGTGATGACTTGTATGCTATTAAGAATAATGATAACCATGAAATTTGTCATCATGATTTTAGTTTACAATTGGATTATGCCTCACATGATAATTATTTTGTTGAGTTTGCTCCCACTACTATTCATGAGAAGAAATTTGCTTATGTGGAGAGTAATAAAATTTATATGCTTCGGGATCATGAAAATAATGCTTTATGTTCTGGTTATATTGTTGAATTCATTCATGATGCCTCTGAAAATTATTATGATATAGGATCATATGCTTCTACATATTGCAATAATATCAAGTATCCTCTCTATGTGCTTAAAGTCTTGAAGTTATGCTCGTTTTCCCTTCCTATGCTAGTTGATTATTGTTCCCATAAGTTGTTTGCTTACAAAATCCCAATGCATAGGAAGTGGGTTAGACTTAAATGTGTTAGTCATATTCTTCATGATGCTCTCTTTATGTTTCAATTCTTATCTTTAATGTGAGCATCATTGAATTATCAATGCCTAGCTAGGGGCGTAAAACGATAGCGCTTGTTGGGAGGCAACCCAATTTTATATATTTTTTGTTTTCCCTTCCGTTTAGGAATAAATATTGCATCTATCTTCTATTTATATGTGGTTTTGTGTTTTGCTTAGTGTTTGTGCCAAGTAGATCCTTTGGGAAGACTTGTGTGAAGTTTATGTGATCTTGCTGTGAAAAACAGAATCGTTAGCGCTCGCTAGAATGGTCATCAGATTTTACTGGAGCATGCTATTTAGTTGATTCTTTTTTCAGATGATTAATAGAAAAATTCCTCACGTTTAACAATTTAGTTTGAATTTTTTGGAGTTACAGAAGTATGCGAAACCTGCAGATTACTACAGACAGTTATGTTTTTGACAGATTCTGTTTTTCGTGTAATGTTTGCTTATTTCAATGCATCTATGAGTAGTATTGGGAAGTATGAACCATAGAGAAGTTGGAATACAATAGGTTTAACACCAATATAAAGAAAGAATGAATTCATTGCAGTAACTTTGAGTAGTGGTTTGTTTTCTTATACTAACGGAGCTCACGAGATTTTTGTCTAAGTTTTGTGTTGTGAAGTTTTCCAGTTTTGAGTATTGCTTTGATGGACTATGGAACAAAGAGTAGCAAGGGTCTAAGCTTGGGGATGCCCGTGGCACCCCAAGTAAAATTCAGGGACAACCAAAAGCCTAAGCTTGGGGATGCCCCGGGAAGGCATCCCCTCTTTCGTCTTCATCCATCGGTAACTATACTCGCAGCTATATTTTTATTCACCACATGATATGTGTTTTTCCGGGAGCGTCTTGTATAATTTGAGTCTTTGCTTGTTAGTTTGCCACAATTATCCTTGCTGGACACACCTATTTGAGAGATTTAAATATGGCCTAGGAATTGTTAGAACACTCTATGTGCTTCACTTATATCTTTTGAGTTGAATAGTTTTTGCTCTAGTGCTTCACTTATATCTTTTAGATCACGGTGGTGATAATATTTTGAATAAATTGTTGAACTCTCATGCTTCACTTATATCCATTTGAGAGTCTATTAAAACAGCATGGTAATGTGTTTAGGCTATAAAACTAGTCTTCCCATGATAGACATCCAATATCAATATAGTAAAAACTTTCACACTAAGTGCATTGAATATGATGAGAAGTTGGATGCTTGATAAATGTTTTGAGATATGAGGATAGTGATATTAGAGTCATGCTAGTGGAGTTATTATGAAATTGAGAAATGCTTGTGTTAAGGTTAGTGATTCCCGTAGCATGCACATATGGTGAACCGCTATGTGACAAAGTTAGAGCATGAGGTATTTGTAAAGTGTCAGCCTTTGTGTGGAGGTCAGGGGTGCGCGATGGTTAACTCCTACCAACCTCCCCCCTAGGAGCATGCATTGATTGCTTTGTTTTGATGACTCGTAGATTTTTGCAATAAGTATATGAGTTCTTATGACTAATGTTGAGTCCATGGATTATACGCATTCTCATCCTTCCACCATTGCTAGCCTTTCTTGTACCGCGCAAATTTCGCCGGTACCATACACCCACCATATACCTTCCTCAAAACAGTCACCATACCCACCTATCATGGCATTTCCATAGCCATTTCGAGATATATTGCCATGCAACTTTCCACCGGTCCGTTCACACGACACGCTTCATATTGTCATATTGCCATGCATGATCATGTAGTTGACGTCGTATTTGTGGCAAGGCCACCATGCATAATTTTTCATACATGTCACTCTTGATTCATTGCACATCCCGGTACACCGCCGGAGGCATTCATATAGAGTCATACTTGTTCTAGTATCGAGTAGTAATATCGAGTTGTAATTCAATGAAAGTGTGATGATCATCATTATTAGAGCATTGTACCATGTGAGGAAAGGCTAAATCAATAAAGCCCCTCCACAAAAAAAACGAAAAAAAGGGAAAGGCCAAAGAAAAAAGAAAGGCCCAAAAAAAGAAAAAAGAGAAAGGGACAATTGCTACTATCTTTTTCCACACTTGTGCTTCAAAGTAGCACCATGTTCTTCATGACAGAGAGTCTCATGTTTAGTCACTTTCATATACTAGTGGGAATTTTCATTATAGAACTTGGCTTGTATATTCCAACGATGGATTTCCTCAAATGCCCTTGGTCTTCGTGAGCAAGCAAGTTGGATGCACACCCACTAGTTTCTTCTGTTGAGCTTTCATACATATTTAGCTCTAGTGCATCCGTTGCATGGCAATCCCTACTCACTCACATTGATATCTATTGATGGGCATCTCCATTGCCCGTTGATACGCCTAGTCGATGTGAGACTATCTCCCTCCTTTTTGTCTTCTCCACAACCACCTCTCTATTCCACCCATAGTGCTATGTCCATGATTCACGCTCATGTATTGCGTGAAACTTGAAAGGTTTGAATGAATAGAGTATGAAAACAAGTGCTTGGCTGAAACCTGGGTTGTGCATGATATGAGTATTTTGTGTGATGAAGAGGGAGTATAGCCAGACTATATGATTTTGTAGGGATAACTTTCTTTAGCCATAGTATTTTTAGAAGACATGATTGCTTTATTAGTATGCTTGAAGTATTATTATTTCTTATGTCAATGTAGACTTTTGTCATGAATCTTTTAGACCTGAACATTCATGCTACAATTAAGAGAATTACATTGAAAACTATGTTGGTTAGCATTCTACATCATTTTTTTTATCATTTACCTACTCGAGGACGAGCAGGAATTAAGCTTGGGGATGCTGATACGTCTCCAACGTATCTATAATTTTTTATTGTTCCATGCTATTATATTATCCTTCTATGATGTTTTATGGGCTTTTATATACACTTTTATATTACTTTTGGGACTAACCTATTAACCCAGAGCCCAGTGCCAGTTTTTGTTTTTCTCCTGTTTTAGGGTTTCGCAGAAAAGGAATATCAAACGGAGCCCAATTGACCTGGAAATCAACGGAGATCATTTTTGGACCAGAAGAAACCCACGGAGTGCCGAAGGGGGACGAGAGGACCCACTGGCTGCCCATGAGGGTGGGGGGCCCCTACTGGGCGCGCCCCCTGCCTCGTGGACAGCCCGTAGCCCCCCTTTGCTTGGCCCCGACTCTAACACCTCCTATATATACTGAAACCTCCGGAAATTAACCTAGATCTGGAGTTCCGTCACCGAAAGCCTCTATAGTCACCGAAAACCAATCTAGACCCTGTTCCGGCACCCTGCTGGAGGGGGGAACCCTCACCGCTGGCCATCTTCATCATCACGTCGCTCTCCATGACAAGGAGCGAGTAGTCCACCCTCAGGGCTGAGGGTATGTATCAATATCTATGTGTTTGATCTCTCTCTCGTGTTCTTGAGATGGCACGATCTTGATGTATCGCGAGCTTTACTATTCTAGTTGGATCTTATGATGCTTCTCCCCCTCTACTCTCTTGTAATGGATTGAGTTTTCCCTTTGAAGTTATCTTATTGGATTGAGTCTTTAAGGATTCGAGAACACTTGATGTATGTCTTGCACGTGCTTATCTGTGGTGACAACGGGATATCATGTGATCTACTTGATGTATGTTTTGGTGATCAACTTGCGGGTTCCGTGACCTTGGGAATCTATGCATAGGGGTTGGCACACGTTTTCATCTTGACTCTCCGGTAGAAACTTCGGGGCACTCTTTGAAGTTCTATGTGTTGGTTGAATAGATGTTTCTGAGATTGTGTGATCCATATCGTATAATCATGCCCACGGATACTTGAGGTGACAATGGAGTATCTAGGTGACATTAGGGTTTTGGTTGATTTGTGTCTTAAGGTGTTATTCTAGTACGAACTCTATGATAGATTGAACGTTACTACGGACTTTGGAATAGATCGATGGGAAAGAATAACTTTGAGGTGGTTTCGTACCCTACCATAATCCCTTCATTTGTTCTCCGCTATTAGTGACTTTGGAGTGACTCTTTGTTGCATGTTGAGGGCTAGTAATATGATCCAATTATATTATCCTTGTTGAGAGAACGTGCACTAGTGAAAGTATGAACCCTAGGCCTTGTTTCCTATCATTGCAACACCATTTATTTTCACTTTTACCACTTGCTACCTTGCTGTTTTTATATTTTCTTATTACAAAAACCTATATCTACCATCCATATTGCACTTGTATCACCATCTCTTCGCCGAACTAGTGCACCTATACAATTTACCATTGTATTGGGTGTGTTGGGGACACAAGAGACTCTTTGTTATTTGGTTGCAGGGTTGTTTGAGAGAGACCATCTTCATCTTACGCCTCCCACGAATTGATAAACCTTAGGTCATCCACTTGAGGGAAATTTGCTACTGTCCTACAAACCTCTGCACTTGGAGGCCCAACAACGTCTACAAGAAGAAGGTTGCGTAGTAGACATCAGTCTTGTTCATCCAGCCCTCCACGGGGTCCTGTTCATCTAGCCCCAACTGGCTCGATCGATCGGGGTCCTGTTCAGCCACCGCCATCGGGAACTGTTCATCCAA
>LR738711.1:862204444-862220674 GCA_902687465.1 Secale cereale
CCCCCCCCACAGCAACGCTCACTATTCATGCAGAGGCAGCATCGATCAGCTTCAGTTAGCAGCAGTAGCGAAGGAATCGCTCGATCGGGTTCAGTTAACAGCCATCGATCGATTGCTCGGGTTCAGTAACGGGTAGCCTGCAGTGCAATCGCTCGGGTCCAGTTAGAGCCCAACGCCTCGCTCGGGTTCAGTTAGAGCCCAATGCCTCGCACCCACACGCGTGCGTGTATGAGAGAAGCGCGCATCGCTCGGCCCTGACCACCCACCGTAACCGGGAACACCCTGATATTTTCCTCGCCCTCGCTTCTACCATGGTTTTTTCAATCATGGACGGCCCAAAGAAGGTCATGCAGCTGCGTATCCGGCCCGCCCAGGACGAAAAGCCCATTTTCTGTCATGATTCTTTGTCATAGAAGTAGGACCCCACCATATCTATGATGATACCGTGTTTTGTCACAATTATTGTCATAGAAGTGTCATAAGTATGACAGGAAAACAATACATTCGGCCCAAAATGTCACGGATGTGTCTTTTTTTATAGTGAGAGCACATCACTACTGCTCAGTTGTGCATAATGAGTCATATCAAACTTCACTTTTTGCTTCTCAGCAAGTTCTTGTTTGGCAGTGTGCTTGGCTAAAATAGTTGGGTTGCCGGGTTCTCTAAAGCCGGTGCCCGTAACTATCACATCTTCAGTCTGCTTCTCGGCCGGCTCAGTTGGAATTGATAATTCAGCAGTTACAAAGGTGGTATTGGCATGATCAAAAGAGACGTCAGGAAGTTTAGGAGGAGTGTCGTGAGTAGCCTCCTCCGTTGGCTTTTCAGCATCTGTTCCTAAGACTTGTTGCTCCGGCTCAATGATTTTTGGATTAGTGATCGGTTTAGAAGGTTTTGCTCTCTTACAGGGTTTGGCTTGGCCGCTGCACAGGTTAATATAAGTTAGTACAAAGTTATAAAGATATAAGGAAGAGCAAAACAAGGAATAATTGTTACCCGGGTGTAGTCTTGAAAGCCAGCAGCTGAGTTTGAGATGAATCGCCAGACGAAGAGCGAGAGACCTCCTGATAATTTGAAGCGGAAGAATTCAGTAGTTGGCGGATGAGACCCACCAGCGGGAAAAGAGAGTTTGAGTGCGGAAAGACCACATTTTGACGTTTCCGTCGAGCCGGAGTATTCAGTAAGCCGGAGGATAGTTCTTCATCTCCGTTGTTCCGAGTCTGACGTTGTTTCTCGTGTTGCTATTGCTTCAAAAGAAAGTGATGATCCAAATGAGCTAAAGGGTGTGAAAATCTTACTTTCCGGGTTACTCGTCGAATTTTCTGTCTTGGCAAGGTTTCTGAGCCGGAGGATATAGTAATTACCTCTTCGCCAACACCCTGGCTGGCCTCTGTATCGTCCTGGCAATAATCAGTGTCAATAGGATAATTGAAAAAGGAGCCAAGAGAGTCAAGGGCTACCTCCGACTCAGAGTTGTAGTTCAGTTCAAGCAAGTCAGAAGCACTTGTTTTCTTCTTTGTCTTTTTCACGGTTTTTTTAGCAGTTTTCTTGATAGCTCTCGCCTTTTTGGCAGCTTCATGATCATATGTTTTCTTCCAAAAAGCTGACCTAGCATGTGAGAGTCGGCAAGGTTGAGTTGACAGGAGAACCAAACAATAAAGTCAGGAAGATTAAAATTAAGACTCACATCTGGTGCCGGGTTAAGCTTGCAGAAAGGATTCGGATCGACTTTTCCGTAGTCTCCCAGGATTTCGTTCAGGAGAGTCTTAGTTATTTTTGTGATTGTATCCTCAGTCAAGTGCACGGGGCTGTGGCGTAAGGGATCTTTGGTGTCACCAGTGTAAGCACACATTAAGCCGGGACTATGGCTCAAAGGAATGATTCGCCAGGCAATCCAATACCGGACCAAGTCAATTCCGGTCAGCCCATTTCCCAGTAGGCCCTTGACCTTTGCAAAAGTGGGTGCACGTTTTTTGTGTTCCGCGGCGGTAAGCTTCTCAGCAAGAGAATGCTTGGGGTCCAAACGCTGGACACGACCCGACAGCGGCTTCTCATCAGCCGGGGAGGCGTCTTTGTAATAAAACCAGGTTTGAGTCCAGTCTTTGGGGTGACTCGGCAGACAAGCATAGGGGAAGATAGAATCTCTTCTTTGTTGAATTAAGACAGCTCCAAGTTCCAAGCTGGGTCCGTTTGTGAACTCATTTTGGCGGTTTAAATAGAAATACTCTCTGAAGAGCTCGAGGTTGGGCTCCTCTTGAAGATACACTTCACAGAATACTTGGAAGTTGCAGATGTTTGACACGGAATTGGGTCCGATGACTTGTGGATGGAGATGAAAGAAGTGTAGAACGTCCCGGAAGAACTTAGAGCCGGGTGGTGAAAAACCCCGGTTCATGTGATCAGAAAAGACAATAACTTCATTGTCCTTTGGACGAGGTCTCTCTTCGCTTGGTTTAGGGGCGCGGTAGTGCATAGCGGATTTCTTTGGCAGATACCCAATTTTGACAAAATCAGCAAGTGTAGCCTCAGTGAAGACAGAAGGAACCCAGTTGCATGTGGTGACTGTCTTTGGCGGCATTGTGAACAAAGAATCCTAAAAGAAATAAACAATTTTTCCGGTTCAAAACTGGTTCATTAAGCCGTAAATCAGACTACAGTATATGTTCAGCACGGTGGCTTAAATGGGGCCTAATGATATATGGGTAGCTGTAAACCGGTGAGATAAGCTGCCATGACAAGCACTAATACTCAAGAAAGCAGATTTTACTAAGTATTGGGACAAACATATTTCATAGATTGAAGCTGTAATTTTGGATCTATGACGGTTCAGAAAATAATGTGAAAATCTACAATTAATATGGTGGCGGCGAGAAAGCAAGAAGGTTTAGATGGGATCTATTACAATGAGGATATACATTCAAGAGCAAGACAAGTGATTAAAGTTGCTACCGCGCAAGTTTCACAGAATAATTTTCTGACTTGGATCTATGGTGCTAAAATGACGAACAGTCAGACCTAAAATAAGTATGAAGTAGTTCATGGAGTCAGATCGATCCTTTCATACAGATCAGATGCTATAATATTGGCAAAAAGATACTATGAACACCATTGCGAAGAGGAGTATCAAGTTCAAAAGGAAAATTGTAACTGCAGAGAAAGAACAAGATGAACTCCGGTGAACTTGCAGGAACCCTAATGGATCTAAGGGAGGAAGAGAGAGGAGAACGTACCTAGGTTGATGAGCGGCGACGGCGCGTGGATGAGATCTCTTCAGGTCAGGTTGATGCAGCGGCCGTTGTCGAGGAAGAGATGGAGGTTGACAGCGCCGGCGGAGCTCGTATGTGTGGGCGTCGCGAGGAAGGAGATGAAGAGGAAGAGGCAAAAGGTCGGAAATGGAAAGGAACCCGTGGCCCTATTTATAAGGTGAATGGATAAAGATCATGCATGGAAATCGAGGAGAATGAAAAACAGATATGTAACAGCTCAGGTCTCGATTGTCGGAATCTCAGTAAATGCGGAGATTTGTTAAGATATGGGCAATTCAAAAGTAAATAACAAATGACGTCATGGCGGGTTACCACAACTTCAAGGACTGACGTCATGGCGGGTTACGGTATCTCGTGAGAAGATGAAGAAAGATTGACATGAAGAAAGTTCAAATCAACCTGGGGCCTAATGTTGGGGATATAACTATTTAATATGACCCGCCCAGGAGGGGCCGGGTTACCTAATGGCAGTTCATGGGCCAAGCCCAGGAGTATGTTGAAGATGGCGGTTCAGTAAGAGTAATGTATAAAGGGCCCAAAGCCCAGAGTGGCTTAAAGCCCGTAAGTATAAACTGCCATGTATATTTAACTTGTATTGTAAGGCATGTAACAATGAGTAACCGAGCCGGACACGATTGTATGAGCTCGCCGGGACTCCGTAAGCCGCAAGGCGTCAACCCGTGTATATAAGGGGACGACCCGGCAGCGGCTTAGGGCACAAGACAACCTATAGAAAGCCAGGCAAGCGTATTTCGTTCCCTGGCAATCGAAACCCCAACAATTCCACCTCAAACTGGATTAGGTTTTACCCTCACCGCAAGGGGCCGAACCAGTACAAACTCCCTGTGTCCTTTGTCCCGTTTTAACCCCTTTAAGCTAACCACGTCGCTATGGCGTCACAATTAAGTCTTTTTCTTAGGACATCTGCCGTGACAACTCCACGACACAACCCATTCATACCACACCTTCAACCAAACGCATCCTAAGACGGTGTCACAATTTGTACCTAGTTTCTAAAAATGTTGCCATCTCATCAGCGATGCCATTAGAAAATTATTTGGCACCGCTTCAGCAGTTTGTGCAACCAACTTTGGTCCACACATCCGAGCAGCCAAGAAGTAAAATACTAAATCTTTATGGCATGAAGGAACTGGGCATCAGAGCAACTAGGTGCTCCGGAGTCCGGGTCCCTAATTTTTCTCCGCTGCATCGGCTCGCCAGTGCAGGGCACCGGTGCGAGATGTAGCAACAGTTGTCTTTACACCGATTTTTGCATACATAGTGGATGGCCTTATTGCTATTAGTTTTATGTTCCTAAATTTGTGCATGTGCACACCTGTTAGTATCAATTTGATGTCATCCAAACACTGTCGCTATGCTGTTGTAGTAATATTTACCTTCCTCATAAAATGTTCAATTTGTTATTTATAGTACATGAGTAAGAACTTGTAGCGTTGTTGTAGTTAATTATAGCTTCCGATGTTTCAGAATTTGGTTGATGTCTTAGTAGCAATTAATTCATTTGCGCAATATTCTTTTTGAGAAGATATGTCATAATTAACTCGTTTCTTCAGTTTTTCAAAATAATTATTGGTGATTTTCTATGATGCTATAAACCCATTTCCCCTATAGTTGTTATTGCTCTAGTTTTAAATATTATAGGATGAACGGAAGTGTTCTTACTTGGAGTGGGTTGATCTAGACTGGCCACAGTCTCTGAAGATGTGCCTAGAAAAGCTCTGGAGCATGTATTAGGAAGAGAATAGAGGTAGGCTTAGAGAAAGTGTTGTTAACGCTAAAGAATATTCGAAGATGCGGCATAAAAAGAGGAAGGTGGAGAATGCGCTCAGATTTTTTAAATCAGACTTTGCTAAGATGGTGTTGGCGAAGGAGGAGGCACATTCCCAGTTGGCCAGTGCAAAACGGGTTCTTACTGAACTGAAAGCAGAGGTGGATAAGACGAGCTTGGATGATCTCGATTAGGGAAATGAATATATTATTTTAATATTGTTCTTATGAAGTTGAACAAGCTATATGTTATACTGTGTTGTTTTCAGGTAGCTATCATACTGTGATGTTAAAATATATTTATGTGCCTGATATGAAATTGGGAAACAACTGTTCGATATGAAATGTGAATTTGCGTAATACTGGAATTATTAATTATAAACTAATAAACCTGCTAAATGTGTCATGAAACTTTGCAAACGGTTCTAATAGTAAAAGCGCTTGTGATGGATAACCCAATGCCACACGGTTTTCTTCATCAAATCGTGTGTGATGCAGTAGATAAAAGAAAAAGGTTAACCAAGGCAGAGCGTGTGTGATAGTTACACTATCACACACAAGCATATACATAAACCTGTGTGGGATGTACATACGAACAGAAATGTTTTCCCATGATTGACTGTGTGGGATGTACATACGAACGTAAACGTTTTTCCCGAATTGACTGTGTGGGAAGTACATACGAACGGAAATGGTTTCCCTGGATTGACTGTGTGGGATGTACATAAGAACGGAAACGTATTCTTGGATTGACTGTGTGTGATATACATACGAACGAAAATGTTTTTCTGGGATTCACCATGTGGGATGTACATACGAACGGAAATGATTGGGTTTTGATACCTTGCCCGATCACACACGACCTAATTTTGCCCCAGCCTGTGTGCCAGGAGGGCCTATCCCCGACAGTTTATGGGTCGTGTGGGAAGGACCACCTATCGCCCACACTCATTTGGCCACGGTTCCAAATGTCGTCCCGGAAAGGGGTTAAAAACCGTGTTTATAGCACCGACGCGTACAAGTGTATATTCCAAAATAAATCTCTGTAAATTTTTATCGCGTTTGGACTTCATTTGATATGGATATTCTGCGAAACAAAAAACATGCAACAAACAGGAACTGACACTGGATCAATAGGTTAGTCCAATAAATCATATAAATTGTTGCCAAAAATATGTGAAAGTTGTATAATATTGGCATGAAACAATCAAAACATATAGATACGACGAAGACGTATCATGCACCAGTGAAGGTACCTGGTTTTTAAAATGGATAGACGCTCTTCGAAACCATCCATCGGTTGATAGAGGTAGACATGAAATAAATGTAGTTGGGCATATCATTTCTTTGATAAAAGATGACATGAGGTAGCAAATGTGTTGTCTTGTGGGTTATGGCGGTAAGTTAGCCTGCCAACATTGTTGGGTTCAAAAGTCAACGAGGGATAAGTAGAAGTGACACCTCTAGTAGTCCTGAAAAAGTTTGTGAATTTATCTCAAAGCTTCATGGTGGTCCACCTTCATTTTTAAAAATGCATAAACTGGAAGCAAGTTATGGACTCTGCTAAAAGTGGATATATATAAGAGGTCCTCATTTTTCATCTTTTATAAGGTTGCTTAAAGGGCATGTCCTACTTAATAGATTTAGGATCTTTCGCACAAATTGAAAAATTAGAAAAATAATTTCTTTAACTGTGGATACTTTGAAATGAAAAGGGTATCTTATTTGGAAAATGGACATGCGTTCTTCGAAACCATCCATCGGTTGATAGAGGCAGTCAAGAAATTTTTATGTGAAAAATGGCATGAGGATGCAAATCAGTTGTCATGTGGTTATGGTCGTAACTTAGCATACCAACCTAGCGAGGTTAATAAGTCTCCAAAGGCATAAGTAAAAATGACACCTGTAGTAGTCCCAAAATACTTTGTGAATTTACCTCGAAGCTTCATAGTGGTCCACCTTCAACATACAAAATTATTAAATTGGAAGCAAGTTATGGACACTAGTGCAAGTGGATATATGTAACACGTCCTCAAGTTTCATCATTTCTAAGGGTGTTTTGAAGGGACTCTATTGCTTAATGCATTTTGGCTACTTCAGAAACAAGTACAAAATTAGGAAAATCATTCGTTAACTATGGATAGTTAGAAATGAAAAAGGTATCAGATTTATAAAATGGATAAGCGCTCGTCGAAACAATCCATAGACTGACAGAGGCAGACATAAAAAATGTAGTTGGCCATCTCATTTTATGTGCAGAAATAAAATGATGTTGCAAATCAGTTATCGTATGGGTTATGGTGGTAAGTTAGCATTCAAACATAGCTAGGTTCAAATGTCGCCAAGGGACAACTGGAAATGACACATGTAGTAGTCACGAAATACTTTATGAATTGACCTCAAAGCTTCATGGTGGTCCAACATCATCATACAAAATGCGTAAACTGGAAGCAAGTTATGGACACTAGTGCAAATGGATGTATGTACCACGTCCTCATTTTTCATCTTTTGTGAAGGTGTTTGAAGGGTCTGTCCTGCTTAATACATTTTTGTTTTTCGCTAACAAGTTAAAAATTAGGAAATCATTCATTTAATATGGATAGTGAGAACCATCCATCGGTCGATAGAGGCGGGCATGAAAAAAGGTATCTGTTTTTTAATATGGATAGTGAAAATTAGGAAACAAAAAATGTATCTAATTTTTAAAATGGATAGGCTCTCTATGAAACCATCCATCGGTCGATAGAGCCGGGCATGAAAAAATATAGTTAGTCATCTCATTTTTATGTTAAAAAATGAATTGATGTTGCAAATCTGTGGTTGTGTGGGTTCTGGTGGTAAGTTAGTCTACCAACCTAGCTAGGTTCAAAAGGCGCCACGGGACAAGTCGAAATGACACCTGTTGTAGTCCCCAAAACTTTGTGAATTTACCTCAAAGCTTCATGGTGGTCCAGCTTCATCATAAAAAATGCAGAAACTGGAAGCAAGTTAAGGATTCTAGTGCAAGTGGATATAAGTAACATGTCCTCCAATTTAATCTTTTCTAAGGGTGTTTTGAAGGGCATGTCCTGCTTAATACATTTTGGCTTTTCGCTAAAATTACAAAATTAGGAAAATCATTTGTTATCTCTCGATAGTTATAAATCAAAATGGTATTTCATTTTTTAAATGTATAGGCACCCTTCGAAACCATCCCTCGGTTGATAGACGGGGGCATGAAAAAATAATTGGCGATCACATTTTTATGTGAAAAATGGCATGAGGCTCCAAATGTCCTGTCATGTGGGTTGTGGTAACTTAGCCTACCAACCTAGTAAGGTTCAAAAGTCGCGAAGGGACAAGTCGAAATAAAACTTGTAGTTGGTCCCAGAATACTTTTTGAATTTACTCAAAGATTTATAACGGTCCATCTTCATCATACAAAATGCTTAAACTGGAACCAAGCTATGGACACTAGTGCAAGTGGATATATGTAACACATCCTCAATTTTCATCATTTCTAAGGGTGTTTTGAAGGCCTTCTCCTGCTTAATACATTTTGACTTTTTCGTTGACAAGCATAAAATTATAAGAATCATTCACTAACTATGGATTTTTAGAAATGAAAAGGTATCTTATTTCTGAAATGGATAGACGATCTTCGAAGCAGCCCATCGGTTGATAGAGGCAGGCGGGGAATAAATATTGTTGGCCATCTCATATTCATGTGAAAAAATGAAATGATGTGGCAAATCTGGTGTCGTGTGGCTTATGGTGGTAAGTTAGCCTACCAAGCTAGCTAGGTTCAAAAGTCGCCAAGGCTCAAGTGGAAATGACACATGTTGTATTCCAAAAATACTTCATTTGCCTCAAAGCTTCAAGGTGGTCCAATATCATCTTAAATTATTTTGTATGATGCGTCCTCATTTTTCTTCTTTTGTAAGGGTGTTTTGAAGAGCGTGTCATGCTATACATTTTGATTTTTGCTAAAAAGTACCAAATTAGGAAAATCATTCCATAATGATGGATACTTAGAACTGAAAAAGGTATGTGATTTTTAAAATGGGTAGGCTCTCTTTGAAACCATCCATCGGTTGATAGAGGCAGGCATGAAAAATATATGGTTGGCCATCTCATTTTTATGTGCAAAAATGAAATAATGTTGCAAATCTCATGTTGTGTGGGTAATGGTAGTGATTTAGCCTACCAACCAAGCTAGGTTCAGAAGTCGTCAAAGGGACAAATGGAAATGACACATGTAGTAGTCTCAAAATACTTTGTGAATTTACCTCAAAAGTTGTACACTAGTGCTTTCTAAGGGTGTTTTGAACCGTTTGCTTAATACTATTGGTTTGCGCTAAGAAGTATAAATTTCTGAAAATCATTCGTTAACTATGGATAGTTAGAACTGAAAAGGTAACTGGTTTTCAAAATGGAAAGGCGCTCTTCGAAACCATGCATCGGTTGACAAAGGCAAGCATAAAAATGCGTAGTTGTCCATCTCATTTTTATCTGGAAAAAATGACATTAGATTGCAAGTGTACTGTAGTATGGGTTATCGTGGTAAGTTAGACTACGGACCTAGCTAGGTTTTAAAAGTCGCCAAGGGACAAGTGGAAATGACACATGTAGTAGTCCAAAAACACTTTATGAATTTACCTCAAAGCTTCATGGTGGTCCAACATCATCATACAACATGCATAAATAGTAAGCAAGTTATGGACACTCGTGCAAGTGGAAAACTATAGCACCTCCTCAGTTTTCATCTTTTGTAAGGGTGTTTTGAAGGGTCTGTCATCCTTCATAATATTTGGTTTTTCGCTAACAACTACAAAATTAGGAAAATCAGTCATTAACTATGGATACTTAGAAATGAAAACAGGTATATATGACTTAAAAAGGATAGGCTCTCTTATAAACCATTCATCTGTTGATAGAGGTAGGCTGAAAAAATAGTTGGCCATCTCATTTTAATGAGGAAAAATGAAATGATTTTGCAAATTTGTTGTCATGTGGGTATTGGTATTAAGTTAGCCTACCAACCAAGCTAGGTTCAAAAGTTGTGGACAAGTGGAAATGACAACTGTAGTAGTCCCAAAATACTTTGTGAATTTACCTCAAAGCTTCATGGTGGTCCAGCTTCATCATACAAAATGCTTAAATTGGAAGCAAGTTATGGACACTAGTTCAAGTGGATATATGTAATGTGCCCCCAATTTTCATCTTTTGTAAGGGTGTTTTGAAGGGTCTGCTCAATACATTTCGTTTTTTGGCTAACAAGTACACAACTAGGAAAATCATTCGTTAACTCTGGATTGTAAGAAATGAAAAAGGTATCTGATTTTCAAGACGGAAAGACACTCTTCGAAACCATGCATCGGTTGATAGAGGCAGGCATGAAAACATATAGTTGTCCATCTCATTTTTATGTGAAAAAATGACATTAGGTTGCAAAAAAATTGTCGCGTGGGTTTCGGTGGTAAGTTAGCCTACGAATAGAGATAGCTACAAAAGTCGCCAAGGGATAAGTGGAAATGACACATATAGTAGTCCCAAAATAGTTTGTGAACTTACCTCAAAGCTTCATGGTGGTCCAACTTCATCATACAAAATGTGTATCTCGAAGCAAGTCATGGACTCTGGTGCAAGTGGATATATGTAACACCTCCTCAATTTTGTCTTTTCTCAGGGTGATTTGACAGGTCTGTCCTTCTTAATACTTTCAGGATTTTCGCAAAAAAGTACAAAATTAGGAAAATCATTCATTAACTATGGATAGTTAGAAATGAAAACTGCATCTGATTTATAAAATAAATAGGCACTATTCGGAACCTTTGACTTGATGATAGAGGCAGGCATGAAAAATATAGTTGGCCATCTCGTTTTTATGTGAAAAATGACATGAGGTTGCAAATTTGTCGTCGAGTGGATAACGGTGGTAAACTAGCCTAGCACCCTTGCTAGGTTCAATATTCGCCAAGGGACAAGTGGAAATGACTCTAGTAGTAGTCCCAAAATATTTTATGAATATTCCTCAAATCTTCAAGGTCGTCCAGCATCATCATACAGAATGTGTAGATTCTATGAAAGTTATAGACACTGGTGCAACTGTATATATGTAGTACGTCCTGTATTTTCATCTTTTGTCGGGGTGTTTTGAAGGGTCTGTCGAGCTTAATACATTTTGGTGTTTTTGCTAACAAGTACAAATTAGGAAAATCATTTGTTAACTATGGATACATTGAAATCAAAAAGGTATCTGATTTTTAAAATGAATAGGCTCTCTTCGAAACCATCCAATGGTTGATAGAGGCAGGCATGAAAAATTTATATGGTAGGCCATCTCATTTTTATCTGCAAAAATGAAGTAATGGAGCAAATATGTTGTCGTATGGGTAATGGTTGTAAGCACCCTACCAACCTGCCTAGGTTCAAAAGTGTGTAAGGGATAAGTGGATATGACACATGTAGTACTCCCAAAATAATTTGTGAATTTACCTCAAAACTTCATGGTGGTCCAGCTTCATCACACAAAATTCTTAAATTGAAAGCAAGTTATGGACACTAGTGCAAGTGGATCTATGTAACATGTCCTCAATTTTCATCTTGTGTAAGGGTTTTTTGACGGGTCAGTCCTGCTTAATAGACTTTGGTTTTTCGCTAACAAGTGCAAAATTAGGAAAATAATTCGTTTACAATGGATACTTAGAAATGGAAAAGGTATCTCGTTTTTAAAATGGATAGGCTCTCTTCGAAATCATCCATCTCTTGATACAGGCAGACATCAAAGAAAATAGAGTTGGCCATCTAATTTTTATGTGTAAACATGAAATGATGTTGCAAATATGTTGTCATGTGGGTAATGGTAGTGAGTTAGCCTACCAACCTAGTTAGGATCAAAATTCGCCAAGGGACAAGTGGAAAGGACACTTGACTACTTTGTGAATTTACCTCAATGCTTCATGGTGGTCCAGCTTAATCAGACATAATGCTTAAATTGGAAAGTACACCCTTTAAAAAACCCTTGTGAAAAAGGTATCTGATTTTTGAAATGAATAGGCTCCCTTCGAAACCATCCATCGGTTGACAGAGGTAGGCATGAAAAAATGTATAGCATGCCATCTCATTTTTATGTGCAAAAATGAAATAATGGGGCAAATATGTTGTCATGTGGGTAATGGACGTAAGGACCCTACCAGCCTACCTAGGTTCAAAATTCGTCGAGGGACAAGTGGATATGACACATGTAGTACTCCCAAAATACTTTGTAAATTTACCTCGAAGCTTCAAGGAGGGCCAGCTTAATCACACAAAATGCTTAAACTGGAAGCAAGTTATGGACACTAGTGCAAGTGGATCTATGTAATACGTCCTCAATTTTCATATTTTTAAGGATGTTTTGAAGGGCCAGTCCTGCTTAATAGATTTTGCTTTTTCGCCAACAAGTATAAAATTAGGAAAATAATTCTTTTACTATGGATACATAGAAATGAAAAGGTTATTTGATTTGAAAATGGATAGGATCTCTTCGAAACCATCCATCTGTTAATAGAGGCAGGCATAAAAAAATAGAGTTGGTCATCTCATTTTTATGTGCAAAAATGAAATGATGTTTCAAATCTGTTGTCGTGCGAGTAATGGTAGTAAGTTAGCCTAACAACCTAGCTAAGGATCAAAATTCGCCAAGGACAAGTGGAAATGCACATGAACACTTTATGATTTTACCACAATGCTTCATGGTGGTCCATCTTAATCAAAACATGCTTAAATTGGAAGCAATTTATCGACACTAGTCAACTAGATATATGTAATACGTCCTCAATTTCTATCTTTTGTAAGGTATTTTGAACATTCTACTTAATACATTTGTTTTTTCGCTAACAAGTACAAAATTAGGAAAAACTTTCGTTAACTATGGATAGTTGCAAATGAAAAAGGTATCTGATTTGCAAAACGTAAAGGCACTCTTCGAAACCATGAATCGGTTGATAGAGGCATGCATGAAAAAATATAGGTCATCTCATTTTTATGTGATAAAATGACATTAGGTTGCAAATCTGATGTCGTATGTGTTATGGTGGTAAGTTAGCCTACGAACCTAGCTTGGTTCAAAAGTCGCCAAGGGACAAGTGGAAATGACACCTATAGTAGTCCCAAAATACTTGGTGAATTTACCTCAAAGCTTCATGGTGGTCCAACTCCATCATATAAAATGTGTAAATTGGAAGTAAGTTATGGACTCTGGGGCAAGTGGATATATGTAAATCCTCCTCAATTTTAATCCTTTCTAATCGTGCTTTGAAGGGGTTTCCCTGCTAAATACATTTTTGCTTTTTTTGCAAAAAGTACAAAATTAGGAAATCATTTGTTGACTATTGATAGTTAGAAATTGAAAAAGTATTTGATTTATACAATAAATAGACGATGTTCGAAACCATCTAGCGGTTGATAGAGGCACACATGAAAAAATATTGTTGGTCATCTCATTTTTGTGTGAAAAAATGACATGAGTTTGTAAATCTATTCTCGTGTGGATAATGATGGTAATTTATCCTACCAACCTAGTTAGGTTCAAAAGTCGTCAAGGGACAAGTGGAAATGACACCTGTAGTAGTCCCAAAATACTTTATGAATTTACCTCAAAGCTTTATGGTGGTCCAACATCATCATGCAAAATGCGTAAATTACAAGCAAGTTATGGACACTAGTGGAAGTGGATATATGTAGCATGCCCTTAATTTTCATCTTGTGTAAGGGTGTTTCAAAGGGTTTATCCAGCTTAATACATTTTGTTTTTTTGCTAACAAGCACAAAATTAGGAAATACATTTGTTAACTGTGGATACTTAGAAATGAGAAAGGCATATGATCTTTAAACTGGATAGGCTCTCCTCGAAACAATGCTTCGATTGATAGAGGAAGGTATGAAGAAAAATAGCTATCCATCTCATTTTTATGTGCAAAAATGAAATGATGTTGCAATTCTGCTGTCGTATGGGTAATGGTAGTAAATTTGCCTACCAACCAAGCTAGGTTCAAAAGTCGCCACGGGACAAGTGGAAATGACACTTGTAGTAGTCCCGAAATACTTTGTGAATTTACCTCAAAGCTTCAAGGTGGTCCAGCTTCATCATACAAAATGCTAAAATTGGAAGCAAGGTATGGACACTAGTGCAAGTGGACACATGTAATACGTCCTCAATGTTATCTTTTGTACGGGTGTTTTGAAGGGTTTGCTTAATACATTTTTTGTTAACAAGTTCAAAATTAGGAAAATCATTCATTAACTATGGATAGTTTGAAATGAAAAAGGTAACTGATTTTCAAAACAGAAAGGCACTCTTCGAAACAATGCATCAGTTGACAGAGGCATGCATGAAAAAAAATAGTTGGCCATCTCATTTTTGTGTGAAAAAATGACTTTAGGTTGCAAATCTGCTCACGTATGGGTTGTGGTGGTAAATTAGCCTACCAACCAAGCTAGGTTCAAAAGTCGCCGAGGGCAAAGTGGAAATGACACATGGAGTAGTCACAAAATACTTTGTGAATTTACCTTCAAGCTTCATGGTGGTCCAACTTCATCATACAAAATCTGTAAATTGGAAGCATGTTATCGACTCTCGTGCAAGTGGATATATGCAACACCTCCTCTGTTTTCATCTTTTCGAAGTGTGAGTTGAAGGGTCTGTCGTGCTTAATACATTTTGGCTTTTTCGCAAAAAGTACAAAATTAGGACAATCATTTGTTAACTATGAATAGTTAGAAATGGAAAATGTACCTGATTTCTAAAATAAATAGGTGATGCTGCCAAGGATAGAGATGGGTTGGATCTTGAAGCGCTTCCCAACTCTAGTGAACCGCTCAATCGCTTGCCTCACAACTTGACCAATAGGAACATGTTTTGTGTGTGATGGCAGGGGATATCCATCGTCTTGCCTTACATCAGGGTAGGGGGAAATTGAAGGAGTAGCCTGCTAGAGGTGGTGGAGACATACACAAACATGTAGAGGGGTTGTGTCACGGTCGATCTATAGGATTCACCACGACCTGTGGGGAAAAAGGATGGGTAGGGCACCGAGAAATAGTAAGTCTTTTGTTGTCTAAGTACAGTGTATATGCCTGATGTGTCCATATATGTCCCTTGTGGTTTTCTTACCATCAACCACCACTAATGTTGCACATATCGATGACAATTAAATTTGGAGAGCACTATCACCGTTGTGAATTTTGCACATAAAATATCACCATTACATGTAACCGGCACAATTCACTGTAATTCATTTTTTGTGAATGTTGATACGTCCAAAATGCATCACTATTTTGTATCATAATTTATCCTTATACATTGATATATTTCACGTTATGGTGATGTTCTTATGTTGTTTTGGTCTATTTTACACAGTTTGCAAACTTTCCGATGCCGAAGCAGCAGACGCAGGATTCAGCAGTAAAAAGTGGACGCTGAGTTGCTGAAGAAGAATACCTCCAAATTACCTGAAAATTTACGGGAGATATTTTTCAGACGGATCACGAAGGCACGCAAAAGGGCAACCAGAGGGGGGCCACAGGGTGCCCAGGCGCCCTGGGGGCGCCCCCCCCCCCCTGGCCGCACCGGGGGGGCGCCTGGAGCCCCTGGCCCAACTCTGGCCGCCCCCTTTTGCATATATGCTCTCCGTTATCCAAAAACCCTAAGGACGGGAATTTTTACGGAGTTCCGCCGCCGCTCCGTGGCGGAAACCTACAGAAAAGAAAAAGCCATCTCCGGCGGGCAGATTCCGCCGGGGAGATCACCTCCCGGAAGGGGAGATCGTCGCCATCGTCATCACCATCATCACGGGCATCATCGAGATCATCATCAACATCATCCCCAACACCAGCACCATCTCCATCTTCATCCAAATCTCATCTTACAATCGCAACTTGTGTTGTAACTCGTACTACCTATCCTCTCTACTCCATCGGTGTTGATTACTACTTTGTGGTGAATGCTATTGAGTTTTGTTGGAGAAATATTATTATGTCCAGATTGTTTATCACCTATTTATCCCCACTGATCATGATCTCCTTTATGTCTCGTGAGTAGTTACCTTAGTTCTTGAGGACATGGGGAAAGTCTTGTTGTTAGTAGTCATATGTTGTTGAAGTAATATGTGTTGTTTGATACTTAAGTTGTGTTGTCATTCTACTAGTGGTGTTGTGT
>LR738711.1:862226340-862254775 GCA_902687465.1 Secale cereale
CCCCCCCCCCCCCCCCCCGCCTTGGGCCGCGCCGGGAGGCCGGCTGGACACCCGGGAGTCCGTCTCCGACCCCGCTTTGGTCCCTTACCTTCCTTTCTGTGCATAAATTTTTCCTATATATTTTCCCGGATTGTTCCGGCAACGTATCTTGCGATTTCGCGTGTTTTCTCTTCGATCTGTTTCTGCCAGGGAATCTTTCAGCTGAATTTAGGTGCCATGGCTTCTCCAAGCTCCCCCAAGGACGAGTTCGTCGTCAACGTCATCAACCCTTACCTCGCTGAGGTGAAGAAGCACCCTCAGGTTGTTCGGATGGAGGACGGTGTCCTTCATCAAGAAGATCTGAAGGGACCTATCAAGGAGGGGAGCATCCAGGCCAGGCTGGAAGAAGTGGAGCAAGAAGTCTTCGAGTACAAGAAGATGATCGAGCGTGGTGTTGAAGCTAACTTTAACATCACCAACGAGCTGAAGAACTACTTCCTGAAGGAGATGAAGGAGATGTGGAAAAGCATCACTGCGTCTGAAGAAAGAATTATAGAGCTCCAAGGGCAAATTAATGATCTACATAACCAGAACTGTGAGTATGAACTAAGGTTTATGCGCATGAGTATGGGTGCTGAATGCAGGATTCACGAGACGAGCTTCTCATATGAGACTTTAGCTAGATATCCATGGAAGCGTTTCGCCAAGGACTACGTGATCAACGCCAACAAGCATGATGAGTGAAATCTCCTTGGGTAACGGCATTCCCTTGGCTTGTTCCAAGCTTGGGGGAGTGCCCGGTATCTTTATCTTTACCTTTTGTCTTTTAGAGTCAAGTAGAGTCGTATCATGTCTAGGGAGGTTATTATATGAGATAGGTGTGTGCATTGAGGTCTATCACTCCTTCGGTGAAGAATTGTATCTGTGAGTGTGGAGTCGTCCATGATGGAATATTAATGAGAAGTTTATTGGTTCCTTTTGCTGCACTCGGTATTCTCTTCACGCAATCGACCTTATATGATGATTCTTATGGGGAGTATTGACCTTATGTCAGGTATGGCTGTGAAAACTTTATTTAATCTTGGCAAACATAGCTTTGGTCATAACAACAAGCATGATTTTATTAAAGTATCAACATAGCCAAAACCTTTATGTTATTATGCTTGAAGTGTTATGCTGACAAGGAAGACAACTTGATGTGTTATGCTTATTTCAATGTTCATGCTTTATATTGCTTTGCATCTTAGTCATCATCAGTTGTCTGCTCTCTCAAAACCTTTGCTAGCCTAACTCTGTACTAAGCGGTATTCTGCTTGTGCGTCCATACCCTTAAAACCAATACCTTCCATATGAGTCCACCATACCTACCTACTCGTGGTATTCCACTACCACCTCCTAAAAGTATATAATTTATGTGTTATCCTTAAATGTTCAAAATCTTTTATTTTGTGCCTCTGTTTTAGCTCATGAGGAAGTAATAGCTAATTCATAGTCTTCTTGAATTGGACAAGCTTCACCCCGGGATTGCTTGTCTAATGTGCAAACCCATAATGCGAGAAGGAACTGGCAAAGAGTGCGCCCGGCTCGAAAATAATATAACAAACAAACCCTCCTTCACGCTCTGTTCATGAGAAATCAGAAAACTTTGGCAGTGATAAACAAAGGAGAATAAGAGGATGTGATCGTCCTCGTGCGGGAGCCGTTCCTCGAAACTTGTCCAGCTCAAGAAGTAGTTGAGTTATCTATTAGCATTCGTTGACAAATCATGCACCTCTCAAAACTTGTTTTCATTCTGTTTGATTTGAGGATAGTACATGAGTTTTCCCTACTACCCTAGAACAGGGCCTATCTTTTAATTTTAAGTTGAGTCAGTTATTTCTACTTCCTTCTATTTCTCAAAGAGAGCAGACGTTTGATGTTGATAAGGATTCATTCATATAAAGCTGCATTAAGATTTGTCATATCATATCCTTGTTGACATTATCATTCGATAAGTAAGTTGTTTGTCATGCCCAGCTAAGGCAAATATCTTCCTTTGTGTTAACACTTTCACTTCTTGCCTATTAACATGTTATTTCAAAAAGCTTCAATTGATCTCATCAAAATATAAGAGAAAAAGTTAAATCTATTTGTTGTTCTTTGACCAAAGGACATGTTTGCCATGATATAATGAGTTTCCTTCGCCCTACTTTCGAATATAAGTGTTATCACTCTTTTATAAGGGCTTTATGAATTGAAGATTGCTGTTGAGGATATTTGAGTTGGTAAAGAAACTATGATGCTTCTTGTCCGTATTCTATTTATCGACACTTCACTCTCTAAACTTGTGGACAGGTTTACCGAGTTCATATTCGCTTGGGGACAATCAAGGTCTAAGCTTGGGGGTGTTGATACGTCCAAAATTTATCACTATTTTGTATCATAATTTATCCTTATACATTGATATATTTCACGTTACGGTGATGTTCTTATGTTGTTTTGGTCTATTTTACACAGTTTGCAAACTTTCCGATGCCGAAGCAGCAGACGCAGGATTCAGCAGTAAAAAGTGGACGCTGAGTTGCTGAAGAAGAATACCTCCAAATTACCTGAAAATTGACGGGAGATATTTTTCAGACGGATCACGAAGGCACGCGAAAGGGCAACCAGAGGGGGGCCACAGGGTGCCCAGGCGCCCTGGGCCCCCCCCCCCTGGCCGCTCCGGGGGGGGCGCCTGGAGCCCCTGGCCCACCTCTGGCCGCCCCCTTTTGCATATATGCTCTCCGTTATCCAAAAACCCTAAGGACGGGAATTTTTACGGAGTTCCGCCGCCGCTCCGTGGCGGAAACCTACAGAGAAGAAAAAGCCATCTCCGGCGGGCAGATTCCGCCGGGGAGATCACCTCCCGGAAGGGGAGATCGTCGCCATCGTCATCACCATCATCACGGGCATCATCGAGATCATCATCAACATCATCCCCAACACCAGCACCATCTCCATCTTCATCCAAATCTCATCTTACAATCGCAACTTGTGTTGTAACTCGTACTACCTATCCTCTCTACTCCATCGGTGTTGATTACTACTTTGTGGTGAATGCTATTGAGTTTTGTTGGAGAAATATTATTATGTCCAGATTGTTTATCACCTATTTATCCCCACTGATCATGATCTCCTTTATGTCTCGTGAGTAGTTACCTTAGTTCTTGAGGACATGGGGAAAGTCTTGTTGTTAGTAGTCATATGCCCTTGAAGTAATATGTGTTGTTTGATACTTAAGTTGCGCTGTCATTCTACTTGTGGTGTTGTGTGAGTCGAACACCCAACACTTCGCCTTATTAAGGACCTAGGAAAATACATTGTGTATAAAGAATGCTTATGGTGGGTTGCCGGAGTGACAGAAACCTGAACCCCAGTTCGCACGCTTTTGCATAAGGGAATAATGGATCCTCGATCGTATTGCTATGGTTAGGCTTTTGCCTTAAATTCTATCTTGTATTTGCGGATGCTTGCAAGGTGTTTAATCATAAGAGTGCACTCATCTTAGTCTAGAGAGTGTACTAGCATAGATCCACCCACTCAACACTTATCAACACATAACATAGTATCGATACGGAATATGGTGAAAGCACATGACTACCTCTCCCGTGTGTCCTCAGGAACGCTTTAGTCTTTATAAGTTCAGTTGCTAGGCCTCTCCTTTGCTAAGAAAGGATTGGGCCACTTGTTACTCTCAGTGCCTTTTACATTGCTTGCTTTTACCTTCCTGTTGCCTATATCGGGAAAACCCCTAAAAAGTTATCTTTCAGTGCTTGCAGTAATTTCTTGCTCATAATCGCTTATCAATACCTTCTGCTCCTCGTTGGGTTCGACACTCTTACTTATCGAAAACGCTGCAATAGATCCCTTACGGTTGTGGGTCATCAAATGTGTAATTGTGCAAAAAGTGGAGATCCATCCAAGATGAACATGGATGCACCTGAGATGTGTTATGTTGACCTCCTCCACCAAGACATCCAGGCAACCATCTTCTCATGCATGACGGATCTGACAAGCATCGCCCACTCTATGCTCGCCTGGAAAACATGGTGCCATTTGATCACTGACCATGGCATCCTTCTCCGTCACCGACCACCTATGCTCTGTGGCGTTTTTCAAGAGGTCTTCTCACCAGAAGATTTTGCTATTCACTCCATATTATTTAGTCCCATCGACCAAATTGCATCACCCAAACTCGCCGAGAAGGCCAACAACATCCAAGCGGACATTCCGCTGTCTCTACCCGGTGGCCCGTGGTCCATCGTGGAATCCTTGGAGAACCTTCTCCTCCTTTGCCATGAACGACTCATCATTCACGAGTAGGTCATGCTTGCGATATACCACCCTGTCACCCATGACTTGCAGGAACTCCCTCTGGTGGCAAACAACCAGTATTGCTGCAGTAGCTGCCAATAATAGGCGTCTGCTCAGACCTGGAGCCTCAGATGTGTCATTCAAGGTGGTGTGCGTGCTGGCGGTACCTGGTGACCACCATGGTGAGTGGATCTACAAACATCTACGCACTCAGGTGGCTCCACTGGTGACAGTAGCTGGAGCACCCTTCCTTATCAGGCCAGCAGTATGAGGACCCGCAGCTGGTGCATTGGTGGTACTCATGGTGGACAGGCAACTCGGCCTCGCGTCGCGCTGTTCAAGAGTATTGGATGCATGCACATCACGAATCTCATGACGACGTTGATGCTGGATATGCGCACAGGGGGGACTTCTTTGTTGGTGACACCGAAGTAAATGTGTCATGGAACTTTGCAAACGGTTCTAGTAGTAAAAGCGCTTGTGATGGATAGCCCAATGTCACACAGTTTTATTCATCAAATCGTGTGTGTTGTAGTTGATAAAAGCAAACGGTTAACCAAGGCAGAGCGTGTGTGATAGTGTAGCCTAGACATAAACCTGTGTGGGATGTACATACGAACAGAAACGTTTTCCCTAGATTGACTGTGTGGGATGTACATACAAACGGAAACGTTTTCCCTAGATTGACTGTGTGGGATGTACATAAGAACGGAAACGTATCCCTGGATTGACTGTGTGGGATGTACATAAGAACGGAAACGTATCCCTTGATTGACTGAGTGTGATATACGTATGAACGAAAATGTTTTTCTGGGATTCATCGTGTTGGATGTACATACGAACGGAAACTATTGGGTTTTGATGCCTCGCCCAATCGCACACGAAATCATTTCGCCCCAGCCTGTGTGCCAGGAGGGCCTATCCCCGACGGTTTCTGGGTCGTGCAGAAAGGATCCCTCTATCGCCCACACTCACTTGGCCACGGTTCCAAATGATGTCGCGGAAAGGGGTTAAAAACCGTGTGTATAGCACCGACGCGTACCAGTGCATATTCCAAAATAAATCTCTGTAATTTTTTATCGCGTTTGGACATCATTTGATATGGATATTCTGCGAAACAAAAAACATGCAACAAACACGAACTGGCACTGGATCAATAGGTTAGTCCAATAAATTATATAAATTGTTGCCAAAAATATCTGAAAGTTGTATAATATTGGCATGAAACAATCAAAACATATAGATACAACGGAGACGTATCATGCACCAGTGAAGGTACCTGGTTTTTAAAATGGATAGACGCTCTTCGAAACCATCCATCGGTTGATAGAGGTAGACATGAAATAAATGTAGCTGGGCATATCATTTCTTTGTGAAAATATGACATGAGGTAGCAAATGTGTTGTCTTGTGGGTTATGGCGGTAAGTTAGCATGTCAACATTGTTGGGTTCAAAAGTCAACGAGGGATAAGTGGAAGTGACACCGGTAGTAGTCCCGAAAAAGTTTGTCAATTTATCTCAAAGCTTCATGGTGGTCCAGGTTCATTTTAGAAAACGCGTAAACTGGAAGCAAGTTATGGACTCTGCTACAAGTGGATATATATAACAGGTCCTCATTTTTCATCTTTTGTAACGGTGTTTAAAGGGCATGTCCTACTTAATAGATTTAGGATCTTTTGCACAAATTGCAAAAATAGGAAAATAATTTCTTTAACTATGGATACTTTGAAATGAAAAAGGTATCTTATTTGCAAAATGGACAGGCGTTCTTCGAAACCATCCATCGTTTGATAGAGGCAGTCATGATTTTTTTTATGTGAAGAAATGGCATGAGGTTGCAGATCAGCTGTCTTGTGGCTATCGTCATAACTAAGCATACCGACCTAGCTAGGTTAATAAGTCGCCAAAGGCATAAGTGGAAATGACACCTGTAGTAGTCCCAAAATACTTTGTGAATTTACCTCGAAGCTTTGTAGTGGTCCATCTTCAACATACAATATGATTAAATTGGAAGCACGTTATCGACACAAGTGCAGGTGGATATATGTAACACGTCCTCAATTTTGATCATTTCTAAGGGTGTTTTGAAGGGTCTCTACTGCTTAATACATTTTCGCTACTTCACAAACAAGTACAATAAGGAAAATCATTCGATAACTATGGATAGTTATAAATGAAAAAGGTATCTAATTTATAAAATGGATAAGCGCTCGTCGAAACAATCCATGGACTGACAGAGGCAAGCATGAAAAAAAAAATAGTTGGCCATCTCATTTTATGTGCACAAATAAAATGATGTTGCAAATCTGTTGCCATATGTGTTTTGGTGGTAAGTTAGCCATCAAACATAGCTAGGTTCAAATGTCGCCAAGTGATAAGTGGAAATGACACATGTAGTAGTCCCGAAATACTTTATGAATTGACCTCAAAGCTTCATGGTGGCCCAGCATCATCATACAAAATGAGTAAACTGGAAGCAAGTTATGGACACTGGTGCAAATGGATATATGTACCACATCCTCATTTTTCATCTTTTGTAATGGTGTTTGAAGGGTCAATCCTGCTTAATACATTTTTGTTTTTCACTAACAAGTTAAAAATTAGGAAAATCATTCGTTTAATATGGATAGTGAGAAACAAAAAAGGTATCTGATTTTGAAAATGGATAGGCTCTCTGTGAAACCATCCATCGGTCGATAGAGGCGGGCATGAAAAAATATAGTTGGTCATCTCATTTTTATGTGAAAAAATGAAATGATGTTGCAAATCTGTTGTTGTGTGGGTTCTGGTTGTAAGTTAATCTACCAACCTAGCTAGGTTCCAAATTCGCCAAGGGACAAGTTGAAATTACACCTGTTGTAGTCCCCAAAACTTTGTGAATTTACCTCGAAGCTTCATGGTGGTCCAGCTTCATCATAAAAAAGCATAAACTGGAAGCAAGTTAAGGATTCTTTTGCAAGTGGATATATGTAACATGTCCTCAAATTTTATCTTTTCTAAGGGTGTTTTGAAGTGCATGTCCTGCTTACTACATTTGGGATTCTCGCTAAAATTACAAAACTAGGGAAATCATTTGTTATCTCTCGATAGTTATAAATGGGTATCTCATTTTTAAAATGGATAGGCACCCTTCGAAACCATCCCTCGGTTGATAGAGGCAGGTAAGAAAATAATAGTTGGCAATCACATTTTTATGTGAAAAATGGCATGAGGCTCCAAATCTCCTATCATGTGGGTTATGGTGGTAACTTAGCCTGCCAACCTAATAAGGTTCAAAAGTCTTCAAGGGACAAGTCGAAATAATACTTGTAGTTGGTCCTAGAATACTTTTTGAGTTTACCTCAAAGATTTATAATGGTCCATCTTCATTATACAAAATGCTTAAAATGGAACCAAGTTATGGACACTAGTGCAAGTGAATATATGTAACACATCCTCAATTTTCATAATTTCTAAGGGTGTTTTGAAGGGCTTCTCCTGCTAATACATTTTGGCTTTTTCGTTCACAAGCATAAAATTACATGAATAATTCGTTAACTATGAATATTTAGAAATGAAAAGGTATCTTTTTTTTAAATCGAAGCAATCCATCGGTTGATAGAGGCAGGCGTGGAATAAATATTGTTGGCCATCTCATATTCATGTGAAAAAAAGAAATGATGTTGCAAATCTGTTGTTGTGTGGCTTATGGTGGTAAGTTAGCCTACTATGCTAGCTAGGTTCAAAAGTCGCCAAGGCTCAAGTGGAAACGACACTTGTAGAAGTCCAAAAATACTTTATGAATTTGCCTCAAAGCTTCATGGTGGTCCAACATCATCATAAAGTATTTTGTATGATGCGTCCTCATTTTTCTTCTTTTGTAAGGGTGTTTTGAAGGGTGTGTCATGCTTAATACATTTTGATTTTTGCTAACAAGTACCAAATTATGAAAATCATTCCTTGATTATGGACACTTAGAACTGAAAAAGTTTTGTGATTTTTAAAATAGGTAGGCTCTCTTTGAAACCATTCATCGGTTGATAGAGGCAGGCATGAAAAATATATAGTTGGCCATCTAATTTTTATATGCAAAAATGAAATTATGTTGCAAATCTCATGTTGTGTGGGCAATGGTAGTGATTTAGCCTACCAACCAAGTTAGGTTCAGAAGTCGCCAAAGGGAGAAATGGAAATGACACATGTAGTAGTCCCAAAATACTTTGTGAATTTACCTCCAAAGTTCATGGTGGTCCAGCTTCATTATACAAACTACTTAAATTGGAAGTAAGTTATGGACACTAGTGCTTTCTAAGGGTGTTTTGAAGCGTTAGCTTAATACTATTAGTTTTGTGCTAACAAGTATAAAATTTGGAAAATTTGTTAACTATGGGTAGTTAGAACTGAAAAGGTATCAAATTTTCAAAATGGAAAGGCGCTCTTCGAAACCATGCATCGGTTGACAGAGGCAAGAATAAAACTGTGTAGTTGTCCATCTCATTTTTCTGTGGAAAAAATGATAGTAGATTGCAAAGGTATTGTCGTGTGGGTTATCGTGGTAAGTTAGCTTACGAACCTAGCTAGGTTTTAAAAGTTGCTAAGGGACAAGTGGAAATGACACATGTAGTAGTCCAAAAACACTTTATGAATTTACCTCAAAGCTTCTTGGTGGTCCAACATCATCATACAACATGCATAAATGTAAGCAAGTTATGGACACTCGTGCAAGTGGAAAACTGTAGAACGTCCTCAGTTTTGATCTTTTGTAAGGGTGTTTTGAAGGGTCTGTCATCCTTAATTATTTTTGGTTTTCGCTAACAACTACAAAATTAGGAAAATCAGTCGTTAACTATGGATACTTAGAAATGAAAAAAGGTATATATGATTTAAAAGGGATAGGCTCTCTTCTAAGCCATTCATCTGTTGATAGAGGTAGACTGAAGAAAAAAATGGCCATCTCATTTTTATGTGGTAAAATGAAATGATGTTGCAAATGTGTTATCGTGTGGGTATTGGTATTAAGCTAGCCTACCAACCGAGCTAGGTTCAAAAATCGTGGACAAGTGGAAATGACAATTGTGGTAGTCCCGAAATACTTTGTGAATTTACCTCGAAGCTTCAAGGTGGTCCAGCTTCATCACACAAAATGTTTAAATTGGAAGCAAGTTATGGACACTAGTGCAAGTGGATCAATGTAATATGTCCTCAATTTTCATATTTTTAAGGGTGGTTTGAAGGGCCAGTCCTACTTAATAGATTTTGTTTTTTCACCAACAAGAATAAAATTAGGAAAATAATTCATTTACTATGGATACGTAGAAATGAAAAGGGTATTTGATTTTGAAAATGGATAGGCTCTCTTCGAAACCATCCATCTGTTAATAGAGGCAGGCATAAAAAGTAGAGTTGGAAATCTCATTTTTATGTGCAAAAATGAAATGATGTTGCAAATCTTTTGTCGTGTGAGTAATGGTAGTGAGTTAGCCTACCAACCTAGCTAGGATCAAAATTTGCCAAGGACAAGTGGAAATATACCTGAACACTTTCTGATTTTACCACAATGCTTCATGGTGGTCCAGCTTAATCATACAACATGCTTAAATTGGAAGCAAGTTATGGACACTAGTCAACTGGATATATGTAATACGTCCTCAATTTCTATCTTTTGTAAGGTAGTTTCAATGTTCTACTTAATACATTTTTTCCGCTAACAAGTACGAAATTAGGAAAATCATTCGTTAACTATGGATATTTGGAAATGAAAAAGGTATCTGATTTGCAAAACGTAAAGGCACTCTTCGAAACCATGTATTGGTTGATAGAGGCATGCATAAAAAAATAGGTCATCTCAGTTTTATGTGATAAAATGACATTAGGTTGCAAATCTGATGTCGTATGTGTTATGGTGGTAAGTTAGCCTACGAACCTAGCTTGGTTCAAAATTCGCCAAGGGACAAGTGGAAATGACACCTATAGTAGTCCCAAAATACTTTGTGAATTTACCTCAAAGCTTCATGGTGGTCCAACTCCATCATATAAAATGTGTAAATTGGAAGTAAGTTATGGACTCTGGCGCAAGTGGATATATGTAAATCCTCCTCAATTTTCATCCTTTCTAATGGTGCTTTGAAGGGTTTTCCCTACTTAATACATTTTTTTCTTTTCGCAAAAAGTACAAAATTAGGAAAATCATTCATTAACTATGGATAGTTAGAAATCGAAAATGTATCTGATTTATAAAATAAATAGGCGATGTTCGAAACCATCTAGCGGTTGATGGAGGCACACATGAAAAAAAATGATGGACATCTCATTTTTGTCTGAAAAATGACATGAGTTTGCAAATCTGTTGTCGTGTGGATAATGGTGGTAAATTTGTCTACCAACCTAGTTAGGTTCAAAAGTCACTAAGGGACAAGTGGTAATGACACCTGTAGTAGTCCCAAAATACTTTATGAATATACCTCAAAGCTTCATGGTGGTCCGGCATCAACATGAAAAATGTGTAAATTGTAAGCAAGTTATGGACACTAGTGCTAGTGGATATATGTAGCACGCCCTTAATTTTCATCTTGTGTAAGGGTGTTTCGAAGGGTTTATGCAGCTTAATACATTTTGTTTTTGTGCTAACAAGCACAAAATTAGGAAAAACATTTGTTAACATGGATACTTAGAAATGAAAAAGGCATATGATCTTTAAAATGGATAGGCTCTCCTCGAAACAATGCTTCGATTGATAGAGGAAGGGATGAAACAAAATAGCTAGCCATCTCATTTTTATGTGCAACAATGAAATGATGTTGCAATTCTGTTGTCGTGTGGGTAATGGTAGTAAATTTGCCTACCAACCAAGCTAGGTTCGAAAGTCGCCAAGGGACAAGTGGAAATGACACATGTAGTAATCCCGAAATATTTTGTGAATTTACCTCAAAGCATCAAGGTGGTCCAGCTTCATCATTCAAAATGCTAAAATAGGAAGCAAGGTATGGACACTAGTGCAAGTGGACATATGTAATATGTCCTCAATTTTCATCTTTTCTAAGGGTGTTTTGAAGGGTTTGCTTAATACATTTTTTTGCTAACAACTTCAAAATTAGGAAAATCACTCGTTAACTATGGATAGTTTGAAATGAAAAAGGTAACTGATTTTCAAAACGGAAAGGCACTCTTCGAAACCATGCATTAGTTGATAGAGGCATGAGTGAAAAAAATATAGTTGGCCATCTCATTTTTGTGGGAAAAAATGACTTTAGGTTGCAAATCTGCTCACGTATGGGTTGTGGTGGTAAATTAGCCTACCAACCAAGCTAGGTTCAAAAGTCGCCGAGGGAAAAGTGGAAATGTCACATGGAGTAGTCACAATATACTTTGTGAATTTACCTTAAAGCTTCATGGTGGTCCAACTTCATCATACAAAATCCGTAAATTGGAAGCAAGTTATGGACTCTCGTGCAACTGGATATATGCAACACCTCCTCTGTTTTCATCTTTTCTAAGGGTGATTTGAAGGGTCTGTCGTGCTTAATACATTTTGGCTTTTTCGCAAAAGGTACAAAATTAGGACAATCATTAGCTAACTATGAATAGTTAGAAATGGAAAATGTATCTGATTTCTAAAATAAATAGGCGATGTTCAAAACCATCCGTCGGTTGATGGAGGCTGACATGAAAAAAATATAGTTGGCCATCTCATTTTTACATGAAAAAAAGACATGAGGTTGCAAATCAACTCTCGTTTGGGTTATGGTGGTAAATTAACATACCAACCTAGCTAGGTTCAAAAGTCGCCAAGCGGCAGGTGCAAATGACACCTGTAGTCGTTCCAAAATACTTTATGAGTTTACCTCAAAGTTGTATGGTGGTCAAACATTATCATACAAAAATGTGTAAATTATAAGCAAGTTATAGACACTGGTGCAAGTGGATATATGTAGCATGTCCTCAATTTTTATCTTTTGTAAGGGTGTTTTCAAGGGTCTGTCCCGGTGAATACATTTTGTTTTTTCCGCTAACAAGTACTACCTCCGTCATGGTTTATGGGTCCTCTTTATATTTTGTGTCAAATTTCGAAAACATATTTAACTAACAAAATATTAATGCATGTTACCGAGAATTATATCATTGGATTCGTATTTTAGTATAGTTTTCAATGATATTATCTTTTATGACATGCATTTACATTTTATTAGTTAAATCTATGGCCCAAAGTTAGCACAAAATACGATGGGACCAATAAACCAAGACGAAGACAAAATTAGGAAAGTCAGTCATTAACTATGGATACATACAAATGAAAAAGGCATCTTATATTTAGAATTGATGGGCTCTCTTCGATACCATTCATAGGTTGATAGAGGCAAGCATGAAAAAATATAGTTGTCCATCTCATTTTTATGTGCAAAAATGAGATGATGGTACAAATATGTTGTCGTATGGCTAATGGTAGTAAGTTAGCCTACCAACCTATCTAGGTTCAAAAGTCACCATGGGACAAGTGGAAATGACACGCGTAGTAGTCAAAAAATACTTTGTGAATTTACCTAGAAGCTTCATGGTGGTCCGGCATCATCATACAAAATGATTAAATTGGAAGCAAGTTATGGACACTAGCGCAATTGGATATATGTAATGTGTCCACAATTGTCATCTTCTGTAAGGGTGGTTTCAAGGGTCTGCTTAATACATTTTGTTTTTTTGCTAGGATGTACACAATTAGGAAAATCATTCATTAACTATGGATAGTTAGAAATTAAAAAGCGGAAAGGCCCTCTTCGAAACCATGCATCAGTTCATAGAGGCATGCATGAAAAAAAATCGACATCTAATATTTATGTGAAAAATGACATTAGGTTGCAAATCTGTCGTCGTGTGGGTTGTGGTGGTACGTTAGCCTACCAACCTAGCTAGGTTCAAAATACACGACGAAAAAGTGGAAATGACACCTGTAGTAGTCCCATAATACTTTGTGAATTTACCTCAAAGCCTCATGGTGGTGCAACTTCATCATACAAAATGTGTAAGTTGGAAGCAAATTAAGGAATCTGGTGCAGGTAGATATATGTAACACCTCCTCAATTTTTATCTTTTCTAAGGGTGATTTGAAGGGTCTGTCCTTCTTAATACATTTTGACATTCGTTAACTATGGATAGTTAGAAATGGAAAAGGTATATGATTTATAAAATAAATAGGCGTTGTTCGACACCATCCATCGGTTGATAGAGGCAGGCATGAAAAAATATAGTTGGCCATCTCATTTTTTAAGTGAAAAATTGACATTAGGTTGCAAATCTGCTGGTGTGTGGGTTATGGTGGTCAATTAGCCTACCATCCTAGCTAGGTTCAAAAGTCGCTAAAGGGAAAAGTTGAAATGACACATGTAGTAGTCCCAAAATACTTTGTAATTTACCTCAAAGCTTCATGGTAGTCCAACTTCATCATACAAAATGCGTAAGTTGGAAGCAATTTATGGACTCTGATGCAACTGGATATATGTAACACGTCCTCAATTTTCATCTTTTGTAAGGGTATTTTGAAGGGTGTGACCTGCTTAATACATTTTATTTTTTGCAAAAAAAATTACAAAATTAGGGTAATCATTCGTTAACTATGGATAATTAGAAATGAAAAAGGTATCTGATTTTTTAAATTATAGGGTCTCTTCGAAACTATTCATCTATTGAGAGAGGTGGGAACAGAAAATATATAATTTGTCATCTTATTCTTATGTGAAAAAGTGACATGAGGATGCAAATCTGTTGTTGTGTGGGTAATGGTGGTAAGTTAGCCGACCAACCTAGCTAGGTTCAAAAGTCGCAAAGGGACAATTGGAAGTGACACCTATAGTAGTCCCAAAAACAATGTGAATTTACCTCAAAGCTTCATGGTGGTCCAGCTTCATCAGACAAAATGCGTAAACTGGAAGCAAGTTATGGACTCTGGTGCAAGTGGATATATGTAACAGGAAGTTAATTTTCATCTTCTGTAAGGGTGTTTGAAGTGTTTGTCCTGCTTAATATATTTTGGCTTTTTCGCAAAATAGTACTCCCTCCGTTCCCAAATATAAGTCTTTTTTAGAGATTCCAATATGAACTACATACGGATGTATATATATATTGAGAGTGTAGATACACTCATTCTGCTACGCATATACTAGTTCATAACTACATACGGATGTATATATATATTGAGAGTGTAGATACACTCATTCTGCTACGCATATACTAGTTCATATTGGAATCTCTAAAAAAGACTTATATTTGGGAACGGAGGGAGTACGAAATTAGGAAAATCATTCGTTAACTATGGATAGTTTAAAATGAAAAATGTCTCTGATATTTAAAATGGATAGATGCACTATCCATCGGTTGATAAAAGTAGGCATGAAAAATATTGTTGGTGATCTAATTTTAATATGAAAAAATGACATGAGGATGCAAATCTGCTATCATGTGGGATTTGTTGGTAAGTTAGACTACCAGCCTAGCTATGTTAAAAGTCGCCAAGGGACAAGTGGAAATGACACTTGTTGTACACTTATTTTTTTTGTGAATTTACCCGAAAGCTTCAGGGTGGGTTAGCTTCATCATACAAAATGCGTAAACTAGAGACAAGTTATGCACACTCGTGCAAGTGGATATATGTAACATGTTCTCAATTTTCATCTCTTGTAAGGGTGTGTTGATGGGTCTGTCCTACGTAATACATTTTTGGCTTTTTCGCAAATAAGTACAAAATTAGGAAAATCATTTTGTTAACTATGGATAGTTAGAAATGAAAAAGGTATCAGGTTTGTAAAATGGATAGGCGCTCTTTGAAACCATCCATCGGTTGGTAGTGGCAGGTATGAAAAAATATAGTTGGACATCTCATATTTGTGTGAAAAAATGACATGAGGTAGCAAATCTGTTGTCGTGTGGGTTATGGTGGTAAGTTAGCCTACCAACCTAGCAAGATTCAAAAGTTACCAAGGGACAAGTGGGAATGACACTTGTAGTAGTCCCAAATAACTTTGTGGATTTACCTCAAAGCTTCATGGTAGTCCAACTTCATCATACAAAATGCGTAAATTGTAAGCAAATTATAGACTCTAGTGTAAGTGGATATATATAAGACGTCCTTGGCGCTTATAGTTTGTATTGTTGATTATGTCGTTGGCAAGTCTAATGCCATTTTTGTTTTACACATGGAGAGAGTTAACTATCATTGGAACCTTCTTTCGCTTTTTGTCTAATGCCACTTGTTTCAAAAAATAAATCACATTTTTCAAACCACGAAAGGGGTTTCTTGCAGGTAAGTTGGACGTCGACATTATGTTTTATTAAGACTTATATAAATGTCACCATATAATTTTTGGTTTGACATGCCTGTCGCCGAGTACTTTCTTCTACGCTTTCCACGTGTTTGCATGCACCACGTACGTCATTCTACTTAGAATTTGGACGATCAATCAATTTGATTATTACGGAAGTCTCGTGTGCGAGGTATCCAGTGTGTGGCACCTGAGGCAGCGATGATTGGGGAAGGAGTCGGCATCCTCATATGTACTACTCCCTCCGTCCGGAAATACTTGTCATCAAAATAAATAAAAGGGGATGAATAACAGGGGATGTATCTAAATGTATTTTAGTTCTAGATACACCTTCTTTTGTTCATTTTGATGACAAGTATTTTCGGACGGAGGGAGTACTATTTATTTATTTATTTTGTGAATAATACGTACTACTCCCTCCGTCCCAAAATAAGTGACGCAAAAGTGACTCAACTTTGTACTAAAGTTAGTACAAAGTTGAGTCACTTTTGCGTCACTTATTTTGGGACGGAGGGAGTACTATTCTTTCTTTCTTTTCGTGAATATAATACATGGTACTATTCAATTGTGGGCGATAATAAGGTCAATGTTTGCTTCATCTGCCATCATGTTTGAAACGAGATGATTTGAAGCCGGGCGCCACTCACTGATCGTTCCAAAACAAGGTCAAGGTCAGTGCATATATCATGAGTCATGGTTTCGTGCCGACACGTCGGACTTTTGAATCTGCCGGCCTCACCAACCAGGTGTACCATTTTCTTGTTCATTTTGCTTTGCTTGTTGCATGCATACACTACACGTACGTACGCACACCCCACCACCAATTATTTGCCAGGGCAGTGTGGGCGTGCTTCTCTCTTTGATTAGCTATGAGGAGGAAATTGAGCATTTGCACCATGATTAGCTCATGAATATGGTCTTTCAGTAATCGAGTCGACTAAGTGTACACATGGCCCCTAAATTTGCACATACTAATAAACAGTTAGCACTGTACGAGTATATAATACTCTCTCCGTCCCGTAATATATGATCGTTTTTTACATTCATAGCCGTAAGAGGCAGAATTTCCCGGTCAGATCAGTGCATTTTCTCTGTGGGTTCCGTATCCCGTACTCCACAGCCGCACATGGTACACCGCTTATCATCGGTTGCTGAAACAAGGCGGCAACCGTTGTTTTCGCAGGCGCTATTTTCCGCCGTGCTACTATCCCGCTCTCGGTAGCAAGATACTCCCGAAAGCGACTCAGGGCATGTACAATGGTTCTATCTTAAGGATGCCACGTAAGATAAATGATGAGGTGGAGGAGAGAGAAATCATAAGAGAAGGCTTGTCTTAGCTTATTTAAGCAAAGATAAGAGATGATAGCTTAGCACAATTTGTCTCACCATGTTTTTAGGAATAACTAATTATTGAAGATAAGGCTAAGAGATGACCCATTGTAGACTTGTTTTTTTGTCATCTCTAATTTACATGCAAAACTTAAGATAAGACTATCTTAGCAACCATTGTACATGCCCTCACACCGTTACAATACTCAGTCCGGATCCCTGTGTTCGTATACCATACTGTACTACAGTCTTCCCGACGTGTCATTTGTTGGCACGATGCTTACGCTCGCCTTCCACCCGTATTTGGGAACTCCCACCGGTTGCGTGCGCGCTCTGCCTGCGCTCCACCAACGCATGCAAAGCTTGCAAGCTTCTGCATCCGTCGTAGCTGGTGGCCATTTGGACACGCCGGCGGCACGCGCGAGTTGGACCAGCGGCCGGCCCGGGCGGCGGCGATGCCGATTGCTTCCCAGGCGTGACACATGCACGGGGAGATAACGTTGCAAGGGGATCACCGGCGAGGTTTCACAAAGCTTTATGTTGTTATCGCATGTACGTAGGTGACGCCCGCCAGATGATTCGTGTCATTTACCGGATCGAAGTTGGCCACGTCTCCCGTCGGAACCCTGCTGCTCATTGGCCGTGGTGCGCACGAGTGAACGGGAATCGCTCCTTGGCTTGTGGAAGCACTTATCTCCTTGGCTCATCATTCACGAGGGGATGAAACCCGTGTCACGTAACCGCGTGTTTTAGCAAAGCGGGAAGAAGAAACAGCGACCAGTCCCGGCGCGATCTAGGAGTACTACGGAATAGTGATCTGATCGCGATCTACACTTGGAGACTTTGAGTAGATGCGGACCCAAAGTGGTGTTCTTGTGGGCGTCGTGGCCCTGCGGATCCCCACAAACCATTCAATCAGCTGAGCTACTACTGGTACGTCCTCCTCCTAGTGTGTTTAGGGGCCCCCGCCCACTCTGTCCTCTGATCTGAGGCGGAGGGCATCCGTCCCGTTTTGACGGGAAAGATTAAGAAGTGGAACAACGTGGGACGAGGACGATGATGAGACGGATGTGGTTGTTCCTGGTTGGTTGGTAGGGGGATGACATCACCGACGACCGCGCCTCCCCTCCCGGACGGATTAGATTCCGACGCGACGCGGCTGCTACTACGGTATATTTCCTCCCCCTTTTGGGCGGACGGGATTTCCGGGTCGTGCTTCCCCACCCAGATTCTCCCGACGCTGCGGCGGCGCAACCGGGATAAAGCAACAACCATCGCTTGGCGTGGCACATAACTCAACCTGATACTACGTGCTACCAATTTTTCAATGGGAATTTATATGTTGTGTGTCGGAGTTTGAGCTCAACGACCACTCTGCTACGGCTGAAAAGAGAACTCGAGGATTCAATTTTGTCCGCTTTTCGTACGTTTGGATCGTGCACCCGCTCAGTGTTCGTCAACATGCTTAGAGCAACTCTAACCGGCCGATCCAATTTTGTCCGCTTTTCGTACGTTTGGATCGTCCACCCTCTAAGTATTCGCCAGCTTTAGGATTTGGATCGACAGTGCGCCGAACGCACCGACACATATTTGTCCGAGTGGCCGCTAGCCGCTGGATTTTAACAAATACACACAGTTTGCATATTTTCAAAAGCAAATGAAGTAGCATAGCTCCACAGCCGAAATAAAATTTAGCAAAGTTCTACAAGCACAATAAATAAATTGTCTTAAAAAGATATATCTATTGGTTGCCAACATGATCCCACATATACTCAATCAAATCATCTTGCAACTGAATATGTGTTTCCCAATTACGTATTTCATGATGAAATTGAGTGAACTGTGCAAACGATGCCGCTCCTCCGCCATGCTGAGGCACCACATTGTCACCCCGAAACTGAAACCCTTGGTCGTGGAGATGTTCCGGGCGCTCTTCCTCTACGATCATATGTGCATGATCGCACACGCAGTCATCACTTCCCACAACTTCTTGGTGCTCCAAGTTCTAGCAGGATACCGAACTATGCCCCATCGAGATTGCAAAACACCAAAGGCACGCTCAACATCCTTCCTACCCCTCTCTTATTCTTGGGCAAATCTTTTCCTTTTCTCTCCGACGGGGTTGGAGATTGTCTTCACAATAGTGGATCACTATGGATAGATTTCGCCAATTAGATAGTATCATTTGTTGTAGTTTTGACCGTTGATGTTAACATTGACCGGCGGACAGTTGCCTTCGGCAAGCCTTGCAAACACCGGAGAACGTTGAAGCACGTTGATATCATTGTGTGATCCGGCCATACCAAAGAAAGAGTGCCAGATCCACAGATCTTGAGAGGCCACGGCCTCAAGTATGATAGTGCAGGCCTTGACATGGCCCTTGTACTGGCCTTGCCAAGCAGAAGGGCAATTCTTCCACTCCCAGTGCATGCAGTCTATGCTGCCAAGCATCCCTGGGAAGCCCTGGCTGGCATTGGTCGCCAAGAAGCGGGTTGTGTCTGCAGCAGTCGGCTCTCTCAAGTACTCGGGGCCAAACACTATAATCACAGCCTTGTAGATCCTGTATAGTGACTCTAGGCACGTAGACTCACTTATACGGACGTACTCATCGGTAAGATCATCGGGTACTCCGTAAGCAAGCATCTGGATAGCTGCGTTGCATTTCTGATAAGATGAGAAGTTAATCTTTCCGATGTCATCCTCTTTGCACTCAAAGTAGTCATCGTATCCGACCACCCCCTGTCGGTGTCAAAACCGGCGGATCTCGGGTAGGGGGTCCCGAACTATGCGACTGAAGATCGATGGTAACAGGAGGCTGGGGACATGATGTTTACCCAGGTGCAGGCCCTCTCGATCGAGGTAAAACCCTACTTCCTGCTATATTAATATGAGTGAATATGTGTACAAGAGTTGATCTACCTCGAGATCGTAAAGGCTAAACCCTAAGTTTAGCCTATGAGGATTGTATGATTCTTCTCTAGCTTCTACGGACTAAACCCTCCAGTTTATATACACACCGGAGGGGCCTAGGTTTGTACATATCATCTTGTAGAGGAAGGAAAATCTACACCCGAACCTAAAACTTGCCATTACGAGAGTCCAGGAGTCCTATCTGGATACGTGAGATGATCATCTATAATAATCTTCACGGCCCACCAGTCCGGCCCACCAGGAGTTTGTCCGGCCACCTGAGGACCCCCCGATCCAGGACTCCCTCGGTAGCCCCTGAACCTGTCTTCGATGACGATGAGGTCGGCTTCCGTATTGTCTTCGGCATTGAAAGCCGGGTTCCTCCTCCCGAATATATCTTCTACAAATAGATGAATTGTGTTCGGCTCTGCAAGATTAGTACAACCCTTAGCCTCGAAGACAAGGCTCTTCAAGAAAATGAATAATGTGTCTCTATTGACAACTTTTGGGTGAAGTGTCGCGTCCAACCCACTAACATATCGAACCGTTTTATTTGGTCCTAGTTTCGCGTTTCGAGGTATATCCTCATTGACACGTCCCGTCAGAATAGAGATCGTGCCCGCTTATCGTGGGATTCTTATCATTGTGACGTGAGCACCCACGTTGCGCATTATGCACGACCACTTTGGGAACCAGCGAGTTTTATGGCTAAGGTGGGGGGATGCTTTGTATTCGCAGCGTTATAAAAGGACATCAATCCCTTTCATCAGCCCCACGCCTTCCTCAAGCTCGAGCTCTCCAATTTCCCTTGCCCCCGTACTCTCATCTCCTGTGCCCACAACTCCTCGTTCCTCAACCACTACTCCCCTTCCCAGGAATGGCTGGATCAGGCTTCCACGGTCACTGAAAAGACCATGGAGGATCTACGAAGCGCGGGGTATCTCGTCGGCGACATTGCACACCGAATCCCCCCTAAGGGCCAGGTGATTCCCGTTCCTAAGGTGGGCGAGAGGGTATTTTTCACCTCTCATTTTGTTAGGGGGCTAGGGTTTCCACTCCACCTGTTTTTTCGGGGTCTTTTGTTCTTCTGCGGGCTAGATTTCCATGATCTAGCCCCGAACTCAATCCTTCACATATCCGCTTTCATAGTGATGTGTGAAGCCTTTCTTCGCATCCCCCCACACTTCGGCCTGTGGCTTAAGACCTTCAACGTGAAGTCAAAGGTGGTGGACGGGGAACACGCGGAGTGCGGAGGCGCTATGATTAGCAAGCTCTCGAATGCTACATGGCCCAAGTGCTCGTTCGTGGAGACGAACAAGGTCTGGCAGCAGGAGTGGTTCTATATCACCGAACCCCGCGACATCAAGTGGGCGGCGGAACCTGCTTTCAGATCCGGACCCCCAATGAGGTTGACCTCCTGGACCAAGAAGGGTCTGGACTGGGGGTCGCACACTGAGGTAACAACTCTCGTGGGTCATGTGTCCGGCGTGATCTCCAAGGGGCACCTCCTCTCCTCCGTGATCCAGGTGATGCTGACCTGGCTCGTTCTCCCTTGCCAAAGCCAGGATTCCTCCCTATGGGAGTTTGATCCGGCAGGAGACAAGCTGCTGAAGCATCTCTTCGGCTCTATGCACAAAGAGATTTGGAAGCACCTCTTCAAGAGCTAGAAGGAATGGCCCAAAGAGGACGAGGATGCGGGCTTCAGCACTGAAGTTTCCGCCACATAGGTAATAATGATCCTTGCATGAACACATACCTTTTACCTTATTTAATGATAATAGGAGTTGGAATTTTTGCATCATATATAGGGCTGGACGAAGAAGGCGTCCCAGATTAAGTGTCCGGCGCCTTTGCCCGAAGAGCCAGCGCTGCCTCTACTGACAGCGATGCTGGTTCCGGCGCCGTACAAGGCACCGACTAAGAAGCCCAAGAAGACAAAGGGCAAGGGGGCTGGAGACAGCCCACGTCCTGCGGGCAAGAAGCCCGAGGACCTCCACATTCTCTCCTCCGACGAGACGGAGGAAGATGATGAGGAGGAAGAAGAAATGCCTTCTGCGCAAGGTAGGGGGAGGAAGAGGGGGGCCGTCGTTGACGCGGGCACGGCCGCGCCCCGGAGGAAGCTGAAGCTCGGAGATAGTTCACATTCGTCCGAACATAGCTTCGTGGTGAAGCCCAGGGTGAAACCCCTGCCCGAATCGTAAGTTTGTCTGGATTGACTATTTCACCTTTGTTTATTCAGTATTTATGATATATACTTAGTATTCTTCTCCTGCTGACCTACAGCCCTCCCGGTGTAAACCCTGACGTTACATCATTGGAGGGGAACTCCCTGGCGCATGGGGAGACAGAGAGTGACCCGCCAGTCCGGGCTCCATCGCCCGTAATCGGCGGGGACACCAAAGTGTCGCCCCAGCGGGTTCTCTCCATCCAAGGAGATGAGGGCGAGGCAGGAGACAAGGCGGACGGGAATAATACCTCGACGGCCGCTGACCATGGGGAGACGGCCCCCATGGAGACCGAATACGTGGGACCCAAACAGTCTAGGGCCCCACCGAACACCATCCCGGAGCCTAGTGCGGCTCCGGGGTCCGAAGACCTGACTCCTCAAGCAAAGGAGGACACGGCGGCGCCCGGAGTCAATCCGGACGCGCCGGGTTCCATGGAGGAAGCATTGCAAAGTGCTCTCGTCATTGAAGAACATCGGACCGTGATGGATGCGGTGATGAAGAAGAATCAGTCCGTCAAGGGCGGACTGAATGAAGCCTTCAACAGCCTTTTGACAGGCTTTGAGGTAAGCAATGTAATGCTTTTTATAGGATTTTCATTTATAATGCACATATATAACCAGTAGCCCATGATGCTTTGTGTGATTCTGAAAAGAATCGGACGAAGTATCCATAGAGTAGCATATTTAAAGAGTTGGACTGTTCTGCAGTTTTCCTTAGTTACGACGACTACGCGAGACGCAGAGGTTGCCGAACTAAATCGGAAGCTCGAGGTGGCCAATGCGGACCTCGACTGCATCAACCGGCGTTTTGATGAAACACAAGGTATGCAGATTTTTCTAATGTCAGTAAGACTTAATTGATTGAGTATGAGTACAAACTCTAATATTTTATTCTGTATTACACAGTTGGCGCCGCTGAGCTCGAGGCCCTTAAGGGCGAGGTTGCCGAGGCCAAGAAGGCAGCCGAGGCCAGCCAGGCGGCCGCTGAGAAGCGGCTGCCGAATTGGAATCCGTGAAGGCGGAGTGCGAGAAGCCCAAATCTCGGGTGTCCGAAGTCGAGGTCAAGCTCCAAGATGCCATTCATATGTGTGGGGCATCGGAGAAGAAGGCTTTGGAGCAGGCGACCGAGCTGTCTGCGGCAGTAAAGTCTTTCGAGGATGCGCGAGGCGAGGCGCGCAGTGCCTGTGAGGAAATTAAACAAGAGCGACAGATAGCATTTGGTAAGATATTTCTCTTACAGAGCATCTTCGGAGGGCGGAAGTATATTGGGTTGACACGATTGTGGAGTTCTCCAGGCGTGTTTGTGGATCTTCCGAGGAGCAGCGCAGATGCCGCTCAATACTTCCGAGCCCAGGAGGGGAATGTCATGGAGAAATTGTTCTGGTCGCAGTTCTATGCGCCACAACATCCAGTTCCCCTCAACGACCAGATGAAGTAGTTGGTCGAGCTGCACAACATGGCAGGTTCGGCCATGAAGGACTTAATAGTCCGACTATGGCCCGCTGAGCCAATCCCAAGTAGTTACGTCGGATTGGTGAAGCGGCTCGTCGAGGCGAGTCCGCGGGTCGACGCATTAACGGGGTCGGCTTGCATAGAAGGTGCTCGGATGGCCTTCGCTCGCGTCAAAGTGCACTGGGCGAAGATGAACGCAATGCATATAGCCACAGCTGGCCCGCCCGCAGGCAAGGAGCACCGCAAGCTGGAGAAATACTTTGAGGACGTCATCGAGGGCGCCCGCCTTGTAGAAGGCCAGTGTTCGAAAGATTTTGTTTTCGACTGATTTTATCCGGATGTAAAGACTATGCTTATGAATCCAGTGTATATAACTTTTGCGCTATCTATAATATAGGCATCTTTCTTACCTCTTGTGTGACTGTTTATCTCAATCTGAAAGTTTCCAGTCGTCGGCTTCAGCCCCCAAGTACATAGTACTGGGGTGTTTGGTCATATGCAAATACACTCTTTATCCAATGTCTTGGTCCGTATAGGAGGTGTATGCGGAGCGAACCAGACAATCAGATTATGCGGCGTTATTGCTTTCACTTAGTCGTAGGAGTTTTACAAATGGGGCTAGGTACTAGCCCGTGGTGCGGATATGATATTTCCGAATTGAGGTATCCTCTTGCACCTGGCTGGGCGAAACACCAACCCTTCATATAACACGGGGTAGATCTCTATCGATCGTAGTATAAAACTAAGTCACCAGATTGTAGACCAGGTTCTCGCTTATCATGACAGTCAGTTATCGGCTTTCTCTACTAAGGCACTTGACCGGACTAGCTAGAAATACAATCGCAGTAGTTCTCCCTTTACACCCTAGCTGAACAATCGGGAACGTAGGGGTAAGCACAGGAGCCGGGCAACCCAACTATTGACCCAAGACATGATTCGGAACTGATGCATATAATGCAATCATCCAGGACGCCGGACACTCCCTATAGGTGTTCGGTCTTTTCAACATATACCAGGGCTGAATACAGCCCCTGGTAAACCTTTATTGACAAGGCACATATGGCAATCTGATGCGGGAAGAGAACATTCCATGGTGAGTGAATAAAACTCTGGATATATATGAATAAAACTGCTCTATTAATATCCCTCTATAGTACAGTGAGCCGCAAACTTTTACAGATAATGCCGAGGACCTTTTTTGGAAATTTTACATGCCAAGAAGGTATATAAGAAAGAGAAAAAAAAGGTTCACACAGGGTCTTAATCTAAAAAGAAACCTTAGTGCGGGTCCCTGCTGCACGTCTGCGCCGTTTTCTCCTCTGTAATGTGTCCTTGAAGGTGCGAGTATGATGGCCATCTGTAGAAAAAAAAACCTGGAAACAAAGAAATTAATCCGGTGTGGCCATAGTAGATCTGGTTCGTTTAATGAACCAGAAGAAGATATGTTTAAAGTACGAATAGGGTCTAACCAAACTATGGACTATATACAGGTGTCCCCAGTCACCACCCAAGGAATTTTTAGGGCATAATTATGTACTCGAGGCACATATGCTATCACCTTATGGGACGGTCGACGGGGGCATAGTTGTCAATCTTGCTCAGGTTCACCTGAGCTGCCGCACTAAGGCGTGTGTCGGACACGTTTGGCTGTGTCCGCTATTGATAGATTATCCGGCTTGAATAGGCCGCATTGTACTTCGGCTGCTAAGGCCGCAGTGTCTTCCTCCGTACGGAGAGAGCGCTCCATATTTCCATTAACCATGATAACGCCACGTGGTCCAGGCATCTTGAGCTTTAAATATGCATAATGCGGGACTGTATTAAAGCGGGCGAAGGCCGTCCTTTCGAGTAGAGCGTGATAGCCACTTCGGAACGGAGCAATATCGAAGAGTAATTCTTCTCTTCGAAAGTTGTCGGGAGAACCGAATACAACCTCCAACACTAAATAGCCTGTGAAGTGAGCCTCAACGCCCGGTGTCACTCCTTTAAAGGTCGTGCTGCTTGGCTTGATTCTTGATGTGTCGATCCCCATCTTGCGGATAGCGTCCTGATATATCAGATTGAGACTACTGCCGCCATCCATAAGGACTCGGGTTAGATGCTATCCATCTATTATTGGGTCGAGCACTAAGGCAGCCGAACCCCCATGCCGAATACTAGTCGGATGATCCCTGCGATCGAAAGTGATCGGACAGGCTGACCATGGGTTGAATTTTGGGGTGACAGGCTCAACGGCATAGACGTCTCGGAGTGCGCGCTTGGGCTCCCTCTTTGGGATATGAGTGGCATATATCATGTTCACTGTTTTGACCTCCGTTGGAAATTTCTTCTGTCCCCCTATATTCGGCTGGAGAGGTTCATCATTGTCTTTGCTCTGAGGCTCCTTCCCCTTGTGTTCGGCGCTTAGCTTGCCGGCCTGCTTGAAAACCCAACAGTTACGGTTGGTGTGATTGGCAAGTTTTTCTGGGGTGCCATGGATTTGGCAGGGCCTATCTAGTATTCTGTCCAAACTTGATGGACCATCTTTGTTGCCTTTGAATGGCTTCTTCTGTTGACCGGGTCTGGAGCCACAGAATCCGGCGTTTACCGCTGTATCATCTGGGCTTCCAGGATTGTTTTGACGCTTGTTTTTATTGCATCGTGGCTTTCCATTGCCGTTCCTAACTTCAGATGTTCCAGGGTCGCTGGTGCTCCTATGAGCAAACCAGCTATCCTCACCCGCGCAAAAGCGAGTCATGAGTGTGGTTACGGCTGCCATTGTCCTCGACTTTTCCTGTCCAACGTGTCTGGCTAGCCATTCGTCTCAGATACTATGCTTGAATGCCGCTAAGGCTTCTGCGTCCGTACAGTCGACAATCTAGTTCTTCTTAGTGAGAAACCGATTCCAAAGCTTGCGGCCTGACTCCCCGGGTTGTTGGATAATGTGACTAAAAACATCAGCGTCCGGGGGGCGGACATAAGTCCCTTTAAAATTGGCCCAAAAAGCGTCCTCAAGTTCTTCCCAGCTCCCGATGGAGTTCTCTGGGAGGCTGTTTAGCCAGTGTCGAGCTGGTCCTTTCAGCTTGAGGAGTAAATATTTAATTGCGTGGAGATCATCTCCTCGAGCCATGTGGATGTGAAGAATAAAGTCTTCTATCCAGACGGCGTGATCCGTCGTTCCATCATACGCTTCGATATTCACGGGTTTAAACCCTTCTAGGAAATCATGACCCAGCACCTCATCGGTGAAGCATAGAGGGTGTGAAGCTCCTCTGTATCTTGCTATATCGTGGCGTATATCGAATGGTTGTGGTGTTCGGTATTGACCCCGAACTGGTATGTCACCGGTACCATTGGCTTGATAGCCGGCGTCTCGTGTGGGCTCGGTCCCTAGGTCCGAATACAGACTTGGTATTGCTAGTTTTTTGTTTAGGTCCTCACGCAGATCGTGTTGTCGGACTTGTGCCGCACCCTCCTTTCCTTTACAGGGTGGTGGTGCGGGTTTGTATACATTGCTAACTACCTTATCTCGTCCGCGAGGTGGTCGGTCCGGCTTGTCGGCGGTGTTATTTTTTGGTAGGACGGGCGCGACAGCCTCGTCGTGGAATTCAGGCAGCAGCTTGCGCTTGGGATAGCCTTTGGTTTGGCTGTTGAAGCCATGTTTCTGTTCGGCGTCTAGCACCTCATTCCATCTATCGTTGAGCGTGTCCTGTGTAGCTCGAAGCTGTCTCTGCTGCTTTTTTAGGCTCCGTGCGGTGGCTATAAGCCGCCGGTGGAAGCGCTTTTGTTCAGAGGGTTCTTCTGGGCTGGTGTACTCATCGTCATCCAGACTGGCCTCTTCTTCGGAGATCTGTTCGTAGTCACCGTCTTCGGCATCACTGTCATCGGGCTGCGGCTTCGGACTCTGTTCGCCGTCCTCTCGCTCCTCCTGTTCTATCTCTGGATCTGCGGGGTCTTCGTCTTGGTCCGGAATATCACCATCATTAGTCACTGTGTTGCTGTCCTTTCCTTTACAGGATTTTGTTCGGTGTTTTGGACGTCGACGCTTGGGAGGTTCTTCGGCTGGCTTATCCTCTAAGGGATTGTTTTCGTCATTGACTTCCGCCTCTTTGGGTGTATCCACCATATACACGTCATATGAAGACGTAGCTTTCCACCGCCCTATTATGGCCGGCTTTGATCTGTGTGTGCTTCCGCTTCGAGATCATCAAAGTCTTCTAAAGCGTAGTCGAGTAGGTTGGTTAGATCTTCAACCATGGCTACCAGGTGGGTAGTGGGTGGGGAACGAAATTCTTCATCCCCCTGGGTATAGCACGGCTGTTTATCAGCCTCCAGTTCAAACCGGATATAGTGCGGCTGTGTGCTCTCATCCAAGGAGAGAGATCTTAACGATTTTAACATGTCGCCAATTGGTGAGTGCTGGAAAATATCTTCAGCATATACACACTGGAGGGTTTAGTCCGTAGAGCCTAGAGAAGAATCATACAATCCTCATAGGCTAAACTTAGGGTTTAGCCTTTACGATCTCGATGTAGATCAACTCTTGTACACATATTCACTCATATTAATATAGCAGGAAGTAGGGTTTTACCTCGATTGAGAGGGCCTGAACCTGGGTAAACATCGTGTCCCCAGCCTCCTGTTACCATCGATCTTCAGACGCATAGTTCGGGACCCCCTACCCGAGATCCGCCGGTTTTGACACCGACATTGGTGCTTTCATTGAGATTTCCACTATGTCGTCGATGAAAGGATTGATGGATCACGTCGTCAATTGCAACATCCTAGGGTTTGTACATATCATCTTGCAGAGGAAGGAAAATCTACACCCGAACCTAAAACTTGCCATTACAAGAGTACAGGAGTCCTATCCGGATACGAGAGATGATCTTCTATAATAATCTTCACGGCCCACCAAGAGTTTGTCCGGCCACCTGAGGAC
>LR738711.1:862254866-862305170 GCA_902687465.1 Secale cereale
CGATCCAGGACTCCCTCACCCCCTCTTGAATCCGGTCGAAAACATGCCTAGCCATATGGAAACGCCGTCGGAATTTTATGATGTTTGAACATCGGATTGGTTGTGTCAAAGTGGTCCTTCCATAGAAGGAAATGACCGCTCTCTCGGTTGTGATTCAACGTCGGAACATGACACAGAATCGAGCCCCGGAACATCGGTTGCTGCCTATGAAGGTGGTCATGGACCAACACAGCAAGCAGCATCTCCTCATCGTCGGAGTCACACAGAACACTGTGGAAAAAGAACTCGTCGGCGTAGTCCATTTGTACCTTGAGGCAAACTGTCGAATGGTTTGCGGGTGTGGACGACGAAGCTGACGGGGGAAGGGACGCGTGCCTCCTCTGGACAAGGTGGCTCGGCTGGCGATGTCCGACGAGCGTTGCCGCGGCAGATGAAGAAGTTGGTCGGCCCCGTGGGGTGGTGGTGAGGGGGAAGCTACGGTGGATTGGGGTCGGGGGAAGCTGCGGTGGCCCGGCAGCGATGCGACCGCGACGTGGGTAGGTCTCGGCGTGGGGAGGTACATGAGGAGGCGCGACTGGTGGCCGATGCATCGGAACTGGGCGGCGATGGCGACGAGGTGGGGCAAGGCGAGGGCTAGCTGTCGCGAGGGGTGGAGAACGACCAATGTGCCACCGACTGGCGGGCCATGGGCAGGAGTACGCGTGCATCGTCTGCGTCCTCTTGGTGCCAGCGCGGACGGAAATCAAGCTCAAAATTGGATCGGGAATGGGTTCGCACGCAGATGAAAAGAGGACGCACGTCCGTTTTGGTCGGCGCGTTGGACCGTTGTTTTTGTCCGCTTAGGCCCAAACGGACATGCGCGGACGAAATGGTCGTCCCGTTGGAGTTGCTCTTACATACCATGTCATGTCATCTAGGGCGTGTTTGATAGCCCCCCGTAAAGGCCAAAATAGACTCGTGCGGGGCGAAAATAGGTTGTTTGGTAGCCCGCGTTCACTGTTTGGCCCGCATAGAATGAACCTCAAAGCACCTCTCATCCTGTCCCATAAGGAATGGCCGAATCAATAGTCTTCAGCGAGCCAAGCTGAAACGAGCCACATCGAGCGCACGTGGTGGGTCCCGTTGCATGTGAGAACACATGAGGGATGCGAGCTTTGTACGTGGTTTCTTCTCCTACCTCCACTAAACTCCTCCTTTATCTCCTTTTCTTCGTCCCTTCTAATCTACGCAACGATACTTTGATTCGAGATAAGGTCTATACGAAAAAGATGCACATCAATGTCATGGTTCCATTCATGTGTTCGATATATTTCCTACTTTTTGGTCGCCTCCTTTTGGTTCTCCCGGACAGACGGGGTTTTTGGGTCATGCTTCCCCTCCCAGATTCTCCCCGATGTCGCGGCGGTGCAACCGGGACGCGATAAAGCAACCAACACTTGGTGTGGCTCAGAATTCAACCTGATACTACGTGCTACCAATCTTTCAAAGGGAAATTATATGTTGTGTGTCAGAGTTTGAGCTCAACGAATACTCTACTACGGCTGAGAAAACGACTCGAGGCTTCACCGTGTCAGTAGCCGGGACGGGAAGAAAGTGTATTTGCCAACCATGTCATGTCATCTAGTGAAGCCATAAACCTGACTGGCCAATTCATCATCGCAAGTTATCCAATAAGGAGTGGAAATGCATTGAAGATCGATTTCAAAAAGCTAAGCTACCGGAAGGGTAAGCTTATGTCTTATGGAGGTCGGTTTGTTCTGATAAACTAAGTGCTAACAAGCATGCCGATGTTCCTACTGTCTTTCTTTAAGATACCTCTAGGGGTAGGGAAAAGGCTAGACTTCTATCGATCATGACTTTTTTGGCTATGCGATGAAGTTAAGAAAAAATATAGGCTTACCAAGTGGGATATTATTTGTAGGCCAAAGGACCAAGGTGGGTTAGGGATTGAGAACTTATGGATTAAGAATAGATGCCTACTCAGCAAATTCCTATACAAGGTTCCTGAAACTGAAGGAATGTGGATACAAATTTTGCGCAATAAGTACCTTTAGTCTAAGACCTTGCCCCGGGTTACCGTAAGACCCAACGACTCACCTTTCTAGAAGGGGCTAATGAGAACGAAAGCATCCTTCTTTCAAAGGACTAAATTTATCATTGGGAACGGTAACTCGACTAGATTCTTGGAAGATACATGGTTAGGGAGACGCCACTAGCCACACAATATTCTTCCCTTTATGATATTGTACAACGGAAGTATACTTATATTGGCACAATATTAAAATTTGTTTATTTAAATATACAATTCAGGCGGTCTCTAGTGGAGGACCAATGGGACAGTTGGTTACATCTCATGCGAAAGCTCATGGAAGTTCACCTCTCTGATGAACTTGATACGATTCACTAGAAATTATCCGTCAATAGGGTATACTCCGTGAAATCTATGTATCTAGACTTAATAGACTCTGGCCCAATCCCCAGATCAATTCATATTTGAAATATTAAAGTACCTTTAAGAATCAAAATCTTTATGTGGTTTGTACATAAAGAAGTGATTGTGACCAATGCTTAGCAAAATGAAGATGAGAGGGTAGTAAACGATGTTACTTTTGTGACAAAGACGAAACTATATAACACCTCTTGCTCAAATGTCCTCTCGCCTAGCTTTTATGGGGTGCGGTTGATGTGGCCTTTAATGTCAGCCCTCCGAATTGTATTAACACGTTATTTGGGACGTGGCTAAACGGAGTTGAGCCAAGTACTCTCGGACATATTCGTGTACGAGTATGCACATTACTTTGGGATATATGGACCTACATAAAAGACATGATATTTAACAAACAAACTCTTATTAATTTTTCGTAGGTCATATACAGGGCTACTGCCTGGACCTGTAGGTGGTTGTTACTCACTCTTGTCGTAGCCAAGGAGCTTATGGCTACTGGATGCACCCGATGGGAGATGGTAGTACGGGATACTTACAATCAGTCTGGGTGGCGGTCCAAGAATAGGTTAGGTGTTTAGTCATTTTGACCTGTTTTTCACCGATTGTGGCATATTTTTTCTTCATTTCACTCTCGCTCCCTTGTGAGCTTGTACAGGATCGTAGATCTTTTGACCTTTTGTTTAATAATATGACTACATGCATCACTCAGATGCAGAGATCGGATAACCCTCCTTTAAAAAAAGACTAATCATAGATGCCCTGCGTCCTATTCTCACTTACCAATAATGCATCCAGTAGTTACTGGTATGTTTTGACCATTTTGTGAAAGTTGAGTCAGATCTGACCCTGGTTCAAAAAAAATCAAGATCGGACTCTTTTCCTACCGCCGAGGTCGAAGGCGGTAGGGTATAACTGCTATCGCCGAGGCCCTGGCAGTAGGTTTGCACGCCCTGGCGGTAGGGTTGCACGCCAGCTTGTTTGGTGGTAGAGCTGCACTGCACTAACTTGGATAAGCTGCCTACAGTCAGAGACCTCAGCGGTAAGATGGGTATACTTTACCGCCATCAACCCCAGCGGTAGGAAAATAGTCAGATTCTAAAAATAATAATTCAAACCAGGGTCTGGCTCAGTTTTCATGAAAGGGTCAAAACACCGAATTTACCCCCACACCTGCAAGACATGCATCCTGCTCCTTGGAAGGTCCCTTTTCGATTTCCCAATACTTGCTCATGGATTGGCACCACACCAAGCATCCAGAAAGCTTTCACGCACGCATAGAAAGATATATACTAGTACTAAGAGCGTCTATAGCTACATAAGGCAAATCCGGCCCCTCAAACACCCGCGAATGCGTCCGCGCGCGTTCGTGTGCAGTGACCGGGCACGTCTTAAATTTTATTTTTTGCATCCAGACATCTCATACTAGATTATTATATCCATACAAAAACATGCAAAACAAGTAGAACTTGCATACTACGTCAATCCTATCTACTCCTCATCGGAGATCACGACGATCTCTGTTCCCGGCTCCGGCAGCATGGGCGGCAACTGCAGCTCCGGCTCCTCCAGCTGATCCGCTCCGCCTCCTCCGCCTTTATCTCTGCACCGAGCTCGAAAAAGAGTGCGTCGGTGTCCGCTTGCTCCCGCCGGAGGAACGCTCGGTTGGCCTCCACATAGGCCACTTCCTGGATGGATTTCAGGATGGCCTGCTGCTCGGCCATCTCATCGGGCTGGGCGACGGCGAACTTCGCCTCCGCCTGCTCCATGTTGAAGGGCGGCACCTGCTGGTCCAGTTCCTCCGCCTCCTCCACCTCCATCGGAGCCATCTCCTCCTCCTCCTCCGGCTCCGGCGAGTCCAGAGGCAGCCCGGCAGCAATGCGCGCGGAACACGCGACTTCCCTCGCCCGGATCTGCTGCCGGATCTCGTAGCGGCGCTCTGGCGTCAGCATGGCATATTAGGTTATCTTGCTCCGGACCATGGTGGACTGTTGGAGCATGGATAGAGCGTCGGAGCGAGAGAGGGAGGAGGTGACATGACTCGGACTGGCGGCACGGAGAGGGGGAGGGGGATGAGTTTGGGTTACAGCACGGCGGCCGGCTTAAATAGCCGGATGTCATCTTGGGAAGCGAGCTGGAGCGGCGTTCCCACCGCGCCGACGGATGCGGCGTCTGGCGGACCGCCGGGTTTCCTGGCAGTTTCCATGTGGGGCAAGGCCGTCAGATCGACGTGGCGGGCTTGCCCGAGCACGTCCGGGCGCCCCATATCCGCCCCATATTTAGGCTGGATATGGGGAGTGCCGGTCAGCCCGAGCGTTTGAGGGACATTTGAGGCATTCGTCGGGATAAAAAACGTGACCGGGCAGTGACTGAATGGCCTGCCCGATCGTATGAGTCGGGTCTGAAAGATCCGGTTGTAGATGCTCTAATAAATTCAGTTTGTGCACGTAAGATCATACTATACTTCTGGATTAAACATAATGTGTGTCCTGGCCAACGATTGACAGGAAATAATAATGAAAAGTGTTGGCGTTATAAAAAAGCTTCAACTTGATGTGAGCACGCAAAAGAAGAAACTATAGGAAGATTGTGGATTGATGTTACATCGGGATATGTCAAATATGGCCCTTCAAACGTCTGCACATGCACCCGAACGCGTCTGTAGAAAGTGACTGGACGCACCTTATATTTCAGTAGTTACATCCAAACATCTTATAGTAAATTCTTAAATCCTTATAAGGATATGCAAACGAAATAAACCTACGTACTACATGATCACCTAGCTACTCATCGTTGGAGATGTCGACGATCTTTGTGCCCGGCAACATGGACGGCAACTCCTGCTCCGGCACCTATGCTCCAGCCTCCTCCTCCTCTATCTCTGTTTCGAGTTTGGCAAAGAGTGTGTCGGACGCCGCCTGCTCCTATCGGAGGAACGCCCAGTTGGCCTCCACATAGGCCTCAATTTGAATGGACTTCGGGATGGCCCGCTGCTACGCCATATCCTTCAATTGGGCGACGGCGAACTCCACCTTCGCTTGCTCCACATTGAAGCCCGACAGCTCCTGCTCCGCCTCGTTCACCTCCATCGGAGCTAGCTCCTCTTCCTCCTCTTTCCCCGACTGCTCCTCCTCCTCTGGCTCCGGCGAATCCGGAGGTAGCCCGCCATCGATGCAGACTGGTGGGGCGGAGAGGGGGTGGATGGGCTAGGGTTGCCGACTGGATTAAATAGATGGATTTGGATTCAGACGATGAGCCGGAGCAGCGCCACACGGTGATCACACAACGTCGACAGAGGAGGCGCTCGATGAATCGTCGGGTTTCCGGGAGAGTCCATGTGGAGTCGGTCCTACGCGGCGGGCGCGTCCGGGCGCCCCCTTATTCGCCATATATTTGGGCTGGGTATGAGGGGCGCAGGTCAGCCCGATCGTTTGAGGCCTGTTTAAGGGGTTCGTTTGGGTTAAAAGATCTTGATCAGTCAGTAACCGGACAACCCACTCGAACGTATGAGACGGATTTGGAACGTCCGATTGTAGATACTCTAAGGGCGTGTTTGGTTGACCACATGTTGCCCAACCAGGACCACGCGGGATGTGCGTGGCATGTTTGGTTGGCTCGGCTGCATGCGATTCGTGGGCCGCGAGGGGGTCCTGGACTAAGGGCTCCTCAGGTGTCCGGATTACTCGTTATGGGCCGGACTGATGGGCCATGAAGATCAACATGGAATATTGTCCCTCGTGTCCGGATAGGTCTCATATAGGTGTAGAATGGCAAGTTTAAAGTTCGGGTGTAATGTTTCCTTCCTCTACAAGATGATTATGTACAACCCTGGGTCCCTCCATTGCATATATAAACCGGAGGGTTTAGTCCGTAGAGAGAATCACAAATACCATAGGCTAGACATCTACCGTTTAGCCATTACGATCTCAAGGTAGATCAACTCTTGTAATCCTTATATTCATCAAGATCAATCTAGCAGGAAGTAGGGTATTACCTCCATTAAGAGGGCCCAAACCTAGGTAAACATCGCGTCCTTGTTCCCCCTGTCACCATCGATCCTCAGATGCACAGTTCAGGACCCCCTACCCGTGATCCGCCGGTTTTGACACCGACATTGGTGCTTTCATTGAGAGTTCCGCTATGTCGTCGATAGAAGGGTTGATGGCTCGCTTCGTCATCAGCAATGGTGCCACCCCTGGGGAGATCTTCCTCCCCGGTTAGCTTTTCGTGTTTGGAGGCTTCATGCTATGCGCCAACTCGGATAGCCACCTTGAGCAGGTTGACAGCTACGCCCCTAGTCATCAGATCAGGTTTGGAAGTCTGAGTTACGTCCCTAATATCCGAGGAGATCTGATCTTCGAAGGATTCATGCCCTCGGCTGTCATTCCCTCCCTACACGATGAAGACGTCTCAAATATGTCATCAGATCTCATCCAGGGGTCAACACCCATGTCCGGTCTGGCCCAAGATCCAGAGCAGATCACTTTGTCCAAAGATGGGAGGATAAACCCCGCAAGACTCTCCCCCTCCACGGAACTTTTAGCCGGAGGCTCAAGGGCAATCGTGCCGCTCACCGACCCAGAATCGAATGGGACTCTCCCCGCCACTAGGAAGCTGGACTCATTTTCAATTACGAGTTCCGACCTCTTGGGATCCGCACTCCCGGTGTAGGATCGAAAGTATGTCTAGAGGGGGGGTGATTATACTACTCGACCAAATAATACTTAGCCGTTTCCCAATTTTAAGTTTTGGCAGATTTTAGCAACTTAGCACAAGTCAAGCAATCTTCCTACACATGCAATTCTAGAGTTGTGGCAGCGGAAAGTAAAACATTGCATATGAAGGTAAAGGGAGGGGTTGGAGAGTGTAAACGCAATTAGAGACACAGATGTTTTTTGCGTGGTTCCGATAGGTGGTGCTATTGTACATCCACGTTGATGGAGACTTCAACCCACGAAGGGTAACGACGGCGCGAGTCCACGGAGGGCTCCACCCACAAAGGGTCCACGAAGAAGCAACCTTGTCTATCCCACCATGGCCATCGCCCACGAAGGATGTGCCTCACTAGGGTAGATCATCACGAAGTAGGCGATCTCCTTGCCCTTACAAACTCCTTGGTTCAACTCCACAATCTTGTCGGAGGCTCCCAAGTGACACCTAACCAATTTAGGAGACACCACTCTCCAAAAGGTAATAAATGGTGTGTTGATGATGAACTCCTTGCTCTTGTGCTTCAAGTGATAGTCTCCCCAACACTGAACTCTCTCACACAGATTTGGATATGATGGAAAGAATATTTGAGTAGAAAGCAACTTGGGGAAGGCTAGAGATCAAGATTCTTGTGGTTGGATTGGAATATCTTGGTCTCAACACATGAGCGGGTGGTTCTCTCTCAGAAAATGAGTAGTGGAAGTGTAGGCACGTTCTTATGGCAATCTCACTAATGAAGAAGGGGTGTAGGGGTATATATATAGCCTCCACACAAAATCTCGCCATTACACACATTTGACCCAACTCGGTCAGACCGAACAAACAAACTCGGTCAGACCGAAACAGTTTAAAATCTGAACATTAGACATCTCGGTGGGACCGACAGTATCAACTCGGTGAGACCGATGTGTTAGGGTTAGGACAGAACCTCAACTCGGTTTGACCGATTACACAAACTCGGTGAGACCGATTTTGGTAATAGGCTAACAGAGTGTTGCTCAGGAAAACTCGGTGGGACCGATTCACTCCTCTCGGTGAGACGGAAACGTTATGAAGAGGAAACAGAGAGTTTGCAATGCCAACTTGGTGGGACCGATTCGCTCATCTCGGTTAGATCGAAATGTTACAAAGAGGAAACAGAGAGTTTGCATTCCCATCTCGGTGAGACCGAGATCCCTATCAATGAGACCAAACTAATTAATGTTTGTGGCAGTGGCTATGTCATGAGAACTCGGTGGTGCCGGATAGATCAAATTGGTGGGGCCGAGTTTGACTTTTAGGTTTGGGACATATGTGGAGATGAGAAAGTGGTTGAGGGGTTTTGAGCATATTGCTAAGCACTTGAGCAAGTAGACCATTAAGCAACACCTCATCCCCTTTTAATAGTATTGTACTTTCCTATGGACTCAGTGTGATCTTGGATCACTAAAATGAAAATGTAGAGTCTTCACCTTTTGCCAATCTTTGTCCTTAGCTTTTTGAGGGGTCGACATTTCTAATCCATGCCATGCCAACCATTGAACTTCCTGAAATATTTATCTTGAAAGGATATTGGTTCAATGAGCTATATGTTGTTACTAATTATCAAAACCACCCGGGGATTAGTTGCACTTTCATCCGGGCTTGACCAAGTGGTTATCATCGAGCCTTGTTCCGCAGACCCCCAAACTCATGTCCAACTATCCCTCTTAAATGAGGCGCTAGACTTGCAACTATCTCTCGCCGTCATGGAGGATTCACCACCGAACTATGCCCAATTAGAGGTGAGGGTTGAGATTAGGGAATTTCACTTCCCACCCACCACCCACTTGGTAGCCACGGTCGAAGACTTAACCGACGTACTAGACTACGCTTCCGAAGACTACGATGGCATGGACCACGACGTCGAAAGTGATCTAGGTCAAACCTCGCCCATTACCGAGCGATGGACGGCTACTTCTACCTACTACGTATACATGGTGGACACACCCAAGGAGAAGGACGACGATGGTGATAAAAATCCATAAGAAGATAAGCGCATCGATGAACCTCCTAAGCGCCAGCGTCAGCGGCACCGCTCGCGATCATGTCGAGAAAGGAAAAGTAATACCGACAACGGAGACAATGAAGCTATGGAGGATGTCGAAGACCCCGCAGAGCCAGCATTAGAGCAGGATGAGCTGGAGGATGGCCAATGCATTCCCCAACAGCTCACCGATCACAATGATTCCAAAGACTATAACTACCTACCTGTCTCCGAAGAGGATGTCAGCCGGGGAGATGATGAATTCATCATCACAGAGGAACCCCTTGAACAAGAACGCTTTCAGCGATGGCTTATTGCCACAGCAAGGAGCCTGAAAAAGCAGCAGCAGCGGCTTAAAGCCGAACAGGATACGCTCAACGGCAGATGGAATGAAGTGATAGACGCTGAAGAGAGATACGGCCGTGAGCGCAAAACAAAGAGCTATCCCAAGCGCAAGTTGCTGCCACAATTCGACGACGAGGCCCTTGCGCCAATTCCATCGAGGCACGACCAGGCCGATCAACCGGACCGACCACTTCGTCGACGGGACAAAACGGCTAGCAATGTCGTATACCAGCCCGCACCTCCCCATCGTAAAGGAAAGGATACAGCGGCTCAGGGCCATAAGTACGACCTATGTCAGGACCTGAATAAAAAAGTCGGTCAGGCCAGATCGATCTACGGATCAAGAGAACGTGCTCCCACATGGGATGGTGGCTATCAAGCCAAGCACACCGGATACAATCAAGTTTAGAGTCAACACCGAACACAGATGCCGTCTGAACTACATCGCGATGTCGCATGATACGGGGTCGCTGCTCACCCTTTGTGCTTTGCCGATGAGGTGACTAATCACCAATTTCCAGAAGGGTTTAAACCTGTAAACTTGAGGCGTATGTTGGAATGACGAATCCCGATGTATGGATTGAAGACTTTATTCTTCACATCCACATGGCTCATGGAGATGACCTCTATGCCATCAAATAGTTACCTTTAAAGCTGAAAGGGCCAGCTTGGCACTGGTTGAACAACCACCTAGAGAACTCCATTGGAAGATGGAAATATTTAGAGGATGCTTTCTGGGCTAACTTTAAGGGGACTTATGTCCGGCCACCGGATGCTGATGATTTAAGTCACATAATCAAGCAACCCGGGGAGTCAGCCCGCAAGCTTTGGAATCGGTTCCTAACTAAAAAGAACCAAATCATCGAATGTCTGAACACCGAAGCCTTAGTGGCATTCAAACACAGCGTCTGAGACGAATGGCTCGCAAGACACCACGGCCAGGAGAAGCCGAAGACAATGACAACCCTTACTACACATATGACGCGCTTTTGCGCGGGCGAAGATAGCTGGTTGGCTCGTAGAAGCAAAAGTACCACCGACCCTGCCACTTCCGAAGTCAGTGATGGCAATGGCAACCCACGACGCAATAATAATAAGCGTCAGAACAATAACAGAGAAATAGATGACACAGCAGTAAACGCCGGATTCAGTGGCTCCAGGTCTGGTCAACGGAAGAAGCTCGCCCACCGAATACTGGGGGACAGAACCAATTTCCCCCTGAGGTAAAAACGGTGAATATGATCTACGCCACCACATCCCCAAGAGAGAGCGCAAGCGCGCACTAAAGGACATTTACGCCGTAGAGCCCGTCGCCCCCAAGTTCAACCAGTGGTTGGCTTGTCCAATCACCTTTGATCGTAGGGATCACCCGACCAGTATCCGTCATGGAGGTTCAGCGGCCCTAGTACTCGATCCTATAATCGATGGATACCATCTTACTCGAGTCCTTATGGACGGCGGCAGTTGAAGGAAATATGCCCTAGAGGCAATAATAAGGTTATTATTTATTTCCTTATATCATGATAAATGTTTATTATTCATGCTAGAATTGTATTAACCGGAAACTTAGTACATGTGTGAATACATAGACAAACAGAGTGTCACTAGTATGCCTCTACTTGACTAGCTCGTTAATCAAAGATGGTTAAGTTTCCAAGCCATAGACATGAGTTGTCATTTGATGAACTGGATCACATCATTAGAGAATTGTGTGATTGACTTGACCCATTCCGTTAGCTTAGCACTTGATCGTTTAGTATGTTGCTATTGCTTTCTTCATGACTTATACATGTTCCTATGACTACGAGATTATGCAACTCCCGAATAACGGAGGAACACTTTGTGTGCTATCAAACGTCACAACGTAACTGGGTGATTATAAAGATGCTCTACAGGTGTCTCCGATGGTGTTTCTTGAGTTGGCATAGATCGAGATTAGGATTTGTCACTCTGATTGTCGGAGAGGTATCTCTGGGCCCTCTCGGTATTGAACATCACCATAAACATTGCAAGCAATGTGACTAATGAGTTAGTTGCGGGATGATGCATTACGGAACGAGTACAGATACTTGTCGGTAACGAGATTGAACTAGTGATACGTTTCCAACGTATCTATAATTTTTGATTATTCCATGCTATTATTTATGATGTTTTGGATGTTTAATGGGCTTTGTTATACACTTTTATATTATTTTTGGGACTAACCTATTAACCCAAAGGCCCAATCCAGATTGCTATTTTTTGTGCCTATTTAAGGGTTTTACAGAAAAGGAATATCAAACGGAGTCCAAACGGAATGAAACTTCGGGAGAGATATTTTTGGAACAAAATACGCACGGGAGACTTGAGAATCACTGAGTAGGGCGAACGTGGCATCCACGAGGTTGGCCCCCCCTATAGGGCGCGCCCCCTGCCTCGTGGGCCCCACGTCTGGCCTCCGGTGCCCTCCTTCTTCCTATATATATCTACGTACCCCGAAACCATCAGAACAACAGAGAAAACCCTAGTTCCACCGTTGCAACCTTCTATTCCCGTGAGATCCCATCTTGGGGCTTGTTCTGGAGCTCCGCCGGAGGGGGGATCTACCACGGAGTACTTCTACATCATCATCGCCTCACCATGAGTTGTGAGTAGTTTACCACAGACCTTTGGGTCCATACCTAGTATCTAGATGGCTTCTTCTCTCTCTTTGGATCTCAATACCAAGTTCTCCTCGGTCTTCGAGGAGATCTATTCGATGTAATCTATTTTTGCGATGTGTTTGTCGAGATCCGATGAATTGTGGGTTTATGATCAAGATTATCTTTGAGAAATATTTGGTTCTTTCCTGAACTCATTATGTATGATTATAATATTCTTGCAAGTCTCTTCGAATTATTGGTTTGGTTTGGCCTGCTAGATCTATATGTCTTGCAATGGGAGAAGTGCTTGGCTTTGGGTTCAATCTTGCGGTGTCTTTTCCTAGTGACAGTAGGGGCAGCAAGGCACGAATTGTATTGTTGCCATCGAGGATAAAAAGATGGGGTTTATATCACTATGTTTGAGTTTATCCCTCTACATCATGTCATCTTGCTTAAGGCGTTACTCTGTTCTTATGAACTTAATACTCTAGATGCATGCTGGATAGCGGTCGATGTGTGGAGTAATAGTAGTAGATGCAGAATCGTTTCGGTCTACTTGTCTCGGACGTGATGCCTATATATAATGATCATGCCTAGATAGTCTCATAATTATTCGCTTTTCTATCAATTGCTCGACAGTAATTTGTTTACCCGCCGTAGAATATCGCTATCATGAGAGAAGCCACTAGAGAAAACTATGGCCCCCGGGTCTATTCTCAACATATCAATCTACAATCTACTTTACTTTTCTGCTTTTACTTTCTGTTCTTATATCCAAAAATACCAAAAATATCAAACTATCATCTCTGTCAGATCTCACTTTCGTAAGTGACCGTAAAGGGATTGACAACCCCTTATCGCATTGACTGCGAAATTTTTATTTGTTTGTGCAGGTGCGAGGGACTCGCGCGTGGTCTCCTACTGGATTGATACCTTGGTTCTCAAAAACTGAGGGAAATACTTATGCTACTGTGCTGCAGCACCCTTTCCTCTTCGAGGGAATACAACGCAAGCTCAAGAGGTAGCAACTAGGTATGATGATACCGACGATCGAATATCGGGCAAGTAACATACCGATGACAAAGGGAACAACGTATGTTGTTATGCGGTTTGACCGATTAAGATCTTCATACAATATGTAGGAGCGAATATGAGCATCCTGGTTCCGCTATTGGTTATTGACCGGAGATGTGTCTCGGTCATGTCTACATAGTTCTCGAACCCGTAGGGTCCACACGCTTAACGTTCGATGACGATTTGTATTATGAGGTATGTGATTTGATGACCGACGTTTGTTCGGTGTCCTGGATGAGATCACAAACATGACGAACAGTCTCGAAATGGTCGAGACGTAAAGATCGATATATTGGAAGGCTATATTCGGACATTGGTAAGGTTTCGAGTGATTCGGGTATTTTTCGGAGTACTCGAGAGTTACGGGAATTCGTATTGGGCCTTAATGGGCCATACGAGAAAGGAGAGAAAGGCCTCAAGGGTGGCCGCACCCCTTCCCCATGGACTGGTCCGAATTGGACTAGGGAAAGGGGCGCCCCCTTCCTTTCACTACTAGAAAAGGCATGCTAGTGGCGCACCACTTTTGCCTACTAATGGCGCACTAGTGGTGCGCCACTAGCACCACGCCATTAGAACCTGTGGTGCGCCATTAGAATACCCGATACAAATGGCGCACCATGGCGCACCACTGGTGCGCCATTAGTATAGCCCAGGGTGCGCCATTAGTATCTGGTATACTAATGGCGCACCACATAGAAAGTGCGCCATTAGTATCAATTTTTTTAGGAAAAAAATTTCAGAATTTTTTGAAATTTTTTTTTTTTAGAAAAAAATTCAAAATTTTTTTAAATGTTTTTTTTTCAAAAAAAATCATTATTTTCGTTTTTCCTTAATCTCTGGTCACTATGGCTTAATCTCTGGTCAATATGCTTAATCTGAAGTCAAATCGCACTCTACGGTCAAACTTCCCAGAAGGTCACCCATCCTCACACTACTCCAGCCCGAGCACGCTTAACTTCGCAATTCCATCCAACCCCAGCACTAGCTCGCTTCACACGCACTTGTTGATATATCTATCATATCAATCCTATTAAACCTTCTTGATGTCTAGGACTTTGTTCATGTTCATGAGTATGATGAAATTTTGAAAAAATATTTCAAACTTCCCAGTCATATTACGTATCATATTTGAAAAAAAATTGATTTTTTTTTTCGAAAGCAATTTTTTTCTGTTACTAGTGGCGCACCTAGCCAACGGTGCACCACTAGTAAGTTTGATTTTTTTTTTCATTTTTTCCCTCTAGATCTTAAAAGCCCCGTAACTTTATTCTATTAGGATTTTGGGGATTTTGAAAATGTTTAACAGGGATCCCCTAATTAAATTCGGATGTAACTTTTCGAGTAGATGATTTTTCATATAAAAAACTTTTTAATCCGAGTTCGTATGCAAAAGTTATGCCTATTTTACAAATTCCAGAGATATTTTGCAAATAAAGTTGAAATTCATATTTGTAAATTTTCCCAACAAGTAGACCACATATCACATGGGAAACTTATTTTCTTTTATTTTTTGACATTTCCATCATTTTCTTTCTTTTTAACTGGAAAAGGCGGTCCACGGGGAGGGGGTGCAGTTGGTGAAATTTTGGGCCAAGTTAGTAATGGCGCACCGTGGGAGTGGTGCGCCATTACTAGTTCTAGTTCAACTAGTAATGGCGCACCACTCCCACGGTGCGCCATTACTATTTTTGAAAAATAAAATAAAAAATTAAAACAAAATTTAAAAAAAAATACTAGTGGCGCACCGTGGATGGCGCACTATCCACTGGTGTGCCATTAGTAGTTTTGAAAAAATAAATAAAAAACAATTGAATTTTTAAAAAAAAATTGAAAAAATACTAGTGGCACACCGTGGATGTGGTGCGCCATTACTAGTTCAACTAGTAATGGCACACTATCCACTGGTGCGCCATTAGTAGTTTTGAAAAAAAAAGAAAAAAAAATTGTTACTAATGGTGCACTATCGATGTGGTGCGCCATTAGTATTTGGACACTAATGGCGCACCGACACATGGTGCGCCATTAGTATATACTAATGGTGCGCCATTAGTACCATTAGTATATACTAATGGCGCACCACATGTCTGGTGCGCCATTTGTGGCCATACCATCTATAGCCCTTTTCCTAGTAGTGTTTCTTCTCCTTCTCCCTTCCCCTTTTCCTATTCCATGTGGAAGGTGGAATCCTACTAGGACTAGGGAGTCCTAGTAGGACTCCACACTTTGGCGCGCCCTATGAGGGCCGGCCTCCTCCTCCCTCCATCCTTTATATACGTGGCCAGGGGGCACCCCATGGACACACAAGTTGATTTTAGCTGTGTGCGGTGCACCTCCCCACAGTTACACACCTCGGTCATATCGTTACAGTGCTTAGGCGAAGCCCTGCGCCGGTAGCTTCATCGTCACCGTCACCACGCCGTCGTGCCGACGAAACTCTCCCGTGACGCTCAACTGGATCAAGAGCTCGTGGGACGTCATCGAGCTAAACGTGTGCTGAAAGCGGAGGTGCCGTACGTTCGGTGCTTGGGTCGGTTGGATCGCGAAGACGTTCGACTACATCAACCGCGTCACTAGATGCTTCCGCTTTCGGTCTACAAGGGTGCGTAGGCACACTCTCTCCGCTCGTTGCTATGCTACTCCTAGATAGATCTTGCGTGATCGTAGGAAATGTTTGAAATACTACGTTCCCCAACAGTGGCATCATGAGCCAGGTCTATGCGTAGATGATATGCATGAGTAGAACACAATGAGTTGTGGGCGATAATAGTCATACTACTTACCAGCATGTCATACTTTGATTCGGTGGTATTGTGAGATGAAGTGGCCCGGACCGACATTACGCGTACGCTTACGCGACACCGGTTTCACTGTTACGATAAGTCGTTGCTCAAAGGTGGCCGGCGGGTGTCTGTCTCTCTCACTTTAGTTGAATCGAGTGTGGCTACGCCCGGTCCTTCTGAAGGTTAAAACAACACACTTGACGAAAAATCGTTGTAGATTTTGTATGAGTAGGTAAGAACGGTTCTTGCTAAGCCCATAGCAGCCACGTAAAACTTGCAACAACAAAGTAGAGGACGTCTAACTTGTTTTTGCAGGGCATGTTGTGATGTGATATGGTCAAGACGTGATGAGTTATACGTTATTGTATGAGATGATCATGTTTTGTAAATTGTCGGCAACCGGCAGGAGCCTTATGGTTGTCTCTTTATTGTATGAATTGTGAAGGCCGTGTAATTGCTTTACTTTATCACTATGAGTTAGCGATAGTAGTAGTAGCAATGGTTGGCGAGACGACCATGACGCTACGATGAAGATCATGGTGTCAAGTCGGTGACGATGGAGATCATGACGATGCTTTGGACATGGAGATCAAAAGCACAAGATGATGATGGCCATATCATGTCACATATTTTGATTGCATGTGATGTTTATCCTATTATGCTTCTTATTTTGATTAGTATGGCGGTAGCATTATAAGATGATCCCTTACAAAATTTCAAGGTGCAAGTGTTCTCCCTGAGTATGCACCGTTGCGAAAGTTCTTCGTGCTGTGATACCACGTGATGATCGGGTGTGATAGGCTCTACGTTCACATACAACGGGTGCAAGACAGTTTTGCACATGCGGAATACTCGGGTTAAACTTGACGAGCCTAGCCTTGGAACACTGGAGACCGAAAGGTCGAGCGTGAATCATATAGTAGATATGGTCAACATAAGATGTTCACCATTGAAAACTACTCCATCTCACGTGATGATCGGACATGGTTTAGTTGATTTGGATCACGTGATCATTTAGATGACTAGATGGATGTCTATCTAAGTGGGAGTTCTTTAGTAATATGATTAATTGAACTTTAACTTGTCATGAACTTAGTCCTGGTAGTATTAGCATATCTATGTTGTAGATCAATAGCTCGCGATGTAGCTCCCCGTTTATTTTTATATGTTCCTAGAGAAATATAAGTTGAAAGATGATAGCAGCAATGATGCGGACTTGTTCCGTGATCTGAGGATTTTCCTCATTGCTGCATAGAAGAATTATGTCCTTTATGCACCGCTAGGTGACATACCTATTGCATGAGCAGATGCAGACGTTATGAACGTTATGACAAAAGCTCGGTATGATGACTACTTGATAGTTTAGTGCACCATGCTTTACGGCTTAGATCCTGGACTTCAAAAATGTTTTGAATGCCACGAAGCATATAAGATGTTCCAAAGAGTTAAAATTGGTATTTCATACTCATGCCCGTATCAAGAGTTATGAGACCTCTTACAATACTTTACCTACAAGATGGAGGAGAATAGCTCAACCAGTGAGCATGTGCTCAGATTGTCTAGGTATTACAATTGCTTGAATCAAGTGGGAGTTAGTCTTCCAGATGAGATAGTAATTGACAAAGTTCTCTAGTCACTATCTCCAAGTTACTAGAACTTCGTGATGAACTATAATATGCAAACGATGACGAAAGTAATTCCCGAGCTCTTCGCGATGCTGAAATTGACCAAGGTATAAATCAAGAAAAAGCATCAAGTGTTGATGGTTGACAAAATCACTAGTTTCAAGTAAAAGGGCAAAGGAAAAGAAAGGGAACTCCAAGAAGAATGGCAAGCAAGTTGCTACTCCCATGAAGAAACCCAAAGCTAGACCCCAAGCCTGAAACTGAGTGCTTCTACTGCAAAGCAAATGGTCACTGGAAATGGAACTACCCTAGAAACTTGGTGGATAAGAAGGATTGCAAAGTGAACAAAGCTATATTTGATATACATGTTATTGATGTGTACTTTACTAGTGTTTAAAGCAACCCCTCGGTATCTAATACTGGTTCAGTTGCTAAGAGTAGTAACTCAAAATGGGAGTTGCAGAATGAACGGAGGCTAGTTAAGGGTGAAGTAACGACGTGTGCTGGAAGTGGTTCCAAGATTGATATGATCGTCATCGCACACTCCATATACTTTCGGGGTTAGTGTTGAACCTAAATAAATGTTGTTTGGTGTTTGCGTTGAGCATGAATATGATTTGATCATGTTAATTGCAATACATTTATTCATTTAAAGTCAGAGAATAATTATTGTTCTATTTACATGAATAAAACCTTCGATGGTCATACACCCAATTTAAATAGTTGTTTGGATCTCGATCGTAGTGATACACATATTCATAATATTGAAGCCAAAAGATGCAGAGTTAATAATGATAGTGCAACTTATTTGTGGCACTGCCGTTTAGGTCATATTGGTGTAAAGTGCATGAAGAAACTCCATGCTGATGGGCTTTTGGAATCACTTGATTATGAATCATTTGATTCTTGCGAACCATGCCTCATGGGCAAGATGAATAAGACTCCATTCTCCAGAACAATGGAGCGACCAACTGACTTATTGGAAATAATCCATATTGATGTATGCGGTCCGATGAATGTTGAGGCTCATGGCGGGTATCGTTATTTTCTGAACTTCACAGATGATTTGAGCAGATGTGGGTATATATACTTGATGAAACATAAGTCTGAAACATTTGAAAAGTTCAAAGAATTTCATAGTGAAGTGGAAAATCATCGTAATAAGAAAATAAAAGTTTCTACGATCTGATCGCGGAGGCGAATATTTGAAGTTACGAGTTTGGCCTTCATTTAGAACAATGTGAAATAATTTCACAACTAATGCCACCTGGAACACCACAGCGTAATGGTGTGTCCGAACGTCATAACCGCACTTTATTAGATATGGTGCGATCTATGATGTCTCTTACCGATTTATCACTATCGTTTTGGGGTTATGCATTAGAGACAGTTGCATTCACGTTAAATATGGCACCATCTAAATCCATTGAGACGACACCGTATGAACCGTGGTTTGGCAAGAAACCTAAGCTGTCATTTCTTAAAGTTTGGGGCAGCGATGCTTATGTGAAAAAGTTTCAACCTGATAAGCTCGAACCCAAATCGGAGAAATGTGTCTTCATAGGATACCCAAAGGAAACTGTTGGGTACACCTTCTATCACAGATCCAAAGGCAAGATATTCGTTGCTAAAAATGGATACTTTCTAGAGAAGGAGTTTCTCTCGAAAGAAGTGAGTGGGAGGAAAGTGGAACTTAATGAGGTAATTGTACCTTCTCCCGAATTGGAAAGTAGTACATCACAGAAACTAGTTCTAGTGATTCCTATACCAATCAGCGAGGAAGCTAATGATGGTGATCATGAAACTTCAGATGAAGTTACTACTAAACCTCGTAGGTTAAACAGAGTGCGCTCCGCGCCAGAGTGGTACGGTAACCCGGTTCTGGAAGTCATGTTACTAGACCATGATGAACCTACAAACTATGAGGAAGCGATGATGAGCCCAGATTCCGCAAAATGGCTTGAGGCCATGAAATCTGAGATGGGATCCATGTATGAGAACAAAGTGTGGACTTTGGTTGACTTGCCCGATGATCGGCAAGCCATTGAAAATAAATGGATCTTTAAGAGGAAGACTGACGTAAATGGTAATGTTAGTGTCTATAAAGCTCGACTTGTTGCGAAAGGTTTTTGACAAGTTCAAGGTGTTGACTACGATGAGATTTTCTCACTCGTAGCGATGCTTAAGTCTGTCCGAATCATGTTAGCAATTACCGCATTTTACGAAATCTGGCAAATGGATAACAAAACTGCGTTCTTTAATGGATTTATTAAAGAAGAGTTGTATATGATGCAACCAGAAGGTTTTGTCAATCCTAAAGGTGCTAACAAAATGTGCAAGCTCCAGCGATCCATCTATGGACTGGTGCAAGCATCTCGGAGTTGGAATATACGATTTGATAAGTTGATCAAAGCATATAGTTTTATACAGACTTGCGGTGAAGCCTGTATTTACAAGAAAGTGAGTGGGAGCACTACAACCTTTTTGATAAGTATATGTGAATGACATATTGTCGATCGGAAATGATGTAGAATTTTCAAAGAAAGACCTCGGTGAAGCTGCTTACATATTGAGCATCCAGATCTATAGATATAGATCAAGACGTTTGATAAGTTTTTCAATGAGTACATACCTTGACAAGTTTTTGAAGTAGTTCAAAATTGAACAGTCAAAGAAAGAGTTCTTGCTTGTGTTGCAAGGTGTGAAGTTGAGTAAGACTCAAAGCCCGACCACAACAAAAGATAGAGAGAGAATGAAAGTCATTCCCTATGCCTCAGCCATAGGTTCTATAAAGTATGCCATGCTGTATACCAGACCTATTGTATGCCCTGCCCTGAGTTTGGCAAGGGAGTACAATTTTGATCTAGGAGTAGATCACTGGACAGCGGTCAAAATTATCCTTAGAGGACTAAGGAAATATTTCTCGGTTATGGAGGTGATAAAGAGTTCGTCGTAAAGAGTTATGTCAATGCAAGCTTTGATCCCGATCTGGATGGCTCTGAGTCTCGATCTGGATACATATTGAAAGTGGGAACATTTAGCTAGAGTAGCTCCGTGCAGAGCATTGTAGACATAGAAATTTGCAAAATACAATCGGATCTGAATGTGGCAGACCCATTGACTAAACCTCTCTCACAAGCAAAACAAGATCACACCTTAGTACTCTTTGGGTGTTAATCACATGGCGATGTGAACTAGATTATTGACTCTAGTAAACCTTTTGGGTATTGGTCACATGGCGATGAGAACTATAAAGTGTTAACTCACATGAGGATGTGAACTATTGGTGTTAAATCACATGGTGATGTGAACTAGATTATTGACTTTAGTGCAAGTGGGAGACTGAAGGAAATATTCCCTAGAGGCAATAATAAAGTTATTATTTATTTCCTTATATCATGATAAAAGTTTATTATTCATGCTAGAATTGTATTAACCGGAAAGTTAGTACATGTGTGAATACATAGACAAACAGAGTGTCACTAGTATGCCTCTACTTGACTAGCTCGTTAATCAAAGATGGTTAAGTTTCCTAGCCATAGACATGAGTTGTCATTTGATGAACGGGATCACATCATTAGAGAATGATGTGATTGACTTGACACATTATGTTAGCTTAGCACTTGATTGTTTAGTATGTTGCTATTGCTTTCTGCTACTTCTCGAGCTTGCGTTGTATTCCCTCGAAGAGGAAAGGGTGAAGCAGCACAGTAGCGTAAGTATTTCCCTCGGTTTTTGAGAACCAATGTATCAATCCAGTAGGAGACCACGCGTGAGTCCCTTGCACCTGCACAAACAAATAAGAACTTCGCAGCCAACGCGATAAGGGGTTGTCAATCCCTTTACGGTCACTTACGAAAGTGAGATATGATAGTTTTATATTTTTGGTATTTTTGGATATAAGAACAGAAATTAAAAACGGTAAAGTAAAGTAGATTGTAGATTGATATGTTGAGAATATACCCGGGGGCCATAGGTTTCACTAGTGGCTTCTCACATGATAGTAGAATTCTACTGTGGGTAAACAAATTACTGTTGAGCAATTGATAGAAAAGCGAATAATTATGAGAATATCTAGGCATGATCATTATATATAGGCATCACGTCCGTGACAACTAGACCGAAACGATTCTGCATCTACTACTATTACTCCACACATCGACCGCTATCCAGCATGCATCTAGAGTATTAAGTTCATAATAACATAGTAACGCCTTAAGCAAGATGACATGATGTAGAGGGATAAACTCAAGCAATATGATATAAACCCCATCTTTTTATCCTCGATGGCAACAATACAATACGTGCCTTGCTGCCCCTACTGTCACTGGGAAACGACAGCGCAAGATTGACCTAAAAGCCAAGCACTTCTCCCACTCCAAGAACTATAGATCTAGTAGGCCAAACCAAACCAATAATTCGAAGAGACTTGCAAGGATATTATAATCATACATAAAAGAATTCAGAAAAGAACCAAATATTTCTCATAGATAATCTTGATCATAAATCCACAATTCATCTGATCTCGACAAACACACCGCAAAAAGAGATTACATAAAATAGTTCTCCTCGAAGACCAAGGAGAACTTGGTATTGAGATCCAAAGAGAGAGAAGAAGCCATCTAGGTACTAACTATGGACCCAAAGGTCTGTGGTAAACTACTCACAACTCAAGGTGAGGCGGTGATGTTGATGTAGAAGCACTCCGTGGAAGATCCCCCCTCCGGCGGAGCTCCGGAACATGCCCCAAGATGGGATCTCACGGGAACAGAAGGTTGCTACGGTGGAATTAGGGTTTTCTCTGTTGCTCTGATGTTTTGGGGGTACATATGTATATATAGGAGGAAGGAGGGCATCAGGGGGGCCAACATGGGGCCCACGAGGCAGGGGGCGCGTCCTATAGGGGGGGGCGCCCCCACCCTCGTGGACGCCACGTGTGCCCTATTATGTGGTTCTCAAGTCTCTCGTGAAGATATCGCTCCAAAAATATCTCTCCCGAAGGTTTCATTCTGTTTGGACTCCGTTTGATATTCCTTTTCTGTAAAACCCTGAAATAGGGAAAAAAACAGCAATCTGGACTGAGCCTTTGAGTTAATAGGTTAGTCCCAAAAATAACATAAAAGTGTATAACAAAGCCCATTAAACATCCAAAACATCATAAATAATAGCATCGAACAATCAAAAATTATAGATACGTTGGAGACGTATCAAGCATCCCCAAGCTTAATTCCTGCTCGTCCTCGAGTAGGTAAATGATAAAACAGAATTTTTGATGTGGAATGCTAACCAACATAATTTTCAATGTAATTCTCTTTATTGTGGCACGAATGTTCAGATCTGAAAGATTCAAGACAAAAGTCTATATTGACATAAGAAATAATAATATTTCAAGCATACTAACGAAGCAATCATGTCTTCTCAAAATACCATGGCTAAAGAAAGTTATCCCTACAAAATCATATAGTCTGGCTATGCTCCCTCTTCATCACACAAAATATTCATATCATGCACAACCCCGGTGTCAGCCAAGCACTTGTTTTCATACTCTATTCTTTCAAACCTTTCAACTTTCACGCAATACATGAGCGTGAGCTATGGATATAGCACTATGGGTGGAATAAAGTGGTGGTTGTGGAGAAGACAAAAAGGAGGGAGATAGTCTCACATCGACTAGGCGTATAAACGGGCTATGGAGATGCCCATCAATAGATATCAATGTGAGTGAGTAGGGATTGCCATGCAACGAATGCACTAGAGCAAAAAATGTATGAAAGCTCAACAAAAGAAACTAAGTGGGTGTGCATCCAACTTGCTTGCTCACGAAGACCTAGGGCATTTGAGGAAGCCCATCGTTGGAATATACTCCCTCCATCCCGAAATAAGTGACTCAAAAATGACTCAACTTTGTACTAACTTTAGTACAAAGTTGAGCCACTTTTGAGTCACTAATTTTGGGACAGAGGGAGTACAAGCCAAGTTCTATAATGAAAATTCGTACTAGCATATGAAAGTGACCAAACATGAGACTCTCTATCATGAAGAACATGGTGCTACTTTGAAGCACAAGTGTGGAAAAAAGATAGTAGCATTGTCCCTTTTCTTTTTTTTCTTTTTTTTGGAGGGGCGTTCTCGTATTTATTTATTTATTTGGCCTATCCTCACATGGGACAATGCTCTATAATGAAGATCATCACACTTTTATTGATTTACAACTTGATACTAGAACAAAGTATGACTCTATATGAACGCCTCCGACGGTGTACGGGGATGTGCAATGAATCAAGAATGACATGTATGAAAACTTATGCATGGTGGCTTTGCCACAAGTACGATGTCAACTACATGATAATGAATGGCAATATGACAATATGAAGCGTGTCATATGAACGAAACGGTGGAAATTTGCATGGCAATATATCTCGGAATGGTTATGGAAATGCCATGATAGGTAGATATGGTGGCTGTTTTGAGGAATGTATATGGTGGGTGTATGATACTGTCACACCCTGCATTTTGTAACATGTCTTTTGTATCAATAAAGCATGAAAACTTGGACCAACAAATTTTTTTGGCATCATTTGGCTTTTATTTGGAATTGAGTTTTTCTTCCTGTGTTTTTCTAGTGCTCATTAATGTCAACTACTACCTCTTGTAGAATTCATCTCCTTACCCAAAACTTCTGCCCAATGATCATACCAAGTGTTTATAGCAGTATAGTATTTTCTTATAAAATTAATTTGGCCAAAATGTATTTTCAAAAATTAGTATTCCAAAAACCCCCGAATTGAGGTTTGCACTGCAAGTGCTTGATTTAGGGTGAAAAAATCATTTTAAAAAGTATATTTGAAACCTAGTAGATATAGGACTCCCAGAAACCACAAACGTATAATTTTAAAAGTTATTTTTCTATTATATTTAAAGGCTTTTTATTAAGGCCAGAAATGGTCTTTAATAGGGAAAATTTATTTAAGTATTTCAAAAATATTTACCAAAATTCAGGGAGACTCATAGGACATATATTGTCCATATATAAGAGTTTCAACACTTGGTCATGTTCAAAATATTGGGCTAATCCCTCAGAAACCCTTTCTGGATATTTCAAGCTTTTGAAATATTTACAAAGGAAATATTCTCTAAAAATTCCAGGGAAATTCTATCATGTCATATATGACATATTTGATGATCTTGCCAAACCCCATGCCTTGGGAAGCAAGAAAACATCATCAAAACCCTTCAAAACCATTATGTCCATATCTGAAGTTTGAGCAACTTTACATTGCCAAATTTGTCCAAATACTCTCAAACTTGGTGCACATGCTAGAATGGTCTGATAAGGCATCTAGACCAAATGGCACAAGCTTTGGAGAGGGGTAACTTGATCAGAGTACCCCAAAACCATTTCTGTTCAAATTCAAATTTGAACAACTTTAAACTACCAACTTTTTACATGGGGCTTCAAACTTTGTGGGCATGATCATAACCCCAAATGATGACACTACACCAAGTGGTGCATCAAGGGGAGATGGTTAGCTTAACTCAAACATGGTGAAACCATTTCTGTTGATTTCTAGGGTTCACCAAAGTTACATTGGCAAGTTTCTTCAAACAAGCCCAAATTTGGTGAAACACCCTATTTCCATATGACATTCAATCCTGTTAAGTGCCATGTCAATTGAAAGTCATTTGCTTGCCCAAAGCATAATCAAACACCTTCTGCCATTTTACCCAAACCACTGTTTTGGCCTCTTTTACTATTTACTTTTGCTTCAACTTTCTACCACAGCCTCACCTAGTCACCTTCTACCTCCAGTAAATTCCCCATGGCCAGAGTTCAATGATTGAAGGGTGAAAACCCCAATTTACCTTGCTGGACAGCCCAGTTCTTATCTTCTCTCAGCTTCCCTCCTCTCCCACTGGACAACCAAGGCATCCAAGGCCACAACCAGATTGTTTACTTCATGTTGGACCCCCCAGACACGGCGGACGCGCATAGCTAGCCAACGACATGCCGTGGCATGCAGAAGGCACGCTCTAGAGCGCGCTACAGTGCACGCCCGCACTGTAGCCTCGCCCAATCAGCCAGCCCCGACCACCTCGTGCTCCCCCCTCGCGCCGTTCGATGCGCCTCGGCGTCCGCAACGTTCCTCGGCGCTGTCCCCCTCCTCCTTCGACCTCCAGTGGACGCCCTCGCACGCGCGCCGGCCGCCCGCGAGCTCCAGTCGTCGGCCTCACACGCTCGCAGCACCAGAAGCTTCCCCCGCTCCATCTCTTCCTCTCCTCTGCCCTGGACCTCGTCCAGCAACCCCGCAGACACTTCCCCAGCGCCTCCCGTGCCCTGTGGCAACGAGCAGAGGCTCGCCGGTGCACAGGTCCACGGCACCTCGCCGTCCGCCTATAAATAGACCCCCCGAGCCCCTCCTCTCCTCACCAATCGCACTCTCCCTCTCTCAATCTTCCCCCAGAGCCACTCGCCCCACTCCAGACCAGCCCGAGCTCGAGACTGAGCTCGAGCCCCGCCGCGGCGGCTCCCCGTCGCCTGCTCGGTACAGGCCGCCCCAGCCTCTTCTCTCCCTCGATCTAGCACCACTACATCACACTGACGCGTTTCCCCCTCTTTCCCCTATCTGCAGCTGCCGGAATCGACCGGAGCAGCATCCGCCCGAAGCTCCTCCACCGCGTGACCTCGCCGTCGGCGACCCAGGCCACTCCGGCGACCCGCACCACCTCCACCAGATCGGCGACACTCCGCTGAATCCATTCCTGCCCTTAGCTCGCCCCGCCGTGCCCGAAAACGTCGCCGGTGAGCTCGCCGGCTCTCTGCCGGAGGGTTAGGGATGACAGGCGGGCCCCGCCTATCAGCCTCCCCTCACCCTCGCCCCACTCTCCACTCACTGACGCCGGGCCCCGCTCGTCAGGTTTAAAAACCCTGGCGCGCACGTTGGCGCCCGTGCGGTGGGCTGTTCGCCCTGGGCCTGCTGCACTGTGGCCGTTCTGGCCCAGTGGCACATGACCCTTTTTCATTTTTCTTTTCTGTGGGTTTTCAAATAATTCCATAGAATTAAATATTTGTCCAAATGAATTAATTCCAGTTCCTAAAAACTTGTAAAAATCCAACCTATTTAATGATGTCACTTTCACACCTGTCCATGGACCTTTTCTGTTCTGTTCAAATTTAAATTCATATTTGAACATTAAAACTTCTGTTCAAATATTCATGTACCTCATTCTACCACTCCAAAACTCAAACTAAGAATTTTTGACATCTTAGTTTTTCCTCTAGTATTTAATAAAAATAAGTTGACATTTTTCTGAGCACTTTGGTTTTCCTATTTTTATTGTGGTCTTATTTTCCCGTTGTTTATTGCGACGATTAGATACCACATTTGACGAGGTTGCTAAAGAAGAAGGAGGGGAAGGATTTGAAGACTTTGAAGACCAAGCCAATCCAGGCAAGCAGCCCTTTGACCATGATACCCTTGTATTCTTCGGAACCCATTTGTTTCCGAATGCATGATGATAAGAGTTACGGTGGTGACCTAGTTGAGGACTACCACATGATGCATGATTTATTCATGATCTTGCTAAGTGCTTAGATGCAATGCAAATGATTAGTAGTGATGCTTAGTGATGCATGTGTGCCATGAAACCTTCGTGGTTGCATTCTTTCCAAAACCCCATCGGGTGCCCCTAATGCTCGAGGGTGATGTTGAGTTAGGTCATCACTTGAGGAAGAAGTGATGTGCCGATAAAGATCTTGTATGTGGGTGAAATGATGGATTAGATTTATGTGTGACTACCGTCCCAACCAAACATGTGCAACCACTCTACCCCTTATGGGACGGGGCATTATTGATTACTTAGGCCGATACTAGCATGGTGCCCGCATTACTAGTGACGGGAAGACTTGAGGTCTTTCCCGGGACGGGGTCGTGCTTGGATAGACGACCATGACTGTTTTTACAGGGCACCGGACACACCGTTGGTCCCTTCATGTACGCGTGACATTGAAATTAGGGCAAGTCCCATGATCTATTGTTTGTACTCGAGGGCCGTGTACCAACGAGTGGACCCTATGCTAGTGTCGTCTAGGGAAAGATAATGACCGGGTGCTACCCCCGAGTACTTGAGGTACTGCGGGATCGTGGGTGACACGAAAGCTTCCCGGATCTTGTGGGTAAAGTGCGCAACCTCTGCAGAGTGTAAAACTATTCGAATAGCCGTGTCCACGGTCATGGACAGTTGGGTGGTGCTACTTAAACTATGTCCAGAATTTTACTATATCGGTGAAAGTATGTGTGTGTGATGAGTCAAGGTGGTGACTTGACTCGTTGAGTTGAATCCTATTCATGTTGATATCGGTAACCTGTCCTCAAGGTTACCTGAATTTATTGATGCATATAGTTGATGGTGGAATATTTATTCTAGCTTGTAGCTAGATTGCTCATTGCTGTATAAATGCATTAAATCATGGGTTGCTTGCGAGTACATTCAAAGTACTCATTGGCTTGCCACTGGTTATTTAATTGGCCAGGCATTGAAGAACAGGAATATGAAGAAGAATTCTACGGAGACGAACATGCGAACTAGGACGCTATCCCAGTCAGAATGCCTGTAGGGTTAAGGCAGATGGCATGGGTTCTACTTATCTTCAAAGACTTCCGATATTCGAGTTATTTGCTATTCAGCCCTTGAGGCTTTATCTATGTAAGACTTGGCCATTATGGCCATAATTTGTGTAAGACGGTATGTATGGATGTAAGACTCTTGTTATTCAGCTTCTGTGTGTTCAGTGAGCATTGATCTCTGGGATCACTGTACATGTGCATTCGGTGATCTCGACTCTTAAGTCGGGGTCCCCACAGATACCGGCGAAAGTTGCGCGGTACAAGAGAGGCTAGCAATGGTGGAAGGGTGAGAGTGCGTATAATCCATGGACTCAACATTAGTCATAAAGAACTCATATACTTATTGCAAAAATGTACGAGTCATCAAAACAAAGCAATCAATGCATGCTCCTAGGGGGGAGGTTGGTAGGAGTTAACCATCGCGCGCCCCCGACCTCCACACAAAGGATGACACTCTACAAATATGTCATGCTCTAACTTCGTCACATAGCGGTTCACCATACGTGCATGCTACGGGAATCACAAACTTTAATACAAGTATTTATCAATTTCATAATAACTCCACCAGCATCACTCTAATATCACTATCCTCTTATCTCAAAAAAATTATCAAGTATCAAACTTCTCATCATATTCAATGCACTTTGTATGAAAGTTTTTACTACATTCATCCTGGATGCCTATCATGTTAAGGTTAGTTTTGTAGCCAAAGCACATTACCATGCTATTCTAATAGACTCTCAAAAGGATATAAGTGAAGCATTAGAGATCAACAATTTCTACAAAATAAAATTACCACCGTGCTCAAAAAGATATAAGTGAAGCATTAGAGCAAACTATTTAGCTCAAAAGATATAAGTGAAGCACATAGAGTGTTCTAACAATTCCTAGGCCATATTTATCTCTCTCAAAAAGGTGTGTCCAGCAAGGATAATTGTGGCAAACTAACAAGCAAAGACTCAAATCATACATGACGCTCCAAGTAAAACACATATCATGTGGTGAATAAAAATATAGTCCCGAGTATAGTTACCGATAGATGAAGACGAAAGAGGGGATGCCTTCCTGGGGAATCCCCAAGCTTAGGCTTTTGGTTGTCCTTGAATTTTACCTTGGGTTGCCTCAGGCATCCCCAAGCTTAGGCTCTTGCCACTCTTTGTTCCGTAGTCCATCAAAGCAATACTCAAAACTTGAAAACTTCACAACACAAAACTTAGCCAAAAATCTCGTGAGCTCCGTTAGTATAAGAAAACAAACCACCACTCAAAGGTACCGTAATGAATTCATTCTTTGTTTATATTGGTGTTAAACCTACTGTATTCCAACTTCTCTATGATTCATATCCTCCAATACTACTCATAGATTCATCAAAATAAGCAAACAACACACGAAAAACAGAATCTGTCAAAAACAGAACAGTCTATAGTAATCTGTAACTTTCGCATACTTATGTTACTCAAAAAAATGAAATAAATTGGTAAACGTGCCGAATTTGTCTATTAATCATCTGCAAAAAGAATCAACTAAATAGCACACTCCAGTAAAATCTGGTGACTATTCTAGTGAGCGATAATGATTCTGTTTTTTACAGCAAGATCATATAAACTTCACACAAGTCTTCCCAAAGGTTCTACTTGGCACAAACACTAACTAAAACACAAAACCACATCTAAACAAAAGCTAGATGCAATATTTATTCCTAAACAGAAGCAAAAACAAAAAAAAAAAATTGGGTTGCCTCCCAACAAGCGCTATCGTTTAACACCCCTAGCTAGGCACGATACAAGGATAGATTTAGGTATTGCCATCTTTGGAAGGAAATCCATAGGTGGCTCTCATAATAGATTCATAGGGTAATTTAATTTTCTTTCTAGGAAAGTGTTCCATGCCTTTCCTTAACGGAAATTGGAATCTAATATTTCCTTCCTTCGTATCAATAACTGCACCAATCGTTCTAAGGAAAGGTCTACCAAGGATAATAGGACATGAAGGATTGCAATCTATATCAAGAACAATGAAATCTATGGGCACATAATTCCTACTAACGACAATAAGAACATCATTAATGCTTCTCATAGTTTTCTTAATGGTAGAATCCGCAAGATGCAAATTTAAAGAACAATCATCAAGCTCATGGAAACCTAACAAATCACACAAAGTTTTTGGGATAGTGGAAACACTTGCACCCAAATCGCACAAAGCAAAGCATTCATGATCTTTAATTTTAATTTTAATAGTAGGTTCCCACTCATCATAAAGCTTTCTAGGTATAGAAACTTCTAATTCAAGTTTTTCTTCATAAGATTGTATCAAAGCATTAACTATGTGTTTGGTAAAAGCTTAATTTTGACTATAAGCATGCGGAGAGTTTAGTACGGATTGCAACAAGGAAATACAATCAATCAAAGAGCAATTATCATAATTGAATCCCTTCAAATCCAAAGTAGTGGGTTCATCACTATGCAAAGTTTTAATCTCTTCAATCCCAGTTTTAGCAATTTTAGCATCAAGATCCAAAATCTCCGAATCATTGGGACACTTTTTAATTAAAGTAAACTCATCTCCAATCCCATCTTTATCAAGATTCATACTAGAAAACAAGGATCTAATAGGAGACACATCAATAACTTTCAGATCTTCATCTTCATTTTCATGATAACTAGAAGAACACGCTTTTATACAACTCTCTTTTTTAGCACGCATCCTTGCGGTTCTTTCTTTGCATTCATCAATGGAAATTATCATGGCTTTGAGAGACTCATTGATATCATGCTTAGGTGGAATAGATCTAAGTTTCAAAGAATCAACATCAAGAGTAATTATATCCACACTTCTAGCCAATTCATCAATATTAAGCAGTTTTTCTTCAAGCAAAGCATTGAAATTATTTTGCGAATTCATAAACTCCTTAACACTAGTTTCAAATTCAAAAGGCATCTTTCCATTAGAGTTATTGTAGGAATTACCATAATTATTAGAGGAATTACTAGGAAAAGGCCTAGGATTAAAGTTTCCTCTATAAGCATTGTTACCAAAATTATTCCTACCAACAAAATTCACATCCAAAGATTCATTATTATTTTCAATCAACGTGGATAAAGGCATATCATTAGGATCAGAAGAAGCACTCTTAGCAGCAAATAATTTCATAAGTTCATCCATCTTTCCACTCAAAACACTAATCTCTTCAATAGCATGTACTTTTTTACTAGTAGATCTTTCGGTGTGCCATTGAGAATAATTAACCATAATAATATCTAGGAGTTTGGTAGCTTCTCCTAAGGTAGTTTCCATGAAAGTGCCTCCTGCGGCCGAATCTAAAAGATTTCTAGAAGCAAAATTCAAGCCAGCATATTTTTTTTGAATAATCATCCATAAGTTCAAACCATGTGTAGGGCAATTACGTATTATTAATTTCGTTCTCTCCCAAGCTTGTGCAACATGCTCATGATCTAGTTGCTTAAAATTCATAATATCGTTTCTAAGAGAGATGATCTTAGCAGGAGAAAAATACTTAGAGATAAAAGCATCTTTGCACTTATTCCATGAATCAATACTATTTTTAGGCAAAGAGGAAAACCAAGTTTTAGCACGATCTCTAAGTGAAAACGGAAATAACTTCAATTTAACAATATCATTATCCGTATCCCTCTTCTTTTGCATATCACACAAATCAACAAAGTTATTTAGATGGGTAGCGGCATCTTCACTAGGAAGGTCGGAAAATTGATCTTTCATGACAAGATTCAACAAAGCAGCATTGATCTCACAAGATTCAGCATCGGTAATAGGAGCAATCGGAGTGCTAATAAAATCATTATTGTTGGTATTGGAGTAGTCACACAATTTGGTATTATTCTGAGCCATAGTGACAAACAAGCAATCCAACACACAAGCAAACAAGAAGCAAGGGAACGGAAAACACAAGGCAAAAAGAAGGGCGAATAAAACGGCAAGGGTGAAGTGAGGGAGAGGAAAACGAGAGGCAAATAAATGTAATGCGAAGGATAAGGGTTTGTGATTGGTACTTGGTATATGAATTTTGCGTAAGCCTCCCCGTCAACGGCGCCAAAAAATTTTCTTGCTACTTCTCGAGCTTGTGTTGTATTCCCTCAAAGAGGAAAGGGTGATGCAGCACAGTAGCGTAAGTATTTCCCTCAGTTTTTGAGAACAAAGGTATCAATCCAGTAGGAGACGACGCGCGAGTCCCTTGTACGTCCACAAACACATAAGAACTTCACAGCCAACGCGATAAGGGGTTGTCAATCCCTTTACGGTCACTTACGAAAGTGAGATCTGATAGATATGATAGTTTCATATTTTTGGTATTTTCGATATAAGAACAGAAAGTAAAAACAGTAAAGTAAAGTAGATTGTAGATTGATATGTTGAGAATAGACCCGGGGGCCATATATCTCACTAGTGGCTTCTCTCATGATAGTAGAATTCTACGGTGGGTAAACAAATTACTATCGAGCAATTGATAGAAAAGAGAATAATTATGAGAATATCTAGGCATGATCATTATATATAGGCATCACGTCCGTGACAAGTAGACCGAAATGATTCTGCATCTACTACTATTACTCCACACATCGACCGCTATCCAGCATGCATCTAGAGTATTAAGTTCATAAGAACAGAGTAACGCCTTAAGCAAGATGACATGATGTAGAGGGATAAACTCAAGCAATATGATATAAACCCCATCTTTTTATCCTCGATGGCAACAATACAATACGTGCCTTGCTGCCCCTACTGTCACTGGGAAAGGACACCGCAAGATTGAACCCAAAGCCAAGCACTTCTCCCATTGCAAGAGCTATAGATCTAGCAGGCCAAACCAAACCAATAATTCGAAGAGACTTGCAAGGATATTATAATCATACATAAAAGAATTCAGAAAAGAAACAAAATTTCTCATAGATAATCTTGATCATAAACCCACAATTCATCGGATCTCGACAAACACACCGCTAAAAGAGATTACATCAAATAGATCTCCTCGAAGACCGAGGAGAACCTGGTATTGAGATTCAAAGAGAGAGAAGAAGCCATATAGGTACTAACTATGGACCCGAAGGTCTATGGTAAACTAATCACAACTCATGGTGAGGCGATGATGTTGATGTAGAAGCACTCCGTGGAAGATCCCCCCTTCGGCGAAGCTTCGGAACAGGCCCCAAGATGGGATCTCATGAGAACAGAAGGTTGCGGCGGTGCAATTATGGTTTTCTCTGTTGCTCTGATGTTTTCGGGGTACATAGGTATATATAGGAGGAAGGAGGGCATCGGGGGACCAACGTGGGGCCCACGAGGCAGGGGGCGCGCCCCCAACCCTCGTCGATGCCATGTGTGCCCTATTCCGTGGTACTCAAGTCTCCCGTGAAGATATCGCTCCTAAAATATCTCTCTCGAAGGTTTCATTCCGTTTGGACTCCGTTTGATATTCTTTTTTTGTAAAACCCTGAAATAGGCAAAAACAGCAATCTGGACTGGGCCTTTGGGTTAATAGGTTAGTCCCAAAAATAACATAAAAGTGTATAACAAATCCCATTAAACATCCAAAACATCATAAATAATAGCATGGAACAATAAAAAATTATAGATACATTGGAGACGTATCACTTTCTTCATGACTTATACATGTTTATATGACTACGAGATTATGCAACTCCCGAATACCCGAGGAACACTTTGTGTGCTATCAAACGTCACAACGTAACTGGGTGATTGTAAAGATGCTCTATAGGTGTCTCCGATGGTGTTTGTTGAGTTGGCATAGATCGAGATTAGGATTCGTCACTCCGATTGTCGGAGAGGTATATCTGGGCCCTCTCGGTAATGCACATCACTATAAACCTTGCAAGCAATGTGACTAATGAGTTAGTTGCGGGATGATGCATTATGGAACGAGTAAAGAGATTTGCCGGTAATGAGATTGGACTAGGTATGATGATACCGACGATCGAATCTTGGGCAAGTAACATACCGATGACAAAGGGAACAACGTATGTTGTTATGTAGTTTGACCGATAAAGATCTTCGTGGAATATGTAGGAGCCAATATGAGCATCCAGGTTCCGCTATTGGTTATTGACCGGAGATGTGTCTCGGTCATGTCTACATAGTTCTCGAACCCGTAGGGTCCGCACGCTTAATGTTCGATGATGATTTGTATTATGAGTTATGTGATTTGATGACCGACGTTTGTTCGGAGTCCCAGATGAGATCACGGACATGACGAACAGTCTTGAAATGGTCGAGAAGTAAAGTTCGATATATTGGAAGGCTATATTCGGACATCGGAAAGGTTCCGAGGGATTCGGGTATTTTTCGGAGTACCGGAGAGTTACGGGAATTCGTATTGGACCTTAATGCGCAATACGGGAAAGGAGAGAAAGACCTCAAGGGTGGTCGCGCCCCTTCCCCATGGACTGGTCCGAATTGGACTATGGAAAGGGGGCGCCCCCTTCCTTCCTTCTCATTCTCCCTTCCCCTTTTCTCATTCCATGTGGGAGGTTGAATCCTACTAGGACTAGGGAGTCCTAGTAGGACTCCACCCTTTGGCGCGCCCTATGAGGGTCGGCCTCCTCCTCCCTCCATCCTTTATATACGTGGCAGGGGCACCCCATGGACACACAAGTTGATTTTAGCCGTGTGCGGTGCACCTCCCCACAGTTGCACACCTCGGTCATATCGTTGCAGTGCTTAGGCGAAGCCCTGCGCCGGTAGCTTCATCGTCACCGTCACCACGCCGTCGTGCTGACAAAACTCTCTCGTGACGCTCAACTGGACCAAGAGCTCGTGGGACGTCATCGAGCTGAACGTGTGCTGAACATGGAGGTGACATACGTTCGGTGCTTGGATCAGTTGAATCGCGAAGACGTTCGACTACATCAACCGCGTCACTAGACGCTTCCGCTTTCGGTCTATGAGGTTACGTAGACACACTCTCCCCGCTCGTTGCTATGCTTCTCCTAGATAGATCTTGTGTGATCATAGGAAATTTTTGAAATACTACGTTCCCCAATAGTAGTAGTATCAACGTGATATATCAAGACACTGTCCACAAGATGGGATAGACCCGTTAAGAATCAAGCCTAGCAGCACTATCTTTAAAGGAGTGAGGCCTGGTGTAGAGGCCCGTTGCACGGGCTCATTAACACTGGAAGTGGTATTCGGCTCTCCAGCAAATTTTCGTAGTGAGGTGTTAATCTTCGACATCGCTCCCTTCCGAAGTGGCTACCATGCACTACTCGGAAAAACGGCCTTCACCCGCTTTAATGCAGTCCCACACTACCTAGAGCTTAAAATGCCTAGACCTCGCGGCGTCATCACAGTCAATGGGAACATGGAGCGCTCCCTCCATACAGAGGAGGATACTGCGGCCCTGGCAGCCAAAGTTCAAGTCGGCTTATTCAAGTCGAATAATTCATCGGTCGTCAGGACCAGAGACACTACTAAACGTGTCCGACCTGCATTGCAATGCGGCAGCTCAGAAGAACCTGAGCTTGATTAGCAGTTATGTCTTCGCCGACTGCTTTACAAGGTTGTAACATACATACCTCGTGTACACAACAACGCCCTTCAAATACCTTGGGCAGCGACGGGGGCACACTGCGGAACAACAGTCCATAGTACGGTTCGACTCTATTCGGACTCTAAATATATTTTCATTACATGTTCATCAGAGAACCCACATTATCTATGGTTGTGCAGAGAATTCTTTTCCAGAGTTCCTCTTCCCTTTTCACACGCGGCCATCAGACTTCTCTCCTTTAAGGATGTGTCACAAAGGAGAAACGACGCAGACATGCAGCAGAGCTTTATTGGGATTTTTTTCTTTATCAGTAATCTTAGGCTCTGTGTAAACCTTTCCCTTTATTATTTTTCTTTTTTGGCATGTAAAATGTCCGAGATGCTGTTGGCATTATCTGTAACCACACGGCTTGCCGTATTAACAAGGGTATAAAAGAAGCAGTTTGGTTCCAAATTTTTTTGAGTTTATTTTACATTACCATCTGTATTCTCTCCCTACCTCAGATTGCTACATGTGTTTCAATCTGGACTTAATACTAGGGGCTATATGCGGCCTAGCACACTTCAAAGTCCGAACACCTATTGGGAATTGTTCAGTGTCCCGGATATTGCGTTATATGCATCGGCTCCGAATTATGTCTTGGGTCTATAGTTGGGTTGTCCAGCTCCTGTGCTTACCACCTTACGTTCCGCATTGTTCGGCTAAGGTAGTGAAGGCAGAACTACTGCGATTGTATTTCTGGTTCATCTGGTCAAGTACCTCAGTAGATAAAGCCAAAAACTGACTATCATGATAAGCGAGAGCTGGTCAGCGATTCGGCGACTTCGTATTATACTACAGATCATTCGCGATCTACTCCGTGTTACACGAGGGGCTGGCCCCAGCCGCATAGATTAGGCACTGTTATCCGTATAGCCGCACACGCACAAGGGGCTAGTACTTAGCCCCGCAGTCAAATTCCTATGGCTAAGTGAAAGAAATAAAGCCACATAGTATGATTGCCTGGTTCACTTCGCGGAAACCTCCTTTATGGACCAAGACGTTGGGTAAAGCGTGGTCACGGGCCATGTCAAACACCCCTATAGCATCTACAGGGGTGCTGAAACCGACGACTGGAAACTTTCAGATATAACAATAAACAGCTGCACAGGAGGAAAAGTCGCTTGAAATATAAGGTGCAAAAATATGTACATATGGGTTCATAAGCATAATCTTTACAACCCGAACATACTTAATCAGAAATCACGTCCTTTGAGCACAGGCCCTCTACAATGCGGGCTCCTTCTAGGACGTCGTCGAAGTACCTCTCCGGCCTCCGATGATCCTTACCCTCGGGAGGGCCGGCGGTCGCCACTTTGGTAGCCTTCATCTTCGGCCAGTGCATCTTGACGCGGGCAAAGGCCATCCAGGCACCTTCTATACAGGCCGAACACTTCACATAGTTGACCCGCGACCTCGCATCAACAAGCCGCTTCACCAATCCAAAGTAGCTACTAGGGATTGGCTCGGCGGGCTAGAGCTGGCCTGCTAAATCCTTCATGGCTACACACGCCATGTTGTGCAGCTCGACCAGCTGCTTCAACTGGTCGTTCAGAGGTACTGGATGTTCTGGTGCAAGGAATTGCGACCAGAACAGCTTCTTCGTTGTGTTCCCCTCCTGGGCTGTGAAGAATTGGGCGGCGGCGGCGATGCTCTTTGGGAGATTCGCAAACGCGCCTGGAGAACTCCACAATCGCGTTAGTGACACATACTTCTGACCTCCAAAGATACTCTACAGAAGAAAAGCCTTACCAGCCGCTATCTGCCGCGCCTGCTTGATATCCTCGCGAGCACTCCGGGACTCGCTCCGCGCCTCTGATACGTCTCCAATGTATCTACTTTTCCTAACGCTTTTCCTCTTGTTTTGTACTCTAATTTGCATGATTTGAATGAAACTAACCCCGGACTGACGCTGTTTTCAGCAGAACTACCATGGTGTTGTTTTTGTGCAGAAGTAAAAGTTCTCGGAATGGAACGAAACTTTGCGAGGATTTTTTATATAATAAAAGAAAAATATTGGAGCCAAGAACCACCGGAGGGGGCACCTGGGTGGGCACAACCCACCAGGGCATGCCCCCCTCCTGGCACGCCCAGGTGGGTTGTCCCCACCTGGTGGCCCCGCAGACGCCAACCCTGATACTATAAATTCATATTCGCATAGAATTAATCAGGGAGAAAGAATTATCACGATCTACGAGACCGAGCAGCCGCCACCTCCTGTTCTTTCGGGAGGCCAGATCTGGAGTCCATTTGGGGCTCCAGAGAGGGGGGATCTTCGTTCTTCCTCATCACCAACCCTTCTCCATTGCCAATCCCATGATGCTCCCCACCGGAAGTGAGTAATTCCTTCGTAGGCTTGCTGGTCGGTGAGGAGTTGGATGAGATTCATCATGTAATCTAGTTAATTTTTGTTAGGGCCGATCCCTAGTATCCACTATGTTCTGAGATTGATGTTACTATGGCTTTGCCATGCTTAATGCTTGTCACAGTGGGCCCGGGTGCGATGATTTCAGATCTGAACCGTTTATGATATCATCATTATATGCATGTTTTAGATCCGATCTTGCAAGTTATAGTCACCTACTACGTGTTATGACCCGGCAACCCCGGAGTGACAATAAGGAGAACCACTCCCGGTGATGACCGTAGTTTGAGGAGTTCATGTATTCACTGTGTGTTAATGCTTTGTTCCGGTTCTCTATTAAAAGGAGGCCTTAATAGCCCTTAGTTTCCAATATGGACCCCGCTGCCACGGGAGGGTAGGAAAAAAGATGTCATCGAAGTTCTTTACATAAGCACGTATGACTATTTACGGAATACATGCCTACATTATATTTATGAACTGGAGCTAGTGTCGTATCGCCCTAGGTTATGACTGTCACGTGATGAATATCATCCAACAAATTACCGATCCAATGCCTACGAATTTATCCTATATTGTTCTTGCAAGTTACCACTGCTATCGTTACTGTTGCACTTGTTACAAAACTACTGCTATCACTGTTACCGTTACTATTGTTGTTACCGCTACTATCAAAACTATCATATTACTGTGCTACTGATCACTTTGCTGCAGATAATTAATCTCCAGTGTGGTTGAATTGACAACTCAGCTACTAATACTTACAAATATTCGTTGGCTCCCCTTGTGCCGAATCTATAAATTTGGGTTGAATACTCTACCCTCGAAAACTGTTGCGATACCCTATACTTGTGGGTTATCAACCTCCTTGGAAACATTGAGAGCCTTGTTGAGTTTGGATGTTTGATCCGAAGTCTTGTGCTCCAGCTCCTCGCATTTGCGAATGGCGTCTCGCAGCTCTTGTTCGACTTCGGCCACTCGAGACTCATGTTGACGGCGGGAGGCCTGTTCGGCCTCCAGCTCTGCAGCCGCTCAGTCAGCGGCAGCCTTGTTCATCTCGGCCTCCTTCTTGGCTTGTGCAAGGGCGCCCTTGAGGGTCTTGACCTCACTGCACCAACTGTGACCATAATCACATCGCACAATGAGTTTACACTCTTAAATAAAGCATAGCATCTTTTGATATAATAATTTTCAAAGTCCGCATACCTTGCATTTCATCGAACCGCTTGTTAATGTGGTCGAGTTCCTCGTTAGCTTTTTGAAGCTTCCGATTGAGCTCGAAAACATCTGCGGCATGGATGGATGCCACTAGCAGGGAAGCCTGCTCAAATAAATGGCACAGTATGTTATATTAGCAGATACTATGCAGATCCTCTATCCGATTCTTTTCATAATCGTACAGAGCATCAGGGGCTAGCGTCTGTACATGGGTTTATTATCCTATTCCAATAAAACGTAAAGTTCTTTTAGAGTATTACTTCGCATAACTCAAAGCCTCTTAGTAGGCGGTTGAAGGCTTCATTCAGCCCGCTCTTAGCAGACTGAATCTTCCCCATAACCGCACCCATCAGGGTGTGGTATTCCGCCATGATGGAAGCACCTTGCAGTGCTTCCTCCAGTGTGTTCGGTGCCTCCGGATTAATGGAGGTCGCCGGTGGAGCTGATGCTCCTCCCCTTATCATAGGGGGCTGCCTTTCCGATTCTGGAGCCGTACTGACCTCCGAAATGGTGTTCGGTGGGGGCCCGGACTGCTTGTGCTCCCCGCCGTCGGTTGCCACATGGGTTGTTTCCCCTTGGCTGACGGTGGCCGAGGTGTTGACCTCAGGCACCCCCTTGTCAGCCCCGTTTCCACCTTCTCGCGCAGGGGACGCCCGCAGGGAGGACACCTCAGTGTCCTCTAGGATGGGCGATTGAGCCTGCGATGGTGTGTCACTCTCCACCATGTCGGCTGGCAGAGAGCTCCCTGACGATAATGAAGCACTAGGGAATGTGCGGGGAGGGCTGCAAAACAAAAAATAGAGTTTCTTATACAATGATAGCTGACTAAACTGAATACAATAGTGTAAGTCCAAATACTTATGATTCGGCATGGGCTTGACCCTGGGTTGTTTTCGGAAATCAGCTTCGGACGCAGAGTCCGAGATGTGCGGGAGGTTCAGCTTCCTCCTAGGCGCCCCTTTCCCGTGTCTTTGGGGGCCGCCCTCTTCTTACCCTACCCCTTGATGGGGGAGTCGCTTTCCACCTCCTCCTCCTCTTCCTCTTCGTCATGGGAGGAGTGTGTGTCGGTCTCTCCTGATATAGCTTCCGAAGGACCCTTAGGGTGGGGGCCGCTCTTGGCCCCCTTGCCCTTCTTCTTGGCCTTCTTCTCTGGCGCCTTGTACGGCACCGGTACCAACATCGTCGTTAGATGAGGCGTGGCTTGGTTTTCGGGCAGCGGAGCCGGACAGTCGATCCGCTCCGCTTTCGTTGTCCAGGCCTGTATGGAATGTAAAAGCCCTAACTCCTGTTATGATTGAAATATGGATAGGATGAGTCTTCGGCAAAGTCATGCTTACCTATGTAGCCGGAGTCGCACAGTCAAAACCGATGTCTTCGGTCTCCTTTGGCCACTCATTCTGGGCCTTGAAAATTTGCTTCCATATGTCCTCGTGCGTAGTGCTGAAGAAGCGCTTCAAGGTCCATGGACCCTCCGGATTTGAACTCCCACAAGCGGGAGGCTTGGAGTTGGCAGGGAAGGGTGCGGCGAAAGAGCATCACCTGAATCACGTCAGTGAGGTGGGTGCCCTTTACTATCATGTTGGTGATGCGGTTTCGGAGCATCTTCACCTCCGATTGAGACCCCCAATCAAGGCCTTTGGCGGTCCATGAGATGAGACTCTCTGGGGGTCTGGATCTGAATTCGGGCATGGTCGCCCATTTGGCCTCGCGGGGTTCGGTGATGTAGAACCACTCCTGCTGCCATATCTTATTGGTTTCCACAAAAGCCCCTTTGGGCCAGGTGGCGTTCGGGAGCTTGCTTACCATAGCTCCCTCGCAGTCCGCGTGCTGCCCGTCGAGCACCTTCAGCTTCAGATTGAAGGTCTTGAGCCATAGGCCGAAGTGTGGGGGCATGGAAGAAAGCTTCACACACGACTATGAAAGTCGATGTGTGGAAGATAGAGTTCGGGGCCAGATCGTGGAAATCTAGCCCGTAGAAGAATAAGAGACCCCGGACAAAGGAGTGGAGCAGAAATCCCAGCCCCCGAATAAAGTGAGGGATGAACACAACCCTCTCGCCAGCCTCTGGGATGGGGATCACCTGATCCTCATCAGGATTCCGGTGCGCTATGTTGTCGGCGGGATAGCCCGCACTCTGGAGACTCTTCACGTCTTTCTCCGTGATGGAGGAGGCCTCCCACTTGCCCTTGGAACCAGTTCTAGCCATTGCTGGAGATGGAGGCGGTGGTTGAAGGGATGGGAGCTGCGGGCGCTGGAGCTGTGGGCGCTGGGCTAGGAGATTGGGAAGCAAGGGCTAGAGGAGAGCGTGAGCTAAAAAGAGGGGATCTATGTCCTTTTATAGGTGGTAAATACCAAGCGTCCCCCACACAAGCCGTAAAACTCGCCTGTTTCCAACGTAATCATGCGTAAGGTGCGGTTGGGTTACCGAAATCATATTGATGAGGATCCCACGATAAGCGGGCATGATCTCTGCTTCGACAAGACGTGCAATGGAGGCTATGCCTCGAAACGCGAAACCGGAGCCAAGAAAATGGTTCAAAATATTAAAGGGTCAAACATGACGTTTCACTGAAAACTTGTCAGTAAAGACACAATGTTTGTTTTGACACATTGCCTTCGTGGCTAAGGGTTGTACTAATCATGCAGAGCCGGACATAGTTCCTTTACGCAGGAAATAAAAATTCATATGTTTAGAAGGAGGAACCTGCCTTGCAATGCCGAAGACAGTACGCGTGCCGGACTCATCGTCATTGAAGACTGGTTCAGGGGCTACTGAGGGAGTCCTGGACTAAGTGGTCCTCAGGTGTCCGGATTACTCATTATGGGCCGGACTGATGGGCTATGAAGATCAACACGGAACATTGTCCCTCGTGCCCCGATAGGACTCCTATAGGTGTATAATGTTAAGTTTAAAGTCCGGTTGTAATGTTTCCTTCCTCTACAAGATGATTATGTACAACCCTAGGTCCCTCCGGTGCATATATAAACCGGAGGGTTTAGTCCATGGAGACAATCACAAATACCATAGGCTAGACATCTACGGTTTAGCCATTACGATCTCGAGGTAGATCAACTCTTGTAATCCTCATATTCATCAAGATCAATCTAGCAGGAAGTAGGGTATTACCTCCATTAAGAGGGCCCGAACCTAGGTAAACACCGCGTCCTTGTTCCCCCTGTTACCATTGATCCTCAGATACACATTTCGGTACCCCCTACCCGAGATCCGTCGGTTTTGACACCGACAACCCGCATGAAACTTAAAGCAGGCCGGAGCCTGGCCCGGTGGAAACTGCCAAATCGGAAGTTTCTCGCGAGCTTGGATCAGTGCGGCCACGCGTGCGAGGAGGCTGCATGACTCGGGCGGCATGGGAGATGGAGGGGACGTCTCATAACTCCCCCACTCTCATGTCACCGCCCCGCCCGCACTGTTGCCACCGCTCCTCTCTACCTCATCGCCGCCGTGCCGCTCTGACCCCCGTCGACCAGCGCATCGCCAGCATCCACGAGTGATGGGTGGCTGGGCTCCAGAACTCGGGTAGGGACCTGGCGTCGGGGCTGCGAGCGCCATCCCCCATCTGCTCCCAGCCACCATGAGGGTCGGCCAATGCGGTTACTAGACTAGCTCGTTAATGAAACTTGGTTATATTTCGTAACCATAGACATGTGTTGTCATTTGATCAACAGGATCACATCATTAGGAGAATGATGTGATGGACAAGACCCATCCGTTAGCTTAGCACTATCATCATTTAGTTTTATTGTTATTGCTTTCTTCGTGACTTATACATGTTCCTCTGACTATGAGATTATGCAACTCCCGAATACCGGAAGAACACCTTGTGTGCTATCAAATGTCACAACATAACCGGAAGAACACCCTGCGCCGGTAATTTCATCATCACCGTCACCACGCCGCCGTGCTGATGGAACTCTCCCTCGACCTCAGCTGGATCAAGAGTTCGTGGGACGTCATCGAGCTGAACGTGTGCTGAACGCGGAGGTGTGGTACGTTCGGTGCTTGGATCGGTTGGATCGCGAAGACGTTCGACTACATCAACCGCGTTACTAAAACGCTTCCGCTTTCGGTCTTCGAGGGTACGTGGACACACTCTCCCCGCTCGTTGCTATGCTTCTCCTAGATAGATCTTGCGTGATCGTAGGAATTGTTTTTTAAATACTACGTTCCCCAACATATAGGCCTATAACTACGGTAGTTATAGGTGTTAATAGTCATAACTATGACAATTACAGGTAATGGTAGCCATGACTGTGCTTAAAGCCTGACTTGAGACTACTCGACCGTTGCAGCTCCCATGTTGCCCCTTTGCCTTCCTTGTCCGAGTGATGGTGGCTGGGCCGACTGGGGGAAAGACGTATGAGTGCCGTCGGTGTGTGCAAGTGTACTTCCTGTCATACGCATCCGAGTGTGTTTACGGTCCAGGGACCTACCGATGATGGTGTGTGACCCTAGTTGGGCCTTAGGTGTCAGGTACTTGACGCTACCATTAGTAGGTGACCCCATCAGTCACCACTGCAGTTCTCAATAATTTTCGCTATAATATGTTTCAAAATATAAAAACATGCATGTATGAATTGTCCCTGTTCATATTATATCCATGCATATGGGAAGTATGGTCAAACTTTTTAAAATTTAGACAACACGGGTTTAATAAACATATATTTTTAGACGCGGAGGTATTATCATTATTCGATGATCAATTAGCGGTTAGTCACGGCAGACCTAGTATAGTTCTTGTAGTTCACTCCAGTGATGGTAGGGGGCGGAAATTCCACGGCTTCGACCTGATGGTGGTTAGGAATAAATTTAAATTTATCTTGAATCGGCGGTGAGATGAAGGGGTGTCGTCAGTGTGGAATAAGGTCACATAGCTTCACTCTCGTTTTGTGGTGCTTCTTCGTATGGTTAGAAGGTGTGTTGATATGTGGCTCTTTGGGTATAGCGTTTTATTCTACATGTTGCCCGGGTGCCTCTGTCCCACGGAGCTCACAACACATCTTGATTCTTTTGGTACACTTAAGACCGGCGAAGGCTAGCACATCTCGGTGTCAATGAGGAGTGTGTGAGATGTGTATTGGCTAAGTCATGTGACTTGACATGGGGTGTTCTACATGCTCTCTGCGGCGTTATCTTCTCTAGGTGGCGATTTTCTATGGATGTTGTCGTCGCACGCGTCTTTTGGTCTACATCGATGATTTCTAGCCACTTCTTCTACAAGCTCCTGGGTATCAACAACTTTGTTATGCCAGGATCGAGGCCAAGAGATGACAATGAGATATGCTCATGGCACACCGTCGATGGATCAGGGGAAAGTAGACTTAGACATACCCAAGAATTCGGATGTAATTTTCATCTTTTGTAAGGGTGTTTTTCAAGGGCCTGTCCTGCTAAATACATTTTGGCTTTCTCGCAAGAAAGTGTAAAATTAAGAAAATCATTTGTTAACTATGGATATTTAGAAATGGAAAAGGTATCTGATTTTTAAAATGAACAGACGCTTTCGAAACCATCCATTGGTTGATAGAGGTAGATGATACGTCCAAAACGTATCTATAATTTCTGCTTGCTCCATGCCTCTTTTGGGTGATATTGCTATGATATTTATACACTTCCATACACTTTTGATCATATTTGGACTAACCTATTAACTCAGTGCACCCCAGTGCCAATTTCTGTTTTCGGCTGTTTTTGTATTTCAGGTTTTCACGTTACGAGAACTGCCAGGAAAAATCCAGAAAATTTATATAAAAAATCAGCGTTCCAGAAACTACCGTGCGCCCGAAGGACAGCCGGGGGGGCCACCAGGGCTCCAGGCGCCCTGGCGGCGCCCCCCCCCCCCTGGGCCGCGCCGGGGGGGCGCCTGGGCCCCCCGAGGCTCCCCGATGCCCCCCTTTGGCATATATTTAAAGCGTCTCCCGAAACCCTCGAGGGAGGAACTCTTTTCGCGATCTCATCTCTGTTCCACCGCCGCCGCCGCTTCCAAGATCGGGAGCACCAGGAGAACTCTTCCCGGCACCCTGCCGGAGGGGAGGATCACCACCGGGAGCCTCTCCACCACCATGGACGCCTCCCGGATGAGTTGTGAGTAGTCTCCCTTGGATCATGAGTCCATGACCAGTAGCTATGTGATGTTCTCCTCCCGTTCTTGTGCTTCACTAATTAGCCCTCGTGAGCTGCCCTACATGATCGAGGCACATATGTAATCCTTATGTTGTTGCTATGATGAGTTTGCTGGGATCCGATGGATTATGAGATTATGTTCAGATTGTGCTTGAGTAATATATTTGATCTACCTCTTTTATATTTATGTTCGTAAGTAAATCTTGCATGTTCTCCGTTGTTATTTATTGCTTTGGCCAAGTAATAGGTAGTGACTCCAAGAGGGAACGTTATGCTTGATTGTGGGTTCATGCCCCTCGATGACTAGTTTGAGTGACAGAAACATGAGTCTAGGGGATGTGTTGTTGCCACAAGGGGGAAAACAACGGTGCTTGTGCCCGCGGGTGCAAGGATTGTTTACTTTACGCAAAGTTCTTTTAATGCAGTTGTCTGTTGCATTGAGTTTACACTATGGGTGGGACTCGCAACTTAATACCAGCGAGATGTTCTGGATAGATATCTCAAGGTGGATGATTAGTAGTAGATATTGATGGATTTCGGTCTACTTACTTTGGCGTACCGCCCATGTTTTGAACCTCAACCTTTCTTGCAATGTAGTCAGCATTGGTTTGCGCACATGGTCCTGTCAATTGCCCAGCTGTAATTCGTTTACCTCACATAGCTGTTTTATCGTCTTTTGGGAGAGAGACATCACTAGTGAACATCATGAGACTCCGGTCCATATTACCATCATTGATCACATCCGCTATTTACTTTTCGCTTTTATTTACTATTGCAATTATATCTATCACTACTATCACTTGCGTTTAATCCTTTGTGAACTACAAGGCCGGAGGGATTGACAACCTCTATGTACTCGTTGGGAGCAAATTTATTTGTATCTGTGTGCAGGTCCACGTTGATTGCTAATATCTGGCGCAGTAGCAGTTGACGCCTTCTTGTTGAACCTAGGAGTCTCAGGGGATTCGATCCTTGGTATCTTTGCCAAGGGAAAAACTTCCGCAACACTACATCTCACACCTTCCACTTGGGGTAACCAACGAGGGGCGAGAAGCCTAGCAAGAGTTTTTCTGGCGCCGTTGCCGGAGACTCCACTCTTCAAGATAGGGGAGTTGCATGCTATCTTTTACCTTTGCTTTTAGTCTTGTTAGTTTACCTTTCAGTTTTTGCTTTAGTATCTTTTATCGAAAATCACAAAAATAGTTATCTCGTTCTTTAGTTGTCATTATGTCGGGTCCTTTTGTCTTTGACGAGGCAGAAGTTCTCACCTTTAAACAAAGAGGTGGGGAAAGTTTGAAAGATGCTTGGTATAGAATTAATGATTCACAAAAAAGAGCCACCAAGAAGCAACCTACTACTATCATGCTTAGAAATTTTTATGTTGGAATTACTTCTTGGAATAGGTTTATTCTAGATACTGCTATCAATGGGAATTTCCTAGAGGCCCCAGTTTGGGAGTCCCTTAGTATTATTGAAAATCTTGTTGGGAATCTCCCTGTTGTTAGCATTCGAGAGGACATCACCCTAGCTCACATTATGAAAAAACTTGAAAAGATAGGGCTAGAGATGCCAAGCATTAATAAGATAAATGAGTTGGATCGTAAGATCCAAGGGAATTTGAATAGACTTGATAGCTCCATGCATAAAATTTTCAAAATTTTGGAGACCGTCAAATTCCATGACTTGGACTCTTCTAGGATAGACAAGATTGAGGATATCTTTGATACTCTAGGAACCACCTTCTCCTCAATCAAAACCAAAAAGGTAGAAACTCCGGCAAAGAAGGAGCCTAAGTTCGTTCACGTTCCAAAGGCTCTCCGCTCTACAAGTAATCCACCTATTGCCAATGGGGTTGAAACTGTAAAGACTTTGGAAGAAACACCTGTCTTTGATGAATTTATAAATGAATATTCCCTTGACTTTTATCCTTTTGGTCTTCTACCTAGAAGTATCCCTATGAGGCCTTTATTTGAAAGTCCTCTTAAGACTAGTTGTATTATTGAAGAGCTTTTTGATGGTCCAATTGATACAGCTTGATCTATATGCATTATGCCTAGCTTAAAGGCATAAAAGAAAGCGCTTTTGGGAGGCAGCCCACATGAATAAATTTATTTTGCTTTTGTTGTGTCTTGATGTTGTTACTACTGTAGCATCATCATTGTATCTTTGCTTTTCAATTTTGTGCCAAGTGTAGCCTCTGATTGTTAGAAAGTTCAAAAGTTGTGAGGTGCTGTCCAGGAAACAGATTCTGTCCTTGGATAGAAAAATTCGTATAAAATCACCAGATCATCTTTTTGGTCTGAATTTTTTCGACAGCGTGCTCTATATAATTGTCTTTCGTGCGTCTGTTCTGAGTTTTTTTATTAGAGTTGCAGAAGTGCCCCGAACAAATCAATTACTACCTTATGTTCTGTTTTTCACAGATTCTGTCCTGTTTTGCTTTTCCTTCATTTTGCAAACCAAGAGCTTGCTTTTTCTTTGCAAAAACCTTTTGGAAATCTTGAGAAACAGTAGACCTTCAAGAATATCTTTATTTCCAGCAAGGTATAATTATTTTATTATGGGTACTAACCTCGCTAATCAGATTATGATGAGTTATGTATGAAGGGAGTTTTCAAGTGTGCGAGGGAAGATGATAAAAAGATTCAGGAGTGTCAAGCGCTCAAGCTTGGGGATGCCCCCATGCACCCCCAAGAAATATTCAAGGAGACTCAAGCGTCTAAGCTTGGGGATACCCCCGTGCATCCCCTTCTCCATCAACATTATTAGTTCGTCTTTCGTTCCACTATATTTTAATCACTTCATGTGTTATGTGCTATGCTTGGAGCGTCTTGCTTTTAGTTTTCTTTAGTTTTTCATAACGAGTCGGAACTCAGCTTTCTTTATGTGGGAGAGAAACACGCTCCACTTCTACCTAGAACATAACATAGAATTTTCATGTCTATCCTTGCTGTGTGTGTTCTTTGTCCTTTAATAGCTACTATCATGTTCAGCTCTTAGCTTTCATGTTTATCTTTTCAAAGAGCTTTTGTTTAGTTGGTTGCTTGAACTCTCTTTAATTACCATGCTCACCTTATTAAGAGAGTTTGCTTCCGTTGCATTGGTTGATATGTCTATGATAAAGATGCTACGTGCATGATGGCGCTTAGTAGTTCATGTTTTCTTATGGTTAGTCTCAAATAACTGGGGGGTTCCCAATGTGTTATTGGAGTACCAACATGATTTGTTTGCCTATGATGTGGTATGGTTTAGTAATATCTTCCTTCGAGAATTTATTTTGATTGACTTGGCGTATGCTCACGCATATTTAAGACTGTAAAGAAAGTCTGTCAAGCCTTGATGATCTTTTGTTTCTGAGTAGCGATATAACTACCATGCCTGATTCAATGTTGCTTTGTCGCTCTGCATGATTATGACCGTCATTGCTCTCTTAGTTGGTCGCTCCCAGTCTTTTGCTAACCTTCACCTGTACTAAGCGGACTGACTGCTTGTGCATCCACATCCTTTAATCCAGTTATGCCATATGAGTCCACCATACCTTCCTACATGGTATTTACCTGCCATTCCTAACGGAGACTTGCATGTGCCATCTCGAAATTATTCAAAGAAAAAGCATTCTTATTTTGTGCCTCTGTTGTAAGTTCATGAGGAAGTAGTGGTTAATTCATGACCTTTTTAAGTTGGACAAGCTTCACCCCGGGATTGCATGTATAATGTGCAAACCCATAATACGAGAAGGAACTGGCATTGAGTGCGCCCGGCTCAAAAAGATAATATAACAAACAAACCCTCCTTCACGCTTTGTTCATGAGAAATCAGAAAACTTTGGCAGTGATAAACAAAGGAGATTAAGAGGATGTGATCGTCCTCATTCGGGAGCCGTTCCTCGATACTTGTCCATCTCGAAAAGTGATTGAGTTGTCTGCTAGCATTCGTTGACGAAACATGCATGATCCAAAATAAATTATTACCTCTGTTTTAAAGCCAAGAGCTCTGGTACATGTTTTGTCTTTGTTTCCGACTACGGGTTTTCAACCTTGCCAACAAAAGCCACGGTTCGAGAGTCTCCACCTTCTTTTAAAAGCACCAACTACTGAGAGCATGATTGTCATTCTGAGTGTAATGTGCATTGTCCCAAAGTAGCATTGTCTTTTGCATGATTGTGATATCGTTTATTATGAAATCATTGTATCTAGTCATCACTTAAACCTTGGAGGTGCCCCTGCATTTATGTTTTGCTTCACTAAATGGGGCAAGCTAGATATCACTTTATCATATTTGCACATCATGTTCATTACAAATCTATTTGATGTTTCAGTATCATATTGTAAAACTTTCAGTCCTTTGTGATTTTCTCATGAGGCAACTTAATTACTATAGATTCATTGTCTCAGTAAGCTTTTGTCATATGACTATGAAAAAGTCCTATATGGTTAATAGCATGTCACCACAGAAATTATTCTTGTTATCATTTACCTACTCGAGGACGAGCAGGAATTAAGCTTGGGGATGTTGATACGTCCAAAACGTATCTATAATTTCTGCTTGCTCCATGCCTCTTTTGGGTGATATTGCTATGATATTTATACACTTCCATACACTTTTGATCATATTTGGACTAACCTATTAACTCAGTGCACCCCAGTGCCAGTTTCTGTTTTCGGCTGTTTTTGTATTTCAGGTTTTCATGTTACGAGAACTGCCAGGAAAAATCCAGAAAAGTTATATAAAAAATCAGCGTTTCAGAAACTACCATGCGCCCGAAGGACAGC
>LR738711.1:862307069-862334246 GCA_902687465.1 Secale cereale
CCGAAAATAGAGAACAGAGAGGCGCGGGAGAACAGCGCGGCGCAGGTGGGTGCTCATCTCCCGCCGCCGTCTGATACGTCCAAAACGTATCTATAATTTCTGCTTGCTCCATGCCTCTTTTGGGTGATATTGCTATGATATTTATACACTTCCATACACTTTTGATCATATTTGGACTAACCTATTAACTCAGTGCACCCCAGTGCCAGTTTCTGTTTTCGCCTGTTTTTGTATTTCAGGTTTTCACGTTACGAGAACTGCCAGGAAAAATCCAGAAAAATTATATAAAAAATCAGCGTTCCAGAAACTACCGTGCGCCCGAAGGACAGCCGGGGGGGCCACCAGGACTCCAGGCGCCCTGGCGGCGCCCCCCCCCCTGGGCCGCGCCGGGGGGGCGCCTGGGCCCCCCGATGCTCCCCCGATGCCCCCCTTTGGCATATATTTAAAGCGTCTCCCGAAACCCTCGAGGGAGGAACTCTTTTCGCGATCTCATCTCTGTTCCGCCGCCGCCGCCGCTTCCAAGATCGGGAGCACCAGGAGAACTCTTCCCGGCACCCTGCCGGAGGGGAGGATCACCACCGGGAGCCTCTCCACCACCATGGACGCCTCCCGGATGAGTTGTGAGTAGTCTCCCTTGGACCATGAGTCCATGACCAGTAGCTATGTGATGTTCTCCTCCCGTTCTTGTGCTTCACTAATTAGCCCTCGTGAGCTGCCCTACATGATCGAGGCACATATGTAATCCTTATGCTGTTGCTATGATGAGTTTGCTGGGATCCAATGGATTATGAGATTATGTTCAGATTGTGCTTGAGTAATATATTTGATCTACCTCTTTTATATTTATGTTCGTAAGTAATTATTGCATGTTCTCCGTTGTTATTTATTGCTTTGGCCAAGTAATAGGTAGTGACTCCAAGAGGGAACGTTATGCTTGATTGTGGGTTCATGCCCCTCGATGACTAGTTTGAGTGACAGAAACATGAGTCTAGGGGATGTGATGTTGCCACAAGGGGGAAAACAACGGTGCTTGTGCCCGCGGGTGCAAGGATTGTTTACTTTACGCAAAGTTCTTTTAATGCAGTTGTCTGTTGCATTGAGTTTACACTATGGGTGGGACTCGCAACTTAATACCAGCGAGATGTTCTGGATAGATATCTCAAGGTGGATGATTAGTATTAGATATTGATGGATTTCGGTCTACTTACTTTGGCGTACCGCCCATGCTTTGAACCTCAACTTTTCTTGCAATGTAGTCAGCATTGGTTTGCGCACATGATCCTGTCAATTGCCCAGCTGTAATTCGTTTACCTCACATAGCTGTTTTATCGTCTTTTGGGAGAGAGACATCACTAGTGAACGTCATGAGACTCCGGTCCATATTACCATCATTGATCACATCCGCTATTTACTTTTCGCTTTTATTTACTATTGCAATTATATCTATCACTACTATCACTTGCGTTTAATCCTTTGTGAACTACAAGGCTGGAGGGATTGACAACCTCTCTGTACTCGTTGGGAGCAAAGTTATTTGTATCTGTGTGCAGGTCCACGTTGATTGCTAATATCTGGCGCCGTAGCAGTTGACACCTTCTTGTTGAACCTAGGAGTCTCTGGGGATTCGATCCTTGGTATCTTTGCCAAGGGAAAAACTTCCGCAACACTACATCTCACACCTTCCACTTGGGGTAACCAACGAGGGGCGAGAAGCCTGGCACTGTCCTCCTCCTTTCCCATCTCCGGCAGCTCTCCTCCATCTCCCGCTCCTCCTCCTTCTCCCCTTGCTCCGGTAGGCCTTCTCCTCATGCTTCATCTCCCCCTGCCCTCCCCAATCTCCCCACCCCTTTCAGGTCCGATGGCCGCCGGTGACCCGTCCCTTGGATTGTCCCTCTCCCATCCCTATCGCCGGTAGCCCCGTCCATCTACCACCCCCTCCCCCTCCCCCCGGCCCCAATCCGCCCTTCTCCTTCTCCTACAGTCCTACTGAACCCAAATCCCATGACCTCCCCTCCCCCCGTTCAGATCTGATGGCCGCTCCCCCTCTTCCCCTTCAGAGTTCGTCCCTCTTCCCCAATATGTTTGCATACTAAGATACTAATCTTTCTAAAATTTACTCTACTGCAGGTTATTTGTCTTGGATTGGCACATCCCTGTAGACCAACTGAAGGTATGTTCAGAGATAATTTCTGCTATCAGTAAGGAACCAAGTCCATGTCAGACATGGTTCATGTGGTGAAGTGAACTAGAATCAGTATTTGATTATATAGTGAATGCTTGCCGTACCCTGTCTTAAATGACTGAATGCTTGCTGAAATTTTGATAGCTTGCTGTAGCATAAATTAGTACAACAATTTTTGATAGCTTGTCTTATATGCCTGATTGGTATTTTGCTTGCTTATGTCATATGGCTGATTGATGACTTGTTCTTAATAGCTTGCCGTAGCATAAATTTTGAAATACTTGCTGTACCATGTCTTTGTATATTTACTTGTGTGATTGAATGAGGCATGAATGTCTAATTTGTGAAATGTAATGTAGCTGCACCATGTCTGACATGGACTTGGTTCCTTACATAAACGAGGAGAACAAAAGAAGAAAGAGGAGACAGATAGTTTTGACCAAACTATACTTTGAATCGTTTCTTCTTGGGATAGCATATATTAGTATGAAGAGGGCACCAAGGGATTTAGGGAGCTTTAGTGACGATGAGGAAAAAACATTCATCGGAAGTATTTGCTAAAAGGAATGTATGATGGGGCAGAAGTAACATGTTATGATCAGTTGCGTTTAACTAAAAGAAACTTCCATGACTTATGCACCATGTTGCGTGAGAGGGCTGGTCTTTGTGACAGTGTCTATGTTTCTGTGGAAGAAAAGGTGGCAATGTTCTTGTTGGTAGTTGGCCATGGTATCAAAATGAGGATTCTACGTGGCACTTACAAGCGCTCCTTATGGACTATTAGTACCCACTTTGACGATGTATTAACAGCGATTCCATCTCTAACCGGGGAGTTCATTAAGCTTCCTGATCCTTCTACTCCGCCACCTGATGATTACAAATGGAAGTAGTTTGGCAATGCACTTGGAGCGCTAGATGGGTGTCACGTTGATGTTTGTGTGCCCGTGTTTGACCAAGGGAGATATAGGAACATGAAGCAAGCTATCAGCACTAACATGTCAAAAAGAGTTGTATAACTTGCGTCATTCTCGAGCTAGAAATGTAGTTGAGAGAACATTTGGGTTGTGGAAGAAAAGGTGGGCTTTCCTACGTTGTCAATCTTTCTTTGACATAAAGGACCAGGTATGATGTGTCCATATGGTGCTGAATAAGATGCAAACTAAATGGAAAATGCTTACAATGAACAAATATTATTGCAGGTTCGAATTATTAATGATTGTTGTGTGTTACACAACTTTGCAAGGGATAGGCAACATGTGATGGATGATTTGTTGCTCGAGGAAGTGGATAATGAAATAGCCTCTTCCGAAGATGATCCTCTAGATGATGCTAACTTAATTAGGAGTGTTCAAGTCAGCACTTCATGGACCAACTTTAGAGAGCAGCTAGCTAATGACATGTTTGATGAGTACCTCGTGAGACATGCTGAACTAGAGTTGGAGTAGGATGTGTGTGAAATTACCTTGCTGTATTTGTGTTTCAACTTACATGCACCTTATGTTGTCTTTGTGTTTGGATATTATGTGCATGCATTTTCTAATAGGACCATGGCTGAAGGAGGTGGAAAAATTTTTAGTAGAAATTACCTCACATGGACAGATGAAATGGACACTACAATACTCGAGGTCCTTGTTGAGCATCACAACAATGGCGATCATGCCCAGAATTGATGGAAGTCCCATGTCTACAGTGCTGTTATAGGTAATGTGCGTGAGAAGTGCTTTGTGACCATCACAAAGGAAAACATCAGTTCAAGGTGCAAAACCTTTGAAAAGCACTATGAGGCCATTAGCAAGATGCTTTCTCAAAGTGGATTTGGGTGGGATTGGATCAATAACAAGCTGTCAATTGATAGTGAAGATGTGTGGCTTAAATATGTCGCGGTAAGAAATTTATCATTTCCACATTTTGATTGTATTGTACATATGTAAGATCTACCTTTGTTTGACAATTCTCTTTGTCTGTGTGTGTGTGTGTGTGTGTGTGCAGGCTAACAAGAAAGTAGGATTTTACAAGAACAAGGTCATTAAGAATTGGGATGCTATCACCATCATATACTCAAAAGATCATGCAAATGGTGAAGGTGCCGTCACTGGTGCTGAAACTGTTGTAGAACCAACTACGGAACCCAATGAAGCCTCTCCTGAAGTGCCACACAAAAAACAGCGGACCGGTGATGCCATCCTGTGCCTACTTGGGGATATGAAAGGCTCATTTAATGATGCTTTGAAGTCACTCGAGCCTTTACCTCTGCCCCAAGTTACACCTCCTGCTGAAATCCTTGCGACACTTGAGATGATCCCTGATCTGGCTCGTGGTGACATACTGCGATCTTATGGTAAGTTGATCCTTAGCGAACGCTTGTACCAAGCGCTTCTTGAGCTTCCCATGAACTTCAGGAAGGAATGGCTGTTGATGTTGAATTAGTAGAATGGCACTTGATGGATAATATGTATGTTTGTTGCTACTTTTAGTTCTCCTAGTTTGTGAGAGACTTCTAAACTTGTCCTAAAGTTGCATTGTCATGCACAAGACTTGCTGTGTGTTTTGGATGGTGTGAGACATGTTATAATATGTAATGTTGTTGGCAAGGTTATCTTAATATGTTGCTGTTGTTATTTTTTGGACAAATTGATGTTCTCAAGTTCATCATGATATGCGGCTGTTACATATAGTTTTCAACCTAATTTTTCATGTTTTTGAACAGTTCAAAGTGTTATCTAGTTCATCATAATATGCTGCTGTATACTACTGTAGTGTACAGTTTTCAGCCTAATTTTCATGTTTTTGAGGAGTGATATTGTCCAATGCATGATAATATGCTCATGTTGCTTATGTATAATTTGCAGCTATTGTAATGTATAGTTTTCCGCCTATTTTTTCATATATTCAGTTCATATTGTCCAGTGCATAATAATATGCCGATGTTGCCTATGTACACTTTTCATCCAATTTTTCATGTATTTTGGACAATTGATGTTGTCTGTGCCAATTTTTAAATTATTTGCATGCAATTTTATTGTATTATAATAAATAATCTCTCAAATATATGGCATGATGATTAGATTTAATTTCCAAACTTGTACAAGCAATTATTATATTGTTCATACATTTCACAATGCCCAATTCTACACTATCCGCATCCAAACAAGATTTGGCATTCCTCCATCCCTTGAATTCCAAGTGGCCAATACAAGAACATCCAAACAAAAAGTGTGCCATTGCAGCTCAATACCAATGCCTTGGGATATTAGGCATTGGAGCCAATGCAATATCCAGGTCTTGAATGTCTACATCCAAACAGAGCGTTTGTGAATTTAACTCAAAGCTTCATGGTGGGCCAGCTTCATCATACAAAATGCGTAAGCTAGAAGCAAATTCTGGATTCTGGTGCAAGTGGATATATGTAACACGTCTTTGATGGTTATAGTTTGTATTGTTGATTATGTCATTGGCAAGTTGAATGCCATTTTCGTTTTACACCTGGAGGGACTTAACTATCATTGGAACCTTCCTTGCTTTTTTGTCTACATGCCACTTGTTGCACGAAAAAATAATCACCTCCAGTCAAACCACGAAAGGAGTTTCTTGCAGGTAAGTTGGACGTCGACAATATGTTTTATTAAGACTTAGTAACACCAGATAATCTTTGGCTTGCTATGTCTGTCATCATCGAGTACTTTCGTCTACGCTTTCTACATTTGCATGCACCACGTCCCTCATTTCTGCTTAGTGCTTAGGACTTGCAAGATAAATCAAGTTGATTACTATTATTATTACTGAAGTATGGTGTGAAAGGTTTCCGGTGTGTAGCACCTGAGGCAGCGATGGTTGGTGAAGGAGTCGGCATCCTCATACGTACTGCTCAATCGTTGGAGTATAATAAGGTCAACGATTGCTTCATCAGCCATCATGTTTGAAACGGGAAGATTTGAAGCCGGACGCCACTCGCTCTGATCGCTCCAAAACAAGATCAAGGTCAGAGCACATGTATCATGAAGTCGGACGTTTTAGTCTCCCGGCCTCACCAACCAGGCGTGCCATGTTCTTGTTCATTTTGCCTTGCTTGCTGCATGCAAACACGGCAACTAGGTATTTGCACCATGAATTATTTTTTTGCGATAAAGATTTGCACCACGATTAGCTGATGGCTATGGTCTTCCAACAATCGAGCCGACTAAGTGCACACGTGGCCCTCTAATGTGCACATAAACGATTAATGGTGCTGTAGCACAGAAACGGTTAGCCCTTGCTCGTCCTGTAAGGACGACGCTGTAGCTGTAGCGGGCAGAATTTCCATGTCAGGCCAGTGCATTTTTCTCTGTTGCTACTCCACGGCCGCCCATGGTACACCGCTTATCATCTCACCGGTAGCCGAACCAAGGCGGCAACCATTGTTGTCGCAGGCGCTATTTTCCGCCATGCTACTGTCCGTAGCAAGATACTCCCGAGAACGACTGATACCGTTACAATACTGGCACTATTTCCACACACGGGACCTGATCCCTGTGCCCGTATACCGCGCCACAGTACGTCTTCCCCCGATGTGTCATTATTGGCACGGCGCATACGCCGCGATCCACCCGTTTTTGGGAACTTCCACCGGTTGCTTGCGCGACGGGATCGCTTCCACCAACGCATGCAAAGCTTCTGCATCCATCGTAGCTGGCAGCTCGACGCACGCTGAGGCGGCCGTCATCGCGGCGATCATCCGTGGACCGTGTGGACACGCCGGCGGGGAGCCGTGACATGGCGCGCGCGAGGTGGACCGGCCGGCCGGTGCGGAGGCGGCGATGCCGATCGCTTCCCATTTCCCAAGCGTGACACATGCACGAGGGGATAACGTTGAGCGAGGATCATAGGCGAATTTTCACAAAGCTTTAGTATGTTGTTATCGCATGTACGTAGGTGACGTCCGGCAGATGATTCGTGTTATTTACCGGATCGAAGTTGGCCACTTCTCCCGTCGGAACCCTGCTGCTCATTGGCCGTGGTGCGCACGAGTGAACGGGAATCTCTCCTTGGCTTGTGGAAGCACTTGTCTCCCTGGCTCATCATTCACGCAGGCCGGGGATGAAACCCGTGTCACGTAACCGCGTGTTTTAGCAAAGCGGGAAGAAGAAACAGCGACCAGTCCCGGCGCGATCTAGGAGTACTACGGAACAGTGATCTGATCGCGATCTACACTTGGAGACTTGGACCCAAAGTGGTGTTCTTGTGGGCGTCGTGGCCCTGGGGATCCCCACAAACCATTCAATCAGCTGAGCTACTGCTAGATCGCGCCGGCCACTCTGTGGTCTGATCTGAATCGTTTCGTTTTTGACGGGGAAGGAGGAGGAGAACAACGTGGGACAATGAGACGGATGTGGTTGTTGCTGGTTGGTAGCGGATGACATCACCGACGACCGCGCCTCCCTCCCCGGCGGATCGGATTCCGACGCGACGCGGCCGGGACGGCATATTTCCTCCCGGACGGACGGACGGGATTTCCGGGTCGTGCTTCTCCTCGTCCCCGACGCTGCGGCGGTGCAACCGGATAAACCAACGACCACATGGCGTCGACGGGATAAATTGCTACACTGTACACACAGTCCAACCTGATACGCACCACACATACGTATATAGTACCAAATTTTCAACGGGAAATTATATGTTGTGTCAGAGTTTGAGATCAAGGAGTAATACTCTACTGCTGCTGAGAGGACTCGAGGCTTCACCGTGCCACCAGGCCGGGAAGAAAGTGCGTTTGTCAACATGCCTACATACCATGTCATGTCATCTAGTGAACCCAAGAGCCTGAGTGACTAATCATAGATGCTTGACGCAGCAGCGTATTCTCATTCACCCATAACACATCCGGTTACTGGCCTGGCCAAGAAAACCGCTTCGGCGTGCCACACCGGCTCCTCGAAAGGTCTCTTTTCGATTTCCCAACACTTGCTCATGGATTGGCAAGCAACAGAAAGCTTTCACACACTGAGTACTAATAAATTCAGTTTGTGCACGTAAGATCGTACTACTTCCGGATTAAGCATAATCTGTGTCCTCGTGACCAATCATTGAAATAAAATGCAGGAAAGTGCCAAAATAAGCTTCAAGTTGATGTGAGCACGTAACTGGAAAACTATAGCGAGGGAGATTGCACTTCCAGTAGTATAGAGGAAGCAGGTTGGTTGGGCCTAGTTGATGTGAGCACGTACCTACTAGCCGTTTTGTCCGGCAGCGTGAGCTGTGGCGGGTCACAGATACTCCTCTATACTACTGGAAGCGTGTCCTCCTAGGAGTACTGTATTGCAGCAGCCTGTCCTGTTCCTCTGCGTGTTCCGGTGCATGTGACCCTGAGGCCCCTTCTCTTGTTTAGTGCGTTAATGGCGCATAGGAGCAAACAGAATTTGGCCTAACCGCATGATGTTTGGTGCACCTAGAGTACGTATCAGCGGTTGCTGGTTAGAGCATCTCCAACAGAAGCGTTATATAAGCTACGCACGGTATAAAAACTGCTTTTAGCGTGGGCGGATTTAATTTGAAATCTCCAGCAGCCGTACAAAAAACGCGCGCTATAACTAATGCAGCGCGCGCATCAAAAAGGCATCGCGCGCAGCATATTTAGTGCACCCGATCGCGCGCGCTGCAAACTTTGAGGTGCTGCAGATGAGACCGCTTGATTGGGACCGGTGGACTCGCACGCATCATATTTTACAGCGCTTGTTGGAGCAAACGTCTTATAGCATCCTAAAAAAAGCTAGTCGCGCGCTGCAAACCTGTTTTTTGGGCGCCGCGGATTGAGCGGCCATCGGAGATGCTCTTAGGCCAGAGGCTCTGCTACTGGCCAAACACGCACTACTACACGTACTGGAGCCAAGAAGTTATGTCTGCCATTTGGAAGAAGCATACTATTTGACATCCACAAGCAAGTCCTACAATAAAAAAAGTAAACGATTGGTTTGCCTGGTTGGTCATTGCAAAACATAGAAAACATTCGGAAGATGGAGGCCATAATTGCGCCATTTCATCATCCCTTCTATAAGAAAAAGGCAATGCTTCTTCCGGTTCCTAAAAAAATAAAAATAAAAATAACTGCGAAGGGTGCAACCGTTGACACTTCCAAAATGTTGTTCTCGTGTTGGTAGTACGATCTTCTTATTCTTCATTGTACTACAACTGTACTCGCTGTATTGCACTGCTGAAAGATTGGGAGACGTGGTAGCACGACAGTTTTGGCATTGCAATACAGTGAAGTCCATGCAACACTTGCAAAATACAGTACTGTATTGGATGCGAAATACAGTGCCGTATTGGTACAAGCACCGGTCTGCTTTCAGGGCTGCTCTGCATTTGGACCGTAGCCGTAGCTACCCCGAAACGACGCCGGGCAGGGTACAGCCTGGGCAGTGCACTGGTGCAGCGTTGCCAGCAGGCATGGCGACGGTGTTTGCCAATTGCTCTTGCAGTACTACTTAGGGCATGTACAATGGTGGTATATGGATACTGATGCCCCATGACAAAAAGTATTTTGAGGCATCTATTTTTAATTTTCCTTCCCAATGCAAGCTACCTCTAGTGGGCCTTATTAAAAAATAGAAAATAAAGACTCTAATACACATGCATCTGTACTTTTCACTCCAACCTTTTCAGCTTTTGACATCAGACCACACTTTTTCACTCCAAGCACCCGCCTCCTGCAGAGGATCCCGCTTCCCTATCCGAACCTACTTTATCTGTTATCCGATCCTACATGGCATGTGAGGCATCACCCTGGGGCTATGCATTGTACATGCCCTTAGGGCATGTACAATGGTGGCATATGGATACAGATGCTTCATGACAAAAAGTAATTTGAGACATATGTGTTGATTTTTTCTCCCCAATGCAAGCTACTACTTGTGGGCATCATCAAAGAATAAAAAGTGACTCACACTAGACATGCATCCCTTCTAACTTTTTCATCTTTATGCACCGGACCACACTTTTTCTCTTTAAGAACCCGCCTCCTGAAGAGGATCCTGCTTCCTCATCCGAGCCTACTTTTTCCGTTATCCGATCCTACATGGCATGTGAAGCATCACCCTGAGGCTATGCATTGGCCATGCCCTTAGTACTGAAACTGTTCAGGGCATCACAACTTCACAAGCGAAAGCATGGTGCAGCCAGGGGCCATTTAAAGGTGAAGACTGTGGCTGCGAGCGGTCAGGCGCCTCGAAAGCTGAGACGCCAGAGGTAGACTGTCAGACGGAATGGGTCTGGTCAACCTGTGAAAACAGTCTGGTCGTTCGGAACATTTCAAATTAAATTCAGTATGGGCCGCGGCAGCAGAGGTCAATACTTTTTGAGGAAACACGAGCCAGCAATAAATGTCGCGACTTCAGAAAATAGGAGCAAACTTTTTGTTGTAGGAACGCTACTGTTGTGCCTCCATTAACAGTCGATGTAGAGGCCACGTAGAAAACGGCAGCGGCATTTGAGACGGACGGTGGATTCATTTCACGGACCCTGAAGAGAAACGGCGAGTCTGCCATGCTTCAGAAGATCTAGTAGGTGAGATAATGTTTGATGCATGGGCGAATCTATTGCCGGGTCAGGGGAGATACTACACTGTTTTCTTGTGTTGAATTTGGGCACGAGCGATAGCTCTGCTGCCATCACATCACTCTCCAGTGATTTCCCGAGAAAACCAACCAGGGGCTGAAGACCACTTGCTCATCATTAACCCGTGCCTACCGTAAAAGCAAAGAATTGAAGCCGGGGGCCGTCCGGAAGTCAGGCCTGCCCCCGCGGTTTCACGGCACAGCGATGCGTCTCGCTTTCTTTTCTGTCGGCATCACCGTCGTTTGTGTGTGCAGCCGCGCAGAGAAATTCTTCAGACCGCATGTGGGTAGCCTGCAGCCTTGAGTCGGTACGGTCAGTTCCATCTCCGTAAATCGCGTCGCTGCCTCGGCTGATTGGTTGCTTTTTGCTTCGGGTTCGGTGGTTTGCTGCCATGAAAGACCTGCAGCTGCAGGGTGGTGGGTAGGTTCGAGACCGGGACGCGGCCCTTGTTTGACTACGCTGCTATGGCAAAATTTCGTATTTTGACCATTTTCCGATAGTAATTCAGGATCTGATTCCTGTTTGAATTTTTTTTTCAGGATTTGACCCTTTTGCTACCGTCACTGGCTCTGACGGTAGGGTTAGACAGCCTACCACTAGAGCCCCTGGCGATAGGGTGCGACGGAGGGGGACGGCGGCCGTTTGCCTGTGCTGACGTGGATAAGCATCCTACCGCCGCCCCCACTGGCGGTAGGCTGTCTAACCCTATCGCGAGAGCCCCTGGCGGTAGGCTGTGGCTGGGTTTTGCCGTAGAACCGTTCTGTAACGAAATATGTTGGAGCCCTGGTGGTAGGTTCACCCTACCGCCAGGGGGGCTAGCGGTAGGCTGTGTGACCCTACCGCCAGGGCCCTTGGCGGTAGGTTCCTATGTTTTATTGTTTTATAAGTTCATTTGCTTGCTTCTTTTCAAATTCAATATGACAGGAATATCACAGCAAGTTTCACAAATATGACAGCAATATCACAGATCTTAAACAATTAAACTTGGGCATCACATACACATTAACAAAACTTGAAGTGCATAGAACATTTCAAACGAACTTCAACTAATTAGTAATTGGAGGTCCACATAGGTTCACAAATAGCAAACACATAGATCCACAAATAGCAAACACATAGTTCCACGTAGTTTCACAACCACTAGACAAGTTCAACCAAACGAAGTTCAAACACATAGACTACCCGAGTACAAGAGCCAACTATCGAAGAGCATAATCATTTGCTCCTTCCCCTCTTGAAGGTACGGTCCTCGTTACTCTTTGCACGAGTCTCAGTCTTCTTCTTGGGCCGTCGAGGGATCGGTCTCTGGAAAGGGTCCGGACTCAGCAAATCATTCTTTTTCGAAAGCCTCTTCGGCATCTCAGGTGGTTGAGATGATTGGGTTGGTGGAGGTCCATAATCTTCATCGTACTCCTCCTCCCCGTTGTGCTCATCCTCCTCATCCTCCTCCCCCCCTTCTTAATATGTGGCCTCCTCCTCCTCCTCCTCCTCCTCCACCTCCTCCTCCCCATCCTCTTCCTCCTCCTCAACCAACCTAGCCGACGAGGGAACATGGCTCGATGAGCCGATGTGACCCTGTGTGGCTGCAGGTTGATAAGCTTCAACCGACCCAGCTCCAGCACATCCAAGCAAGCCTACCAGCTTGCGACAACGCTTCACGAGCTTCTGCACTCACAATGAAACAAGGGCATATTAAGTATCAGATTTATGATTGCAAGTGAACCAGATGCATCTGTTCCGAGGAGGCTGAAATTGTACCTTCATCGTCCCCCTCATTTTGTTCTCAGATTCTACGCTCCCGGGGGTATCACCTAGTGCATCTGAGGCTTCAAAGATGCATCTGTTCAGCTCACCAGACTGCAAAGGCATAAGTCAGTCACGATGACGAAGACAATAATTTAAATACAACCATCCGTTCAAACTTACCACTCTGTTGATGAGGGGTGCAAACTCCCTAAATCCAATGTGCATGTCTCTGATGCCGGTTTGGTAGGCCTCTTCCTCGGGGTCATCCACCTCCAGCTCCGCGATGTCTTCCGCCGTCCACCGAGGCCAGAGAGGAAGACGGTGCTTCTGGCCATCATCGTACCACCTCATGTGTCGGCTCTCATTATCATCCCAGTTGGTCACTCTCCTCTCCATATCTTTACGATACCTCCATTCGTTCCACTCTGTCACATGAGTTTTATGCTCCTCTCCCTAGTCTGTGATCGACTGATTCTTCCGTCGGCTCATCCTGCAAGGCATAGGCCACAAGAAACATCATAATAAAGTCGTTATGCAATGAAATCATGTGCATTAGGGCTGGAATTCGAGCCGAGTCGAGCCAGCTCGACTCGACTCGCTAGAGCTCGTTTCGTTAACGAGCTAGCTTGACTCGACTCGTTACTATAACGAGCTCAAATCCAAGATTGGCTCGACTCGTATAACTCGCGAGCTGGCTCGTTTAGCTTGTTAAGCTCGTTAAAGATACGTAATAAAACTGTCAAATATAATAAAATTGATTATGTATATATTAAACGTACACATCACTAAACAATTGTAATTTCATTGTAATGCATGAGTCACCTGGGCGGCTCGGCCTTCAACAGCTAGGCCTTGTGTTGTGCGCCTGGGACGATGGGTGTTGAGTGGCTGATCTCTTTTTTTGGATTGGGCGTGACTGATCTTTTGTATCGAGCCTGGCGAGTTACACGAGTACTCGATGGATTGGCTCGTTTAACTTGGTCTATAAACAATCTTAAACTAAAGCTCAGCTCGACTCGTTATTATTCGAGTTCGAGTCGATTCAAGCCGAGTCACGAGCTACTTGTTTAGCTCGCGAGCTTTGAGCTTTTTTCCAGCCCTAATGTGCATAGAAAACAAAGCGCTCACATGTGGAGCGCGTGGCCGCCGGTATCGGTGGGCAGGCCTGGTGGGGTATGCTGATACTGTTGGAAATATGCCCTGCAGGCAATAATAAAATGGTTATTATTATATTTCCTTGTTCATGATAATTGTCTATTTGTTCATGCTTTAATTGTAATATCCGGAAACAGTGATACATGTGTGAATACATAGACCACAACGTGTCTCTAGTAAGCCTCTAGTTGACTAGCTCGTTGATCAATAGATGGTTACGGTTTCCTGACCATGGACATTGGATGTCATTGATAATGGGATCACATCATTAGGAGAATGATGTGATGGACAAGACCCAATCCTAAGCCTAGCACAAGATCGTGTAGTTCGTATGCTAAAGCTTTTCCAATGTCAAGTATCCTTTCCTTAGACCATGGGGTCGTGCAACTCTCGGATACCGTAGGAATACTTTAGGTGTACCAAACATCACAACATAACTGGGTGGCTATAAAGGTACACTACGGGTATCTCTGAAAGCATCTGTTGGGTTGGCACGAACCGAGACTGGGATTTGTCACTCCGTATGACGGAGAGGTATCTCTGGGCCCGCTCGGTAAGACATCATCATAATGAGCTCAATGTGACTAAGGGGTTGGTCACAGAATGATGTGTTACGGAACGAGTAAAGAGTCTTGCCATGACGAGATTGAACAAGGTATCGGTATAACGACGATCGAATCTCGGGCAAGTACTATACCGATAGACAAAGGGAATCGTATACGGTATTGATTGTATCCTCGACATCGTGGTTCATCCGATGAGATCATTGTGGAGCATTGATGGCTTCTCGCCCCTCGTTGGTTACCCCAAGTGGAAGGTTTGAGATGCAGTGTAGCGGAAGTTTTCCCTTGGCAATACCAAGGATCGATTTCCCTGAGACTCCCAGTTTCAACAAGAAGGTGTCAACTGCTAACGGCGCCAGATATTAGCAATCAACGTGGACCTGCACACAGATACAAATAACTTTGCTCCCAACGAGTACAGAGAGGTTGTCAATCCCTCCGGCCTTGTAGTTTACAAAGGATCAAACGCAAATGATAGTAGTGATAGACATAATTGCAATAGTAAATAAAAAGCGGAAAGTAAATAGTGGATGTGATCAATGATGGTAATATGGACCGGAGTCTCATGATGTTCACTAGTGATGTCTCTCTCCCAAAAGACGATAAAACAGCTATGTGAGGTAAACAAATTACAGCTGGGCAATTGACAGGACCATGTGCGCAAACCAATGCTGACTAAGTTGCAAGAAAGGTAGAGGTTCAAAGCATGGGCGGTACGCTGAGGTAAGTAGACCGAAATCCATCTGCATCTACTACTAATCATCCACCTTGAGATATCTATCCAGAACATCTCGCTGGTATTAAGTTGCGAGTCCCACCCATAGTGTAAACTCAAAGCAACAGACAACTGCATTAAAAGAACTTTGCGTAAAGTAAACAATCCTTGCACCCGCGGGCACAAGCACCGTTGTTTTCCCCCTTGTGGCAACAGCACATCCCCTAGACTCATGTTTCTGTCACTCAAGCTAGTCATCGAGGGGCATGAACCCACAATCAAGCATAACGTTCCCTCTTGGAGTCACTACCTACTACTTGGCCAAAGCAATAAATAACAACGGAGAACATGCAAGAATTACTTACGAACATAAATATAAAAGAGGTGAATCCAATATATTACTCAAACACAATCTGAACATAATCTCATAATCCATCGGATCCCAGCAAACTCATCATAGCAACAACATAAGGATTACATATGTGCCTCGATCATGTAGGGCAGCTCACGAGGACTAATTAGTGAAGCACAAGAACGGGAGGAGAACATCACATAGCTACTGGTCATGGACCCATGGTCCAAGGGAGACTACTCACAACTCATCCGGGAGGCGTCCATGGTGGTGGAGAAGCTCCCGGTGGTGATCCTCCCCTCCGGCAGGGTGCCGGGAAGAGTTCTCCTGGTGCTCCCAATCTTGGAAGCGGCGGCGGCGGCGGAACAGAGATGAGATCGCGAAAAAGAGTTCCCGTCTCGAGGGTTTCGGGAGACGGTATAAATATATGCCAAAGGGGGGCATCAGACGAGGCTCGGGGGGCCCAGGCGCCCCCCGGCGCGGCCAGGGGGGGCCGCGCCACCAGGGCGCCTGGAGCCCTGATGGCCCCCCCGGCTGTACTTTGGCTACTGGGAACCTTCTGGAACGCTGATTTTTTATATAATTTTTCTGGTATTTTTCTAGCAGTTCTCGTAATGGGAAAACCTGAAATACAAAAACAGCCGAAAACAGAAACTGGCACTGGGGTGCACTGAGTTAATAGGTTAGTCCAAATATGATCAAAAGTGTATGGAAGTGTATAAATATCATAGCAATATCACCCAAAAGAGGCATGGAGCAAGCAGAAATTATAGATACGTTTTGGATGTATCAACATCCCCAAGCTTAATTCCTGCTCGTCCTCGAGTAGGTAAATGATAACAAGAATAATTTCTGTGGTGACATGCTATTAACCATATAGGACTTTTTCATAGTCACATGACAAAAGCTTACTGAGACAATGAATCTATAGTAATTAAGTTGCCTCATGAGAAAATCACAAAGAATTGAAAGTTTTACAATATGATACTGAAACATCAAATAGATTTGTAATGAACATGGTGTGCAAATATGATAAAGTGATATCTCGCTTGCCCCCTTTAGTGAAGCAAAACATAAATGCAGGGGCACCTCCAAGTTTTAAGTGATGACTAGATACAATGATTTCAAAATAAACGATATCACAATCATGCAAAAGACAATGCTACTTTGGGACAATGCACATTACACTCAGAATGACAATCATGCTCTCAGTAGTTGGTGCTTTAAAAGAAGGTGGAGACTCTCAAACCGTGGCTTTTGTTGGCAAGGTTGAAAACCCGTAGTCGGAAACAAATACAAAACATGTACCAGAGCTCTTGGTTTTAAAACAGAGGTAATAATAATTTTTTTTTTAGATCATGCATGTTTCGTCAACGAATGCTAGCAAACAACTCAATCACTTCTTGAGATGGACAAGTTTCGAGGAACGGCTCCCGAATGAGGACGATCACATCCTCTTAATCTCCTTTGTTTATCACTGCCAAAGTTTTCTGATTTCTCATGAACAAAGCGTGAAGGAGGGTTTGTTTGTTATATTAATTTTGAGCCGGGCGCACTCAATGCCAGTTCCTTCTCGTATTATGGGTTTGCACATTATACATGCAATCCCGGGGTGAAGCTTGTCCAACTTAAAAAGATTATGAATTAACTACTACTTCCTCATGGACTTACAACAGAGGCACAAAATGGGAATGCATTTTTCTTTGAATAATTTCAAGATGGTACATGCAAGTCTCCGTTAGGAATGGCAGGTAAATACCATGTAGGAAGGTATGGTGGACTCATATGGCATAACTGGTTTAAAAGAATGTGGATGCACAAGCAGTCAGTCCGCTTAGTACAGGTGGAGGTTAGCAAAAGACTGGGAGCGACCAACTAAGAGAGCAATGACGGTCATAATCATGCAGAGCGACAAAGCAACATTGAATCAGGCATGGGAGTTATATCGCTACTCAGAAACAAAAGATCATCAAGGCTTGACAGACTTTCTTTACAGTCTTAAATATGCGTGAGCATACGCCAAGTCAATCAAAATAAATTCTTTGAAGGAAGATATTACTAAACCATACCACATCATAGGCAAACAAATCATGTTGGTACTCCAATAACACATTGGGAACCCCCCCAGCTATTTGAGACTAACCATAAGAAAACATGAACTACTAAGCACCATTATGCACGTAGCATCTTTATCATAGACATATCAACCAATGCAACGGAAGCAAACTCTCTTAATAAGATAAGCATGATAAATAAAGAGAGTTCAAGCAACCAACTAAACGAAAGCTCTTTAAAAAGATAAGCATGAAAGTTAACAGCTAAGCATGATAGTAGCTATTAAAAGACAAAGAACACACACAGCAAGGATAGACATGAAAATTCTATGTTATGTTCTAGGTAAAAGTGGAGCGTGTTTCTCTCCCACATAAAGAAAGCTGAGTTCCGACTCGTTATGAAAAGCTAAGGAAAACTAAAAATGAAAACTAAAAGCAAGACGCTCCAAGCATAGCACATAACACATGAAGTGATAAAAATATAGTGGAACGAAAGACGAACTGATAATGTTGATGGAGAAGGGGATGCACGGGGGCATCCCCAAGCTTAGACGCTTGAGTCTCCTTGAATGTTTCTTGGGGGTGCACGGGGGCATCCCCAAGCTTGAGCGTTTGACACTCCTGAATCTTTTTATCATCTTCCCTCGCACACTTGAAAACTCCCTTCATACATAACTCATCATAATCTGATTAGCGAGGTTAGTACCCTTAATAAAATAATTGTTCCTTGCTGGAAATAAGGATATTCTTGAAGATCTACTGTTTCTCAAGATTGCCAAAAGGTTTTTGCAAAGAAAAAGCAAGCTCTAGGTTTGCAAAATGAAGGAAAGGCAAAACAGGACAGAATCTGTGAAAAACAGAACAGCAGGTAGTAAATGATTTTTTCGGGGCACTTCTGCAACTCTAATAAAAAAACTCAAAACAGACACACGAAAGACAATTATATAGAGCATGCTGTCGAAAACATTCAGACCAAAAAGATGATCTGGTGATTTTATACGAATTTTTCTATCCAAGGACATAATCTGTTTCCTGGACAGCACGTCACAACTTTTGAACTTTCTTGCAATCAGAGGCTACACTTGGCACAAAGCTGAAAAGTAAAGATACAATGATGTTGCTACAGTAGTAACAATCATCAAGACCACTAAAACTGAAAGAACAAACTAAAAGCAAAGATAACAAGGGTTGTCTCCCTAGAGCTCTTTCTTTATAGCCATAAAGATAGGCTTAAGACTTTAATGATGCTCTCGTAGGAATAAGAGTTGAAGAACAAAAGAGAGCATCAAGAAGCAAATACCAAACACATTTAAGCCTAACATGCTTCCTATGCATAGGAATATTGCAATACAATAATTCATTGAAGCACAAAGTAATAAGCATAGGAACACAAAACAAGTGCAGCTTCAAAACCTTCAACATAAAGAGAGGGAACTTGATATTATTGAAATATCTATAAGCATATGTTCCCTTCTCATAATAATTTTCAGTGGGATCACGAATAAACTCAACAATATAAGCATCACATAAAGCATTGTTACCATGATCCACATGCAAAAAGGTATCATTACTCTTCATATAAGCAAAATCTTTCTTATTAGGGATAGTGAGAGTAAAGCAATCATAACCATCATGGTAATCATTGTATTTAGGAGGCATATCATAATCATAATAAATTTTATCCTCAATAGTAGGTGGACTGAAAACATCATATTCATCATTGTAATCATCATTTATAGGAAGCAAAGTATCATCAAAGTAAATTTTCTCTTCAAAAGTTGGGGGACTAAAAATATCATGTTCATCAAACGTGTCATCCCCAAGCTTAGAGCTTTCCATGTCATTAGCAATATTGATATTCAAAGAAAGCATACTAATAACATCACCACCATCATGATTGTTATGCAAATAATAAAGTTCCATAGGTTTTTTAATTTTCTCTTCAAACACATCATGTCCCAAAGCAAGGTAGAGCTTATAAAGCTCTCTCATATTTTTGTTGTTTTCCATTAAGCAAAACTAGTGAAAAGACATAAAGAAAACTGAAAGGTAAACTAACAAGACTAAAAAGCAAAGGTAAAAGATAGCGTGCAACTCCCCTATCTTGAAGAGTGGAGTCCCCGGCAACGGCGCCAGAAAACTTTGCTTGATGGCTTCTCGCCCCTCGTTGGTTACCCCAAGTGGAAGGTTTGAGATGCAGTGTAGCAGAAGTTTTCCCTTGGCAATACCAAGGATCGATTTCCCTGAGACTCCCAGTTTCAACAAGAAGGTGTCAACTGCTAACGGCGCCAGATATTAGCAATCAACGTGGACCTGCACACAGATACAAATAACTTTGCTCCCAACGAGTACAGAGAGGTTGTCAATCCCTCCGGCCTTGTAGTTTACAAAGGATCAAACGCAAATGATAGTAGTGATAGATATAATTGCAATAGTAAATAAAAAGCGGAAAGTAAATAGTGGATGTGATCAATGATGGTAATATGGACCGGAGTCTCATGATGTTCACTAGTAATGTCTCTCTCCCAAAAGACGATAAAACAGCTATGTGAGGTAAACGAATTACAGCTGGGCAATTGACAGGACCATGTGCGCAAACCAATGCTGACTAAGTTGCAAGAAAGGTAGAGGTTCAAAGCATGGGCGGTACGCCGAGGTAAGTAGACCGAAATCCATATGCATCTACTACTAATCATCCACCTTGAGATATCTATCCAGAACATCTCGCTGGTATTAAGTTGCGAGTCCCACCCATAGTGTAAACTCAAAGCAACAGACAACTGCATTAAAAGAACTTTGCGTAAAGTAAACAATCCTTGCACCCGCGGGCACAAGCACCGTTGTTTTCCCCCTTGTGGCAACATCACATCCCCTAGACTCATGTTTCTATCACTCAAGCTAGTCATCGAGGGGCATGAACCCACAATCAAGCATAACGTTCCCTCTTGGAGTCACTACCTACTACTTGGCCAAAGCAATAAATAACAACGGAGAGCATGCAAGAATTACTTACGAACATAAATATAAAAGAGGTGAATCAAATATATTACTCAAACACAATCTGAACATAATCTCATAATCCATCGGATCCCAGCAAACTCATCATAGCAACAGCATAAGGATTACATATGTGCCTCGATCATGTAGGGCAGCTCACGAGGACTAATTATTGAAGCACAAGAACGGGAGGAGAACATCACATAGCTACTGGTCATGGATCCATGGTCCAAGGGAGACTACTCACAACTCATCCGGGAGGCGTCCATGGTGGTGGAGAAGCTCCCGGTGGTGATCCTCCCCTCCGGCAGGGTGCCGGGAAGAGTTCTCCTGGTGCTCCCGATCTTGGAAGCGGCGGCGGCGGCGGAACAGAGATGAGATCACGAAAAAGAGTTCCCGTCTCGAGGGTTTCGGGAGACGGTATAAATATATGCCAAAGGGGGGCATCAGACGAGGCTCGGGGGGCCCAGGCGCCCCCCCGGCGCGGCCAGGGGGGCGCCCCACCAGGGCGCCTGGAGCCCTGGTGGCCCCCCCTCGGCTGTACTTTGGCTATCGGGAATCTTCTGGAACGCTGATTTTTTATATAATTTTTCCGGTATTTTTCTGGCAGTTCTCGTAATGGGAAAACCTGAAATACAAAAACAGCCGAAAACAGAAACTGGCACTGGGGTGCACTGAGTTAATAGGTTAGTCCAAATATGATCAAAAGTGTATGGAAGTGTATAAATATCATAGCAATATCACCCAAAAGAGGCATAGAGTAAGCAGAAATTATAGATACGTTTTGAACGTATCAAGCATGTGGGAGCCAATATGGGTATCCAGATCCCGCTGTTGGTTATTGACCAGAGAGTCGTCTCGATCATGTCTGCGTGTCTCCCGAACCCGTACACTTAAGGTTCGGTGACGCTAGGGTTGTAGAGATATTAGTATGCGGTAACCCGAAAGTTGTTCGCAGTCTCGAATGAGATTCCGGACGTTACGAGGAGTTCCGAAATGGTCCAGAGGTGAAGATTTGTATGTAGGAAGTCCAGTTTCGGCCATCGGGAAAGTTTCGGGGGTCACCGGTATTGTACCGGGACCACCGAAAGGGTCCCGGGGGTCCACCGGGTGGGGCCACCTACCCCGGAGGGCCCCATGGGCTGAAGTGGGAAGGGAACCAGCTCCTAGTGGGTTGGTGCGCCCCCCATGGGCCTCCCCCTGCGCCTAGGGTTGGAAACCCTGGGGGTGGGGGGCGCCCCACCTGACTTGGGGGGCAAGCCCCCCCCCCCCTTGGCCGCCGCCCCCCTAGAGATTGGATCTCTAGGGCCGGCGCCCCCTAGGGCCCCTATATAAAGAGGGGGGAGGGAGGGCTGAGCACCCAAGCCCTGGCGCCTCCTTCTCCCTCCCGTGACACCTCTTCCTCCTCCAGTAGGCTTGGCGAAGCCCTGCTGGAATCCCGCTGCTTCCACCACCACAACTTTGTGCTGCTGGATCTCCATCAACCTCTCCTCCCCCCTTGCTGGGTCAAGAAGGAGGAGACGTCTTCCCAACCGTACGTGTGTTGAACGCGGAGGTGCCGTCCGTTCGGCGCTAGGATCTTTGGTGATTTGGATCACGACGAGTACGACTCCATCAACCCCGTTCTCTTGAACGCTTCCGCTCGCGATCTACAAGGGTATGTAGATGCACTCCCCTCTCCCTCGTTGCTAGATGACTCCATAGATTGATCTTGGTGATGCGTATAAAATTTTAAAATTCTGCTACGTTACCCAACAGTGGTTTCAGAGCTAGGTCTATGCGTAGTATCTTGCACGAGTAGAACACAAAGTAGTTGTGGGCGTAGATCATGTCAATTTACTTTCCGCTACTAGTCTTATCTTGATTCGGCGGCATCGTGGGATGAAGCGGCCCGGACCGACCTTACACGTACGCTTACGTGAGACAGGTTCCACCGAGTGACATGCACTAGTTGCATAAGGTGGCAAGCGGGTGTCTGTCTCTCCCACTTTAGTCGGATCGGATTCGATGAAAAGGGCCCTTATGAAGGGTAAATATAAATTGGCATATCACGTTGTGGTTTTGGCGTAGGTAAGAAACGTTCTTGCTAGAAACCTATAGCAGCCACGTAAAAACTTGCAACAACAATTAGAGGACGTCTAACTTGTTCTTGCAGCATGTGCCGTGTGATGTGATATGGCCAAAAGGATGTGATGAATGATATATATGTGATGTATGAGATTGATCATGTTCTTGTAATAGGAATCACGACTTGCATGTCGATGAGTGTGACAACCGGCAGGAGCCATAGGAGTTGTCTTATTTTATTGTATGACCTGCGTGTCACTGAAAACGCCATGTAATTACTTGACTTTATTGCTAACCGTTAGCCATAGTAGTAGAAGTAATGTTTGGCGAGACGACTTCATGAAGACACGATGATGGAGATGATGATGATGGAGATCATGGTGTCATGCCGGTGACGATGATGATCATGGAGCCCCGAAGATGAAGATCAAAAGGAGCAAAATGATATTGGCCATATCATGTCACTATTTGATTGCATGTGATGTTTATCATGTTTTTACATCTTATTTGCTTAGAACGACGATAGTAAATAAGATGATCTCTCACTAAAAATTTCAAGAATTGTGTTCCCTCTAACTGTGCACCGTTGCTAAGGTTCGTTGTTCCGAAGCATCACGTGATGATCGGGTGTGATAGGCTCTAACGTTCGCATACAATGGGTGTAAGCTAGATTTACACACGCAATACACTTAGGGTTTACTTCACGAGCCTAGCATGTACAGACATGGCCTCGGAATGCGGAAGACCGAAAGGTCGAACATGAGTCGTATAGAAGATACGATCAACATAAAGATGTTCACCGTTGATGACTAGTCCGTCTCACGTGATGATCGGACACGGCCTAGTCGATTTGGATCATGTATCACTTAGATGACTAGAGAGATGTCTATTTGAGTGGGAGTTCATTAAATTTGTTTAGGTGAACTTAATTTTCATGAACTTAGTCTAAAACTTTACAATATGTCTTGTAGATCCAATGGCCCACGCTAATGTTGCCCTCAACTTGAACGCATGCCTAGAGAAAACCAAGCTGAAAGACGATGGTAGCAACTATACGGATTGGGTCCGTAACTTGAGGATCATCCTCATAGATGCCAAGAAAGCATATGTCCTTGAAGCACCGCTAGATGATGCACCCATTTTCCCAGCAGCCCAAGACGTTATGAACGCCTGGTAGTCACGTAGTGATGATTACTCCCTGGTTCAGTGCGGCATGCTTTACAGCTTAGAATCGGGGCTCCAAAAGCGTTTTGAGCAGCACGGAGCATATGAGATGTTCCAAGAGCTGAAAATGGTTTTCCAAGCTCATGCCCGAGTCGAGAGATATGACGTCTCCGACGCATTCTACAGTTGTAAGATATGACGTCTCCGACGCATTCTACAGTTGTAAGAAGTTACTGGAGGTAGAAGATGATCAGGAGAAGCTGTGGTAAGAATTTGAGGTAAAGGGAAAAAGTAAAAGGGGTCCAAACACTGGTGTTGGTAATTTGACAGAAGGTGTTTGATCATGTTTTGGGCAAGTAAAATAGCTCCACTTGACATGGGACTTAACAGGATCAAATTTCACATATAATTAGGGCCTTCCACCAAATTTGAGCTCATTTGGGCAAAATTGCCAATGTAACTTTGGTGAACCCTAGAAATCAACAGAAATGGTTCCACCTTGTTTGAGTTGAGCTATTCATCTCCCCTTGATGCACCACTTGGTGTAGCATCATAATTTGGGGTTATGATCATGCCCACAAAGTTTGAAGCCCTAGGTAAAAAGTTGACAATGTAGAGTTGTTCAAATTTGAATTTGAACAGAAATGGTTTTGGGGCACTTAGACCAAGTTATGCTTCTCCAAAACTTGTGCCATTTTGCATAGATGCATAATTACATCCTTTTATCATGTGCACCAAGTTTGAGAGCATTTGGACAAATTTGGCAATGTAAAGTTGCTCAAACTTCAAAAGGGACAGAAATGGTTTTGAGGGGATTAGATGATGTTTCCTTGATCTTCAAGGCATGAGGCTTTGCCAGATCATCAAATATGTCATATATGACATGATAGAATTTCCCTGGAAGTTTTGGAGAATATTTCCTTTGTAAATATTTCAAAAGCTTGAAATATCGAGAAAGGGTTTTGGAAGGATTTGTCCAATATTTTGAACATGACCATGTGTTGAAACTCTTATATATGGACAATATATGTCCTATGAGTTTTCCTGAAGTTTGGCAAATATTTTTGAAATAGTTACATAATTTTTCCCTATTAAAGACCATTTCTGTCCTTAAGAAAAAGCTTTTAAATAAAATATGAAAATAACTTTTAAAATCATAATTTTGTGGTTTCTGGGAGTCCTATACCTAATAGGATTCAAATATTCTTTTTGAAAGATTTTTCACACCCTAAATAAGGTACTTGCAGTGCAAACCTCAATTCATGGGTTTTTGGAAAACTAATTTTAGAAAATACTATTTGGCCAAAATATTTTTATAAGAAAATTCTATACTGGTCTATACACATGGCATGATCATTGGGAAAAAGTTTTGGATCAAGGAGATGAAGTATAAGAGTTGGAGGATTTATTTGATTTTTAGAGCACTAGCAACCAGCAGACAAAAGTCAAATCAAGCAAAGTCAAAAACACTCAAAAGTTTTTTTTGTAAATCCACATTTCTAACATGGTAATTAGCTTAAGCAAAGTGGCAGGAAAATCAGGTTGTGACAGACCTACCCCCCTTACAAGAATCTCGTCCCCGAGATTCCCAGACTAGGCATGGAAAGAAATACGGAGTCTTGGATACGGGGTAGTCTTCACTTCTTCTTGCTGGTTCTGCTCCCGGGTGGTGCTCCATGGAATCTTGAAGTACTTGGTGGTGTGGCTTCTCGCTTGATGCCCTCTTTGATGCATGTTGCTGAGGGGTCTCTTGCGTAGGTTGGGTTGAGTTAGTTGCCAAAGGCTCGGTGATCGATGTCCTTGCGGGCACCGGGCTAGCTAGATGGTAAGAAGTACTTCCAGAGTGGTGACTCATGGAAGATTTGGTGCACGGAGGGTATCTCAGGTGGTAAATCTAGCTGGTAGACGTCTACTATTTGACTTGCAGTGGTCTTGAAGAAGGGTCGATAAATCTTGGTGTGAGCGTCCTTTCGACACGGAAATGCTCGGTTCCTTCGAGACGAGTGGTTTGCAGATACGCCCGGTCTTCGACGCGGAAGTTTACTTCTTGATGACGGTGGTCGGCGTAGTTCTTCCTTCTTGACAGGGCGGTCTTCAAATGTCTTCTATCCAGCTGTCCGTCTCTTCTTTTGTCTTCGGGCAGACAAGTAGGCCATCAAAGAATGATGTTACCCAATTTGTCCAATTACTCCATGAGGTCTATGGGGGTACGCAAGGTAGGCTGGGGTATTGGTGGTGGTCTCCGCTGAGTATTTGCAAGGTCTTCCTGACTTAGAGCGAAGGCCCGTGGTCGGAATCTGACCAGGTTGTGGCTCGGTGGGGTTTAAGGGTTTCAAGGATTCTAGTGAGTGAGTGAACGTTTATCATCTTATCCTTAAGCACGGTTTCTGAGATGCCAATAGCTCTATCTAGTACTCCAAACGAAAAAGCATCCTCTCGCATAGACCAACTTCAATCACCACTCATGCCATACATATCCTCATGACTCTCAAGAGGCGGTCTAACAAAATTGTACTTGCCTACGATCCCCAAATCCATATGTATGTCTACCTCTAAAATCCAAGGGTAGATCATACATGCTGCTAAGCTTGAATCAAACACCACAATCCAAGCGCTCAACCTATTCTTGCAAGGCTCACGATATTGCATCTCTATTCTAAGGAAACACGTCATATGCCACTCCAAGATTTTGTTTCCTTCCTATAGATCAACTCCAATAGCCCGGTAATTTCCATCAATCACCACATAATCCAACAATTCTATGAATCCGATGTCTACGGTGTTCCACAAGATCTCAAGTCCCTATGATACCCAAATACTTGGAAGGACTATGCATTACGATAGTAAATCCACCAAATTCTCATCATCCGGGTCAAGTAAACTCCAAGGTCGCGATCATGTAGATCAACTTCGACGAATAATCCAATCTCCTAGGTTATTGTCCACCGAGAAGCATGGAATCATGATCAAGATCATCGGTCTAAATCCAATTTACTCTGAACCATGCAGACATATCAAGCATTTATACCAACCAGAATCACCTACATAATCCAGATCTCATGCCCAACGGGTACTTCTACATGCTTCCCCGAAATCATGATCCCACTAACATGAAAACCTCACAATCCATCAAGGTCTCAGATAATTCCTCGAAGTCACTGATATAAAGCCACCAAGTCATCTGTCTTATATCCTCAAATTGGTCTATCTATGGCATCGTCAGTTCTTGTGCTATATTAGGACCAAATTGTGCTCACTCACTGTGTCCACTAGTTCCATCACGAACCCAGGGTTGTGCAAGGTTATAAAGGCTTAACTGGTTCTCTTGCAATACTATAGGTTAGGCACATGGTTAAGGATTCGTGCTGGAGTGTTTCGTGAAGTCTCAAAGGGTCTAGGAAGAGGGTTACTGGTCTGGAGGGTTAAACATAATTCTACGGGGTTGCACTTGGTCGTGGAGGTTGTAGCAGAAGACTTCAGTGCCAGTTGGTTGCCGAGGTAGAATCCTTGGGGCATCTTGTCTTGCGGGTCTTCAGTTGGGGGAGAGAGAAGAGAGGGACAAGGTAGCACAGCGGAGGGAAATGCCTAGCGGGGGG
>LR738711.1:862334379-862462548 GCA_902687465.1 Secale cereale
ATAGTGCAGGTGCAAACAAACAGGTGCAAAAAGGCCGAGACAAAAGAAACAAGGCAAGGAGGATGACATAGCCATGCACTTGTTACCTGGGGCAAAAGTGCGACTTATATCAAAACACAAACAAATAAAAGCAAGCAACACACAATCATGGTTCTATTCGAACCATCATACGGACTCGACTGCGCATAGGGGGGTACACGACTCATCCTACCCTAGGGGTTCTCGGACTCAGTGTCGTGACTTGTGCCTCGTGCAGTCTCCTGAGTTTTCCTCAGGTGTTGCCTTGTCCCTTGTAGTTGCTTGATGAACGATCCGGGTTGACCCTGAAGAATCTTCAACAACTTCTCGCCTGATGAGGTGAGGTGGTGGAGGTGTCTCCTTGCAGCTGGCGTTGACTTGTCTTCTCTTGTCTCTTTAATCATGATGATCCCTTGTGCCTCCTGGGACGTCGAGGGTACTAGGTAGGCGATCCGTATGCAATGACAATAACGAGGCATAATAGAGGTCCAACATGTCGGTTTCGTTAATGAAAACATCGACACCAAGAGTGGGGGACGAAGAGAACCATTTTCCTGCTCACTATAGCGAGACGGACCAAATGGCGAGGTTCTCATCCACCGGTGGTTGCCGATACAACAACGGTAGTGACATGATTACTCTATTAGTGATGCATATCATGATTTTGCATAACCTATACCCTGGTCATCATAGGCCAATGTTGCATCTTCTTGGGGCACTGTCAAGGGTGTCACCATCTTCTGGGTCTTCATGTCTTCATTTCTCGAGGATGGATTTTCCGTTGACATCGTCTTGTCGTGGTGCCGCCAATCTTGTGTGCAGAAGTGGTGGGTGAGTGTTCGGCAAGGTGCACTCCACGAGGATTACAGAAAATCCAGTGGTCTGGGGCATAAGGGTTCTAGCGACCAGAGTTTTGAAGGGGAGGAGGTCAAGTATAGCCTAGTTTTCGAAAAACTGAGAAGGGAAGAGAAGCATAGATAGTTTTGAAATCTAGTAATAGTTTTGAAAATAGTTTTACCCTAACTAACGACCATGCTAACTAAGGCTTCCTACAGTCATGATGGCTCTGATACCAGCTCTGTGGGGACCCCGACTCATAAGTCGTGATCACCGAATGCACGTGTACAGTGATCCCAGAGATCAATGCTCACTGAACACACAGAAGCTGAATAACAAGAGTCTTACATCCATACATACCGTATTACACAAATAGGACCATTATGGTCAAGTCTTGAGTATTTCATCGCAGCGGAAATCTTCAATGCCAACATGGACCCATGCCATCTGCCTTAACCCTACAGGCATTCTGACTGGGAAGCGTCCTAGCTCGCGTGCTCGTCACCAAGAAATCTTCTTCATAACCTGTTCTCTCATGCCTGGCCAATAAAATAACCAGTGGCAAGCCAATGAGTACTTTGAATGTACTCGCAAGCAACCCAAGTGTGATGACAGAATAATTATGCAAAGCTCTACTGCTAAATTGGCAGTTTTGCGGAAAGCTGGTTTTCATATGCAAGTATGATCAACATATAGCATGGACATGCATGCGTTTGCAACAAGTATCCGGAGGTCACATACATCATTATCGAGAAAGAGTTGTAATCAACTCATGCTCAAGCTCATTGTGACTTCCTCAGGAATCACATCATCAATATCTCTGAACCGTGTTGTTTCCTCACACTCACACGCCAGGTTTCGCAAACATTGGACGTAGCCCAAGAGCGGTTACCCAACTGTCCTTGACCGTGGACACGGCTATTCGAATAGTTTTACACTCTGCAGAGGTTGCACACTTTACCCACAAGATCCGGGGAACTTCCGTGTCATCCACGACCCGCGGTACCTCAAGTACCCGGGGTAAGCACCCGATCACTATCTTTCCCTAGATGACACTAATATGGAGTCCACTCGATTGGTAACAGCCCCGTGCCCCACATTTCACATCTCAAGATTTTTGGAGCCTCGCTCCGTATTCATCACATACCACAAGCACGGGGTACCAACGGTGTGTCCGGTGCCCTGTAAAGACAGTCATGGCCGCCTATCCAAGCGCGACCCCGTCCCAAGAGTGACCTCATTTCACCCCCGTCACTAGTAATGCGGGCACCATGCTAGTATCGGCCTAGGTAATCAATAATGCCCTTTCCCATATAAGGGTAGAGTGGTTGCCCATGTAAGGTTGGAATAACGGTCGCAACTTAAACCAATCTGTTTTCAAAACAACACACACACTTGCCTCGGTACACCACTTCGTCATCAAGTGGTTACCCATCTCACCATCTCCCTCGGGCATAAGTGGCACCCAACGGGGTTTTCGAAAAGTCTTTTGAAAGTATTCTGCCTCCGTCACCATGCATATACACGTACCATTTGCGTAGCCACTATTGAAGCAACCTAACTACTCCCACCCACATAACCCTCATAGGAAGGTAGGGTCATGTTTGATTCAAGTTTCAATAGTAAAGTAACAGAGGTAGCAACAAAAGTGGTTTATTCCGATGCATTGATAATAAGGTGCTATGAGACATGCATAAAAAGGTTTCTCGAACATGGTCAAAGGGCTGCTTGCCTTGTTCTCTCGAGTCTTCAAACCTTCTGGTCCATCTCCGAGTACTTCGTTTATTTCGTCAACTAACGATGGAAACAATCATAATAAGCAACACAATCAAAGCAAAAATAAAAGTGCTCTAAAAATAGGAGTTGGACTTTTCTAGGATACCTCTGGTCATATGAAAAATAACCAAGGTGGTTTCATAGGTGTTGGATCAATAGGTAGTTTGGAACATTTCAATATGATAGAATCAAGGGGTTTATGGATTTGAAAGAAGTGTACAGAAATATATTCTTGAATGATGAGCAAAGGTACCCATCAACAAGTCATGATTTTAGAAGCATCTAGGAGTTGGTTTCACTGGATTTGGAATTCAAATGAATTTCCTAGGATTTTGCAAAGCTGATAAATATGAAGAAATGGCTCAATATTTGGTGGGGTACAGAAACTATTAATAAAAATGTTCCAAAACTAAGTTTGGATATGACAAGCACCTAGGAATTTGAATCACTGCATTTGGATCAAATTTGAGCCCTCTGTGATTTTCTAAAGTTCATCACAGAAAATGGAATAATGGCATTTGATAATTATTTGTGAAGGAAATGTCTCTGGAATAATGTGCATGTTGCACCATGTGATAGAGCATGATTTATGGAGTCACTGGAAATTTGAATCACCAAATTTGGAGTTCAAATGAATTGTTTAAGCATTTTTGAAGTTGTCTGAGAAAGGAAAAGAAAAGGAAAAAGGGCCATACCCTTACTGCGCACAGGGCGAGGCTTAGTGCTTCTGCGCACTGGGCCGGCCCAGTGGCTCGGCCACGCAGGCAGACGGCGACGCCGAAGGCGTATTCGCCCATTACGCCTTCCTGCACGGAAGGCGGGTGCCAGATGGACCCGTGTCCATTTAAATGGGGGGTCGGCCCACCGGTCAGTGGCTCAGGCGCGCGCGCTGAGTCGTTGACAGGCGGGGCCCGCTGCTGTCGCAGCCCCTTCTTCCTCCTCCGTTCGAAGCAGAGGAGGCAAGGCAGAGCGCACGCCGGCGCCGTTCCCCGGCGGCTCCGGCCGTCCCCGGTGGTGCCCGGCGCACCGAAGGGCTCAGCAGAGCGAGCCGCGCCCATCCCTGGTCTTCAAGCTGGCCGGGAGGAGCAGGAGCGACGGCGGCCGAGGCGTCGGCAGCGGCTTCGGGTCGAGACGGGTGCGATGCCAGGGACGCTAGGGGGAAGGAAGGGTGGAGTGGGGGGTGGCTCCGTGGTCCTGGGGTCCTCCTCTTGGCGGCCAACAGAGAAGGGGGAGGAGAGAGCGGCCGAGGTGCCCGATGCCGAGCGGCGGCTGGCGGCGGCACTTCGGCCATGGAGGGAGCAGGAGCGCATGAGAGGGAGAGGGGACATGTCTAGGAGATGCATAGGAGGGAGGAGGGTCCAGAAGAGGCAAGGGGTGCTCGGGGGGAAGGCTTAAATAGATGCGGCCGTGGTGCACCGTGAGCTTCGTCCACGGACGTGCTCGGGCGAGCTCGTGGAGGGAGAAGGATGGCAGGGGAGGATAGGGCCGACAGCGAGGCGTGTCGTGGATGTCGAGGCGACCTCGATGGACACGCTCGCTCTGCCCAAGGCCGCCTGGAAGCCTCGGGGGGGCCGAGCTACAGTGCCTTGGTGCACTGTAGCGTGCTCCAGAGCATGCCTTTGGCCGGCATGGTCATGCCCTTGCTTCCTGGCCGTGTCCCCCAGTGTCCAGCAGTGCTAGGGAGTAGTAAACAATAGAGAGGTGGCCTTGGATGCCTTGGGGAGCCACTGGAATGAGGAGGGAGGTGAAGGAGGAGGTGAAAACTGCTGTCCAGAAGAGTAAATTGGGGTTTTACCCCCTCCAATGATTGAGCTGAGGCCATGGAGAAGTTACTGGAGGTAGAAGATGATCAGGAGAAGCTGTGGTAAGAATTTGAGGTAAAGGGAAAAAGTAAAAGGGGTCCAAACACTGGTTTTGGTAATTTGACAGAAGGTGTTTGATCATGTTTTGGGCAAGTAAAATAGCTCCACTTGACATGGGACTTAACAGGATCAAATGTCACATATAATTAGGGCCTTCCACCAAATTTGAGCTCATCTGGGCAAAATTGCCAATGTAACTTTGGTGAACCCTAGAAATCAACAGAAATGGTTCCACCTTGTTTGAGTTGAGCTATTCATCTCCCCTTGATGCACCACTTGGTGTAGCATCATAATTTGGGGTTATGATCATGCCCACAAAGTTTGAAGCCCCAGGTAAAAAGTTGACAATGTAGAGTTGTTCAAATTTGAATTTGAACAGAAATGGTTTTGGGGCACTTAGACCAAGTTATGCTTCTCCAAAACTTGTGCCATTTGGCATAGATGCATAATTACATCCTTTTAGCATGTGCACCAAGTTTGAGAGCATTTGGACAAGTTTGGCAATGTAAAGTTGCTCAAACTTCAAAAGGGACAGAAATGGTTTTGAGGGGATTAGATGATGTTTCCTTGATCTTCAAGGCATGAGGCTTTGCCAGATCATCAAATATGTCATATATGACATGATAGAATTTCCCTGGAATTTTTGGAGAATATTTCCTTTGTAAATATTTCAAAAGCTTGAAATATCCAGAAAGGGTTTTGGAAGGATTTGTCCAATATTTTGAACATGACCATGTGTTGAAACTCTTATATATGGACAATATATGTCCTATGAGTTTCCCTGAATTTTGGCAAATATTTTTGAAATAGTTAAATAATTTTTCCCTATTAAAGACCATTTCAGGCCTTAAGAAAAAACTTTTAAATAAAATATGAAAATAACTTTTAAAATCATAATTTTGTGGTTTCTGGGAGTCCTATACCTAATAGGATTCAAATATTCTTTTTGAAAGATTTTTCACACCCTAAATAAGGTACTTGCAGTGCAAACCTCAATTCAGGGGTTTTTGGAAAACTAATTTTAGAAAATACTATTTGGCCAAAATATTTTTATAAGAAAATTCTATACTGGTCTATACACATGGCATGATCATTGGGAAAAAGTTTTGGATCAAGGAGATGAAGTATAAGAGTTGGAGGATTTATTTGATTTTTAGAGCACTAGCAACCAGCAGACAAAAGTCAAATCAAGCAAAGTCAAAAACACTCAAAAGTTTTTTTGTAAATCCACATTTCTAACATGGTAATTAGCTTAAGCAAAGTGGCATGAAAATCAGGGTGTGACAATTTCCACGATCTGGCCCTGAACTCTATCCTCCACATATCAGCTTGCATAGTTGTATGTGAGGCATTCCTCCGCGTCCCCCCACACTTCGCCTTATGGCTCAAGATCTACAATCTGAAGTCGAAGGTGGTTGACGGGTAGCATGCGGATTGCGGGGGAGCCATGGTGAGTACGCTCCCGAATGCCACTTGGCCAAAAGGGGCCTTTGTGGAGGCGAACAAGATATGACAACAGGAGTGGTTCTATATCACCGAACCCTGCGATACTAAGTGGGCGGCGGCGCCCGGTTTCAGATTTGGACCCCCAGAGAGGCTAACCTCAAGGAACACCAAGGGCCTCGATTGGGGATCTCAAACGGAGGTGCAGATACTCCAAAATCGCATCTCCACCATGATGGCAAAGGGCACCCACCTCACTAATGTGATTCAGGTGATGTTCTTCCGCCGCATCCTCCCCTGCCAACGCTGGGCCTCCCACCTATGGGAGTTCAATCCGGAAGAGCCACGGACCTTGAAGCGCCTCTCCGGCACTACGCACGAAGATATCTGGAAGCAGCTCTTCAAGGCCCAAAAGGGGTGGCCGAAGGTGACCGAGGACAAGGGCTTCAACAGCGTATATTCAGCCTCAGAGGTAATCAGAATTCTGCAAAATATGTACCCTGTCCATATTTCAATTATAACAGGAGTTAGAACTTTTATGTTCCATTTAGGCCTGGATGAAGAAAGCAGAGCGGGTCAACTGTCCGTCTCCACTGCCCGAAGACCCAGACATGCCCCAGCTAATGGCGATGCTGGTTCCGGCGCCGTACAAGGCGCCGGAGAAGAAGGCCAAGAAGAAGGGCAAGGAGGTCAAGATCGACCCCTGCCCTAAGGGCCCCGTGGACACAATGTCTGGGGAAACCGATGCCCACTCCTCCCATGACGAAGAAGAAGAGGACGAGGACGAAGAGAGTGACTCCCCCATCAAGGCAGGGGGAAGAGGCCGGTGATTTCTCTCTGACTATAGCGCCAGAAAAGCTCTTGTCTTCTAGGACTACGTCGGTATTTCCCCAAATAGGAAGGGATGATGCATCACAATGACGGTAGGTATTTCCCTCAGTGCTGAAACCATGGTTATCGAACCAGTAGGAGAACCAAGCAACACAACGTAAACAAGACCTGCAAACAAATAACAACACCTCGCAACCCGACGTGTTGAAAGGGTTGTAAATCCCTTTCGGGTAACGATGCCAGAAAATTGTAATAGATTGCAATAATAGATCATAAATAAAATAAAATGCAGCAAAGTATTTTTGTATTTTTGTTTTAATAGATCTGAAAATAATTGCAAGGAAAAATTAGATTGCAAAGGCAAATATATGAGAAAGAAGTCCCGGGGGCCATAGGTTTCACTAGTGGCTTCTCTCGAGAAAGATAGCAAACGGCGGGTAAACAAATTACTGTTGGGCAATTGATAGAACCTCAAATAATTATGACAATATCCAAGAAATGATCATTACGTAGGCATCACGTCCAAGATTAGTAGAACGACTCCTGCCTGCATCTACTACTATTACTCCACACATCGACCGCTATCCAGCATGCATCTAGTGTATTAAGTTAATGGAAAAACGGAGTAATACATTAAGAATCATGACATGATGTAGACAAGATCTGTTTATCTATGTCGTTAGATATGGATCTTTTCGTTTTATCCTTAGTAGCAACGATACATACGTGTCGGTTCCCTTTCTGTCACTGGGATCAAGCACCGTAAGATTGAACCCACTACCGGGCACCTCTTCCCATTGTAAGATAAATATATCAACTTGGCCAAACAAAACCCAAATACCGGAGATGAAATACGAGGCTATAAGAGATCATGCATATAAGAGATCAAAGAAAATCAAATACTTGTATGGATATAAAAAGATAGATCTGATCATAAACTCAAAGTTCATCGGATTCCAACAAACACACAACAAAAAGAGTTACATCATGTGTATCTCCTACATACCATTGTATTGATAATCAAGAGAGAGAGAGAGAAAGCCATCTAGCTACTAACTACGGACACGTAGGTCTACAAAGAACTACTCACGCATCATCGGAGAGGCACCAATGGAGGTGGTGAACCCCATCCGAGATGGTGTCTAGATTTGATCTGGTGGTTCTGGACTCTGCGGCGGCTGGATGAATATTTCATCGACTTCCCTATGGTTATGGTATTTTTGGGGTATTTATAGAGCAAAGAGGCGGTCCGGGGATCGCCCGGATTCAGATCTGGATCCCCAGAGAGGCTAAACTCATGGAAAACTAAGGGCCTCGATTGGGGGTCTCAAACGGAGGTGCAGATACTCCAAAATCACATCTCCAGCATGATGGCGAAGGGCACCCTTCTCACTAATGTGATTCAGGTGATGCTCTTCCGCCGCATCCTCCCCTGCCAACGCCGGGCCTCCCACCTATGGGAGTTCAATCCGGAAGAGCCACGGACCTTGAAGCGCCTCTCCGGCACTACGCACGAAGATATCTGGAAGCAGCTCTTCAAGGCCCAAAAGAGGTGGCCGGAGGAGACCGAGGACAAGGGCTTCAACAACGTAAAATCAGCCTCAGAGGTAATCGGAATTCTGCCAAATACGTACCATGTGCATATTTCAATTATAACATGAGTTAGAACTTTTATGTTCCATTCAGGCCTGGATGAAGAAAGTGGAGCGGATCAACTGTCCGACTCCACTGCCTAGAGACCCAGACACACCTCAGCTAATGGCGATGCTGGTTTCGGCACCGTACAAGGCGCCTGAGAAGAAGGCCAACAAGAAGGGCAAGGAGGTCAAGAGCGACCCCGACCTAAGGGCCCCTTGGACACAATGTCTGGGGAAACCGATGCCCACTCCTCCCACGACGAAGAAGAAGAGGAGGGGGACGAAGAGAGCGACTCCCCCATCAAGGCAAGGGGGGGGGGGGGGGGAGAGGCCGGTGATTTCTCTCTGACTATAGCACCAGAAAAGCTCTTGTCTTCTAGGAATACGTCGGTATTTCCCCAAAGAGGAAGGGATGATGCAGCACAGTGACGGTAGGTATTTCCCTCAGTGATGAAACCAAGGTTATCGAACCAGTAGGAGAACCAAGCAACACAACGTAAACAACACCTGCACACAAATAACAACACCTCGCAACCCGACGTGTTAAAGGGGTTGTCAATCCCTTTCGGGTAACGATGCTAGAAATTTGTAATAGATTGCAATAGTAGATCGTAAATAAAATAAAATGCAGAAAAGTATTTTTGTAATTTTGGTGTAATAGATCTGAAAATAACTGCAAGGAAAAAGTAGATCACAAAGGCAAATATATGAGAAAGAAGACCCGGGGGCAGTAGGTTTCACTAGTGGCTTCTCTCGAGAAAGATATCAAGCGGCGGGTAAACAAATTACTATTGGGAAATTGATAGAACCTCAAATAATTATGACGATATCCAAGCAATGATCATTACGCAGGCATCACGTCCAAGATTAGTAGACCGACTCCTGCCTGCATCTACTACTATTACTCCACACATCGACCGCTATCCTGCATGCATCTACTGTATTAAGTTAATGGACAAACGGAGTAGTGCATTAAGAATGATGACATGATGTAGACAAGATCTGTTTATCTATGGCGTTAGATATGGATCTCGTCGTTTTATCCTTAGTAGCAACGATACATACGTGTCGGTTCCCTTTCTGTCACTGGGATCAAGCATCGTAAGATTGAACCCACTACCTGGCACCTCTTCTCATTGCAAGATAAATATATCAAGTTGGCCAAACAAAACCCAAATACCAGAGAAGAAATACGAGGCTATATGAGATCATGCATATAAGAGATCAAAGAAACTCAAATACTTTCATGGATATAAAAAGATAGATCTGATCATAAACTCAAAGTTCATCGGATCCCAACAAACATACATCAAAAAGAGTTACATCATATGGATCTCCTAGAGACCATTGTATTGATAATCAAGAGAGAGAGAGAGAGGAAGCCATCTAGCTACTAACTACGGACCCATAGCTCTACAAAGAACTACTCACGCATCATCGGAGAGGCACCAATAGAGGTGGTGAACCCCATCCGAGATGGTGTCTAGATTGGATCTGGTGGTTCTAGACTCTGCGGCATTTGGATGAATATTTCGTCGACTCCCCTATGGTTATGGTATTTTTGGGGTATTTATAGAGCAAAGAGGAGGTCCGGGGGGCACCCGAGGTGGGCACAACCCACCAGGGCGCGCATGGGCCTCCTGGCACGCCTGGTGGGTTGTGCTCCCCTCAGAGCACCCCCACGTGCTGCCTTAGCCCATTGGGTTTCTTCTGGTCCAAAAAAGTCTCCAAAAAGATTCACTGCATTTGCACTCCGTTTGATATTGATTTCATGCGATGTAAAAAAACATGAAGGAAACAACAACTGACACTTGCCACTATGTCAATAGGTTAGTACCCAAAAAACGATATAAAATGAATATAAAATGATTATAAACATCCAAGATTGATAATAAAACAACATGGAACAATAAAAAATTATAGATACGTTGGAGACGTGTCAGGGATTATGGTAATATTGTTGTATAGTTGTAATGTCCAGTAGAGATTACGGCCCAAGGAGGCTTAGGGCCCATGTGTAGATTTACGGTTTGTAAACCGCCTGATCATGTAACTTGAGAGATAAGGAAGAAAGAGTAGAGACCGAGGCGGACACAAGTATGAACCGGCCTCGGGACTCTGTAAACCGGACCGGGCGTCGCCTCTATATAAAGGGACGACCCGGCGACGGTTCAAGGACAAGAAACAACCCGCCGAGACACAGGCAAGCGATCCGCTCCCTGTTCATCGACGCCCAAGCAATACCAAACCAAACTAGACGTAGGCTTTTACCTTCATCGAAGGGGCCGAACTAGTATAAATCCTTTGTGTCCTTTGTGTGCTTTTAACCCCTTCAAGCTAATCCGTGCGATGGTTCCATCACTAAGTCCGTTAAACCGGACATCTGTCGTGTTAATTCCACGACAGTTGGCGCCCACCGTGGGGCTTCCGCACGATGGTTTCGAGTTCTTGAAGGGCAGCTTTGAAGGGCTCAAGGGTTACGCGGTCGGCCGGATGACCAAGAGTCACCGCGGCCGGATCTACATCGACGACGCAGGCTGGGGACCGGAGGCCGATTCAATTGAATACGGGTACCGGGTTCCCTTCGGCGGCATCCACGTCTTCATTGGCAAGATTGGTGAACCGGGACCTGAGCCGGACGTCTTCCCCAACATCGTCGAGCCGGCTTAGCGTGCGAGATCGGCCCGGATTCAGCCTGCCATGAAGCGCGTTTTCGTGGGAGCGGTTCACGGGGTTCAAGCCGAGGACGGATCGGATTTCGGTGGCGAGACAGTTATCTATTCCGACGATGAATCTTTATCCGGAGAGACTGAGTCTTTGTATCAGTTGCGGGACGGCCGGTCTGAGGGTATGTCCGACGGAGACAGTATTCTGGACCCCTTCGATCCGCCAAACCGAGTGGCTATCTTTATGGCAGGTTCACAACCTACGCAGCAGTCCACGGTGAACGGGGCAATGACAGCAGACGCTGGTATAGGGGGGAGCGGCCAGGCCCTCTCGCCCTCTGACGCTCTATCCACCTTGATCGAGGAGTTCACGACCCGAGCCATGGCAGAGGTGGCTCCAGCAGACAAGGCGCAACACGATGCAGAGCTCCTTCAGCTGAAGGGCCGGATCGATCAAGCAAAAGAAAATCTGAAGGCGGAGAAGGCTATGATAGCAATGAGGCAAACAAAGTTGGATGATCAGGCTTTTCAGCTAAGGATGGAACAGGCCTCTACACAGGGAGTAAGGAGTCGGAAGTACCAGTCTCGTCTACCGCCGGTTTACGAGGCGATGAATCTTTTTAGGACACCAGGAGCGGGGACCAGCAATGATCCGACATTAAACCAGAGGGCAGCCCCGGCGAGGGATGAACCGGTTCAGCAGCCCACTGCGGAGCAAGATCGACGGGTTATGTCTGCGCCTCACATCCCTACCCCTCTGGGTCATTATTCAAACCCTTTGGATAATATTGTTGCTGCCACTTCGCGCCTGGCCGCTTTACCCATTGAGGGGACATCCCCCGTAGCAGTGGAGACACGCAGGGTTAAGGATCTGCTTAACACGGCACTAACACAACAGCAAGCGTATTCTTATAGCAGGGAGAGGCTTCATTCAACACCATGCCACAGCCGGAGTTACACTAGGCATTGTGAGGAGCCAGAAGTGTCTAGTAGCGAACGGAGGCGACACCGTCACAGGCAAGATAATCCGGCGGGTGCAGATGCACAAGCTCAAGAGGCAAACCGGGTTAGATGTGCGGCTCGTGAGGAGATCCGCCAGACGACACCGGTTCACACAACCACATCAGAAACAGGAGTCACGACGAGTTCCTTCGGGGTGCAGTGTCTTATCCCCGCTCTACGAAGCGTGAAGTTACCCAAGGATTTCAAGGGCCCACGGAAGGTGCCTAATTACACAGCAGATTTAGCTCCAGAGGCTTGGGTTGAGAGTTACGAGATGGCCATGGAGATGCTGGACGTAGTTGAATCAGCTTATGCGAAATACTTTACCATGATGCTTGAGGGTACAGCCCGGACCTGGCTAAAAGGCTTACCACCTAACTCCATCGGATCATGGGGAGAACTGCGTCGCCAGTTTATCAAAAATTTCAAAGATACGTGCAAGCAGCCAATGTCAGTGGTGGATCTGGCAGCCTGTATACAAGGAGAACAGGAGTCTACAAGCGCATGGGTGCGGCGAGTATCAGAAATCTTGCACTCTTCAAACGGTATCAATCCCAGTACGGCTATAGTGACACTAGAAAACAATTGCCGGTTTGAGTCTCTGAAGTTACAACTGGGATGGCTCAAGCGGGATTGTAATGATATGGGAACTCTCATGAGCGCTCTGGTGAAGTATGGAGATTCAGACAACACTAAATATCCAGAGGCGGATGGAGATAAAACAGGAAAGGCAACTAAATTGGGTAAACCGGCACAGGCTAATCCGGTCGGTACAAGCTTCTTAGGCAAGCGAAAGGCGGAAGGTGGCTCTGATTTCGTGGCCAATACCCAAGTTCAAGGGGGCTTTCAGCGCAATAAGGGTAAACCGCTTCCACCAACCGGCGGAGGGCCCGTTAGCTGGGAGCAAGAGTTAAATGAGCCTTGTCCGAAACACAGCTCAAGGGAACGTCCAGCAAAACACACTATAGGAGAATGCAAGGCCATGATGAGCCGGTTCAGCTCTAACAACGGGCCTCCAGGCGGCGTTTCAGGCCCAGGGTTTTACGGTCCGGGTCACCAGGGGAACGGCTCCGGATCAGGATACCGTAGCAACAACAGTGGTTATAATAACCGAGGCAATAACCAATATGGTCAAGGCGGTTATAATAACCAAGGCAATCAGCAGCGTAGTCAAGGCGGTTACAATAACCAAAACAACCAACAGCAGGGCCAAGGTAATCACAATAACCAAAACAATCAGCAGCGTCAGCAGCAGCAGCAGCAATCCGGCTATCAGAGTAATCCGAAGGAGTTGAGTAGTGGACAGTATCATGTGTTCACTACGAGTTTGTGCAAACGGGATCAAAAAGTTTTAAAGCGGGCGGTCCACGCGGTTGAACCGGCGACACCGCAATTCCTACGCTGGTCAGAGCAGCCTATTGTGTGGAGCAGGGAGGATCACCCGTTACGAGTTGATAATCCGGGCCGCTTGGCCTTGGTGGTAGCGCCACAGGTGGGTGGCTACAAGTTCCCCAAAGTCCTCATGGACGGCGGCAGTAGCATCAATATCTTGTATTATGAGACTTTCCGTCGCATGGGGCTGACGGATAAGAAGCTAAGACAGTCCAACACGGTGTTTCATGGAGTGGTGCCAGGTAAATCAGCTTACCCAGTTGGGAAAATTGACCTAGAGGTTACCTTTGGAGATGAACAGGATTCCAGGTCAGAGATGATAACCTTTGAAGTTGTCAAGATCCGGAGCCCCTATCACGCTCTGTTTGGAAGGACGGTTTATGCCAAGTTTATGGCCAGGCCGTGTTATGTTTATTTACAGCTCAAAATGCCGGGTCATAAGGGAACCATCACGGTTCATGGAAGTCGCAAGATTGCATTGGAGTGTGAAGAAGGAGACGCTGCTTACGCGGAGGCAGTATGCGCTACGGAGGAGTTGAAGTTTTACAAGGACAGTGTTGATCCGGCAGATATGTCCCTGTTAAAGAAGCCAACTACAGAGCATGATCCGGCGTTGAAGTTTAAGTCAGCGGAGGAGACCAAGCAAGTTGATTTTGTGCCAGGCGATTCATCCAAGCAGTTCACTATCAGCGCTAACCTTGATCCCAAATAGGAAAGCGCGCTCATCGAGTTCATCTGTGAGAACCGGGATATCTTTGCATGGAAACCTTCTGACATGCCAGGTATACCGAGGGAACTCGCTGAGCACAGTCTTAACATTGATCCGAAGTTTAAACCGGTCAAGCTGTATCTGCGCCGCTTCAACGAAGAAAGGCGCAAGGCTATAGGAGAGGAAGTGGCCAGGCTTTTGGCCGCAGGGTTCATAGTGGAAGTTTTCCACCCGGAGTGGTTGGCTAATCCGGTGCTGGTGTTAAAGAAGAATGGAAAGTGGAGAATGTGTGTGGATTACACGGACCTAAACAAGGCTTGTCCAACTGATCCTTTTGCTCTCCCTCGTATTGATCAGATCATCGATGCTACAACAGGATGTGAGCGGCTAAGTTTTTTGGATGCGTATTCAGGGTATCACCAGATCAAGATGGCAGTTAAAGATCAGGAGAAGACATCCTTCATAACACCTTTTGGTGCTTTTTGCTATGTTTCTATGCCCTTTGGGCTCAAGAGTGCCCAAGCAACTTATCAGCGTTGCGTGCAGAATTGTCTTAAGGGGCAGATAGGGAGGAATGTTCATGCCTATGTGGATGATATTGTGGTGAAATCAAGGAAGGAAGAAACGCTGATAGAGGACCTCAAAGAGACTTTTGATAATCTTCAAGCTTATAAAATGATGCTTAATCCGGAGAAGTGTGCTTTTGGTGTTTCGGCGGGCAAGCTCCTTGGATTTTTGGTGTCAAACAGAGGAATAGAAGCTAATCCGGAGAAGATCAAGGCAATCACATCTCTGACTAAACCAGCCTGCATCAATGATGTTTAGCGTATCGCCGGCCGGATCACAACATTGAGCCGGTTCATCAGCCGTTTGGGGGAGAAGGCGATTCCGCTTTATCAGATGTTGAAAAAGACGGACCGATTTATATGGGGTGATGAGGCGAACGACGCGTTTGAGGACTTAAAGCGGCAGCTGGCAAAGCCGCCGGTCCTGGCTGCCCCTGTTGATAATGAGCCGTTGCTGTTATACGTCGCCGCCAATGCACGGGCAGTCAGCGTGGCAATCATGGTTGAGCGCAAGGAAGCAGGGAAGGAATACCCGGTTCAGCGTCCAGTATATTACGTCAGTGAAGTTCTCATTGAGTCTAAGCAAAGGTACCCACATTGGCAGAAGCTGGTATATGGTGTGTTCATGGCAAACCGAAAGTTGAAACATTATTTCCAAGGCCACCCAATAACTGTTGTTAGTTCAGCACCATTGGGGGATATCATCCAGAACAGGGAAGCTACTGGCAGAGTAGCAAAGTGGGCCATCGAGCTTAGCCCACACGAATTGAAATATGTGCCACGCACCGCAATCAAATCTCAAGCATTGGTGGATTTCATCAATGATTGGACAGAACTGCAGACACCAGAGGAGAAGCCGGATCTTACATACTGGACGATTCACTTCGACGGTTCGAGGCAACTAGAAGGCTCGGGGGCTCGAGTTGTTTTAACTTTCCCGCGTGGAGACAAGTTTTGTTATGTCCTCCGTCTACTGTTTCCTTGTACCAATAATGCAGCAGAGTATGAGGCATTGCTTCATGGCTTACGGATGGCCAAGGAGATGAACTTGAGCCGGGTCAAGTGCTTTGGCGATTCGGATTTAGTGGCGCAACAAGTATCTGGTAAGTGGGATTCAAGAGATCCTCTCATGGCAGCTTACAGACGAGAAGTTGAAGCGGTCGCTGGATATTTCAAAGGGTATCAGGTGGATCACATAGACCGACGACGGAATGAAGCGGCTGATGCTTTAAGCCGGCTGGGTTCTCAACGTAAACCGGTACCGCCGAATACTTTTTTGGATGAGCTGCACAGTCCATCAGTTCAAGTACCATCGGAGGAAGACCTGGCGGTTCCTGATCCGGAGGCACAGCTAGTTGCAGCACTTCATGTTATTCCGGATTGGACGCTGCCATATTTGGCATATCTAAGCCGGGGAGAGCTGCCGGACGACGAGATCGAAGCAAGACAGATAATCCGGCGCTCTAAGTCCATGACAATTGCAAACGGAGAACTTCACCATCGCAGCGTTTCTGGAGCGTTTCAGCGGTGTGTGTCAGCGGAGGAAGGTTGTGATATTCTTCGTGAGATCCATGAAGGGGATTGTGGTCATCACGCCGGTTCAAAATCCTTGGTGGCTAAGGCTTTTCGACATGGGTTCTATTGGTTGACAGCCCATGCTGATGCAGCGGATCTAGTCCGGAAGTGTGACGCTTGTCAGAAGTTTTCACGACGTGCTCTTGTTCCGGCACAGGAGCTCCGGATGATACCGATAACCTGGCCGTTTGCGACTTGGGGGTTTGATATGGTTGGACCCTTCAAACGATCCCAAGATCAAAAAACTCATCTACTGGTGGCTGTGGATAAGTTTACGAAGTGGATTGAGGCATAGCCTGTGAGCAAGTGTGATGCGGCAACAGCGGTAAAAATCATCAAAAAGGTAATTTTCCGGTTTGGCTTTCCACACAGCATCATCACAGACAATGGCACTAATTTATCTAAAGGAGAGATGGAAGAGTTTTGTCAACGGGAGCATATTCGCCTAGACGTGTCTTCTGTAGCCCACCCTCAATCCAATGGTCAAGCTGAAAGAGCAAATCAGGAAATTTTGCGAGGTATCAAGCCCCGGCTTATGACTCCCTTGCAAAGAACACGAGGGTGCTGGGTTGAGGAGTTACCTTCTGTCCTTTGGAGTATCAATACTACGCCAAACCGGTCCACATGTTATACACCTTTCTTTATGGTGTATGGTGCTGAAGCAGTACTTCCAAGTGATATCCGTCATGATTCGCCACGGGTAACGGCCTATGTGGAAGCGGCCAATGAGCAGGCGAGACAAGACAGTTTGGACCGGCTGGATGAAGAGCGTGATATAGCAGCAGCACGGTCTGCAATTTATCAACAAGACTTGCGCAGATATCACAACCGCCGGATCAAGACCAGGACGTTCCAGGAGGGAGACTTAGTACTCCGGCTCATCCAAGATCAAACAGATATGCACAAGCTATCCCCGCCTTGGGAAGGGCCCTTTGTGGTCAGCAAGAATCTGCACAACGGTTCATATTACCTGGCGGACGTTCGAGAACACAAGGATTCACGGACATCGGAAGAAGAGACAAAAAGGCCGTGGAACATTGCTCTCTTGCGGCCCTACTATACCTGAGCCATGAGCTCTGCTGTATCCTATGTATATATTATGATTAATGAATAAACCGGCACCCTCGGTAAACCGGGGGCTTAGCCTTTTTTCCAATACAAATGTCTTATGGTGATAAACCATACATTTCTTATCATATGTCATATTTTAAACATTTTGATCAGTCTAACTGGTTGTACAGGGCATATGCACTCTGGAGCAGCGACCACTGAAGGGCTTCCTGTTCAAACATAGGTCGTATTCGAACCAAAGAGAACATAGCCAAACTTATTGATGGGATTCCTGTTCAAACATAGGTCGTATTCGAACCAAAGAGAACATACCCAAACTTATTGATGGGATTCCTGTTCAAACATAGGTCGTATTCGAACCAAAGAGAACATACCCAAACTTATTGACGGGCTTCCTGTTCAAACATAGGTCGTATTCGAACCAAAGAGAACATACCCAAACCTAATAATGCCATTCTGTTCAAACATAGGTCGTATCCGAACCAAAGAGGACATGGCATAAGCTCAATGGATCGTATCCGAATCCATTGCTTGGCTAAATTTGTTAAACGGCCAACAGGGGGCAGGATTGTACCCGAATCCTAGCTTAACCCTTGTGGTCGTTTCCGGTTCATATGGTCGTATCCGAACCATAGGCTCAATGGATTGTACCCGAATCCATTGCTTGGCTGAACCTTGCTTTGGAGCCTGGCAGCTCGCAAAAAGCCTCGACTACATGGTTTTATTTGCAAACTTGCATTTCTGGTATTTGTGTTTTATGGTTCTTTGATCCGGAGTGGGACAACTCCAGAGTTGACCACATATCTTCAAAAGTCTGGACAGAGCTCCAGCATGATCTAAACCGGTAGCTTCTATAAAACCCGGAATTATTATTGGGTCTATCAAAGGCTCCCTCAGAAAATTGAAAATTTCGCCGGATTAAGAGTATCAAGCATATTTTGATCGCAGGTATGAAATTATTTCTGGTACAAACAAACACTTGTTTGATGTATTTTGTGAGCAATTTAATTGGTCCCGCGGTAAACCGCTAGGACATCTTTCACGTGTTATCCATGCAGAAAACAGATAATATACAAGAACAAGCACATCAGGCCAGATTTAAATTGGCAAACGTCAAAGCAAGAAGTTGGGATATCCGGATCAAGACGAACACTGTTTTATGCTATCCTATTACAAAGGCATAGCCAGCCTGAAATGGATTAAAATCTTTCAGCAAAATGAGACTGTAACTACAAAGATACACTATGGCCTACGCTTCCTCCTGCTACGACGGCTGGGAATCAACTTGTTCCGGAGTCTTTTCCTCTTCTTGAAGCGGCTGGAAGTCAGGGACGCACCAATCAATTTTCGTTAAAGCGCGGAAGTACATCTCTTCCGTGATAAGTTCAGACGGATCAATATCTGGGGCGAAAGTATGAGGGCGCACTGGTGGGATTAGATTCACGGTATCATAAACCGGCCGATCCACCCGCTCATTCTGTAAATCGTATCCCGGATGATACCTGGTCAAGTCTGATTCGGCAGCAAGCTTGCTAGCGAGAGGACGCATCTCCTTAGTCAAAGCGTGGAGGTCTTTGGCAGTAAAAGCTGATCCGTCTTCTTTAGTACCGGGATACCCGTTCAAGGCTTCTTCCGGATCAAAATCGGGAACCAACGCCTTGGCTCGGGTGAGCGCCATGAGAGAACCGGCTCGAGCAGCAGACTTCTTCACTTCCTCCAAGCGTACCGGCAAGACAGAAAGTTTCTCTAATGTGCCTTGGATAGTGGTGGGGGCCGGTTTATTGAAGGACATTGCACTTATGATCCTCTGAGCGCCGGAATATAGCTGCTCGACCAGAGTATAAGACGCCTTGAGTTTCTTCCGTAAGTCATCCCCAAGATGGGTAACGCGGCGCCCTACGTAAGATCATTACAGTTAAACCGGGCTGGAATACAGATTGCAAGGATGACAGTATGTGTGCAGATTAAATACTTACCGAAGACAACAGAAGTCATCAGTTCTATTTGACGCTTTAAACCGGTTAACTCTTCAGTCACCGGTTTAAGAGCTTCCTCAGCATCCTTGGCTCTTTTTTCCAGATCCTTCTTTTGCACTTCAAAGCCTGCCCGCTCCTCTTCAAAATATTTCTTCAGCTGTTCAGCAGTCTTTAAGCTCAGCGCCGAGTCTTTCTTGGCCTTAGAAGCACCAGATTCCGTTTCGGCAAGTCTGTTCCGGAGTTCAGTGATTTCTTCAGCCCTCCGGTTCAAATCAGCCTGCAATGAAAATCAAGTGGAATAAAGGCAAAATTCAGACAAGTCTCAAGCACACAAACAAGTTGTCTACTTGACACTTGGGGGCTAATGGGCAGTTGAAGTGCAAAACAGTAGCAATTCAAAACAAAGTCTCAAGCACACAAACAAGTTGTCTACTTGACACTTGGGGGCTAATGGGCTATTGAAGTATCAAAGAGTGGCAATTCAAAACAAGTCCCAGGCACATAAACCGGATTATGCCCCTGGCACTTGGGGGCTAATGTACGAATTACTTACTCGGAATTGGAAGTACCGGTTCACCTTCTAAATTCAGCTAAACCGGAACTTGGGGACTAGCATGATATAGACAGAAACACAACAAAGGCAAGAATCAAAGGCCAGGGAGATACCTCATACTTGTCCTTCATCATGTTGACCAAGCCCGCTTCATAATCTCGACTAGTATGAAGTCGGTTCAAATACCCGGAATAGAGCTCCTGGGCACTCATGTCGGCGAAGCTAGACAACTCTGTACTCCATTTACCCTTTTCTTGATGCAACTTCTCCGCTTTAGCCGTATGTTTGGCTAAGACAGCGGGGTCAGCAGGAGCGGTGTAAGCTGTACCGATTACTTGAACCTCCGGAGAAGCAGTTGTTGGTGGTGGGGTAGCAGTGTGAACCGGGCTAGCCGGAGCCGGGCTAGTCCGAGGAGGATTAGTCCGGGCAGGACTCGCCGGTTCATGGACATTCTCAGTGTTGGGATTCTCAGGAGCAGTGGCATAAGTATGATCCATAGGAGCAGGATCTTCAAGCTGAACTGTGGGCTCGCCTTCCGGAGGGACGGTTGTATCCGGATCAATCGCCGGATCATCAGTGGCAGTCTCAATAGTTGTTTTGTTGGCCTTTGCCTTTTTGCTAGGCTTAGGCTTGCTGAAAGAAGTTGGAAAAGAAGTCAGAACTATAAAGCAAATGCAAAGATAAACCGGATAAGATAAAGGACTTACCCAGGGACAGTCTTCAGAGCTGGGACTTGTGTGGCAGTGGATTCGCCAGAAGAAGATAATGGAGTCTCCTGATAATTAGGGTCAGACGGTTTAAGTGGTTTGCGTATATGCCCGGCCTTGGGATGAAGAAGAGTTGGAGAGAGTATAACCTCAGAGCGGCGCCTCCGAGCCGGAGTAAGAGATATTCCGGACGATTCAACTACGAGGCTGCTGTGGCATGTAGCCCGACGAGCTTCATGTTGCTATTTCTTCAAAAGAAAATTGGGGTCCAATTGAGCATAAGGGTGAGAAAACTGATATTTCTGGACTGTCCGACGAATTATTGGTGGAGGTGGTTCTGAATCTGAAGAAAGAATAATTACCTCAATTTCTGCCGGTTTATCTCCTTCAGCCAAATCCTGTGAAAAGACACCGTTAACACAAGTCTGGATAAAAGTGAATAAATTATAGCCGGATTAACTCATACCTCAGAGTCCGGATCATCATCTTCAGCATGTGAACCGGAGCCAGCAGCCGCCTTTTTCTTCTCGATAGCGTAAGTTTTCCGGCGTGGCTGTTTGCCAGCCTTCTCCTGAGGTTTCCTTTTCCAGAAAGGATCATCGGCCTATTCAAAAGAAAGAGTTAATTGGAAAACGGTTTATATGAACGGATTAAAAACATACAGAAGAGAGTAAGACTTACTGCAGGTAGCTTGTTCTTCTTATAATACGGAGCCAATCCGGTTTGGCTACATTCTTCTAAGGAGACATTGAGCATCTTCTTAGCAGACTCAATGACTTCCGATTCAGAAAGTTTGTCCTTGGAAAACCGATGAGGATCATCCGGTTTACCAGAATATTTACACATCAGACTCGGGCGCGGACTCAGAGGAAGGATACTCCAAGAAAGCCAGCAGCGCATAAAATCAATTCCGGATAAACCGTTGGCCATAAAGGCTTTCAGCCTGGCAAGTTGAGAAGCAAACCGGGGCCGTTCTGAGGAGCTGAGACGTTGCGGCAAAGGGTGATCCTCAGGAAGACGATGCTCGCGATAACCCGGCAGTGGGTTTTCCCCTTCAGGTGAAGTGTCAACACAGTAAAACCAAGACTTATTCCACTCTTTCGGGTGTGTATGGAGAGCGGCATGGGGAAAGACCGCGTCTCTTCTCTTTTGGATGCTCACCCCGCCTAACTCTTGATGAGGACCGCCAGTAAACTCAGTTCGCCGGTTCAAGTGGAAGAAATCCCGGAAGAGGTCGACTGATGGCTCTTCTTGCAGATACACCTCTGAGAAAACTTGAAAATCACAGATGTTTGAATGGAGTTCGGACCTATATCCTGAGGGTGAATCTGAAAGGTGGCAAGCACGTCCCGGAAGAACTTTGAACCGGGAGGAGAAAAACCTCGGGCCATGTGATCAAAGAAGACAATAACCTCCCCTTCTTTAGGAGCAGGGGGCATTCGTTTCCTGGGGCCCGCCATTTCAAAACTGACCGAGGGCCCAGAGTGCCGACTGATGCAGCATTGATTAAATCTTCTTCCGTAATGATGGAACGGACCCAGTCACAAGCAACAAACTGTTTGGCAGACATAGTAGCAGAATGGAAGTGCTGAAAGGATAAAGTATAAACTCCGGATTATTCAAGTACAGACATATAAACCGGATCGCATATGCAAAATCACACCGACGGTTTAGACAAGGGACTAATGACATAGCTAACCCGGCAGTAAGCAGGAAACGCACTACCGCCGGTTCAGAAATAACAAAAGAGAGGAGCTAAACCGTCGTGTTCATTGTCGATGCATTACAGAAGCAATATTTGACTGACTAAACCGGCGAGTTTATTACGTATCTACAAGGATGAAGAAACAAGTTTCTACCGAAAGCTAAGATAAAACAGATCTGAGCAGTAAGAAGAAAGAAAAATTATACAGGTCTATTACAGGAAGAACTACAAGGATCTTATGCAGAGTGGACAAATCTAAAGGTTGAATACAATGCCAAAAATCTAAACAGCGGAGCAGAAGTAGATTGCGAAGACAGATCTAAAGGATTGAAACCACTACGAGCCTGACGTCTAGGACGAACAGATGAAGCTTTCTCTAGGTTCAATGGCAGAGGCGTAAGAAGAACCCTAAAGCTACAGATCTACAGCAAAGGAGAAAGATTACCTGAGGCAGCAGAAGACGGCGGTGGAGGTATCTGGTCACGTTCAGGTTGATGCGGCGGCCGGACTTGCTGGCGACGGCGAGCTCGACGGACGACGGCGGAGGCTGGAGCTTGGGCGACGGAGGAAGAAGAACGAATGGAAGGAGATGAGGAAGAGAGGCGGCAGTATATATAAAGGGGCAGAGACGAAACGGCAGGCGCGAGATTTGAGGAAGAGAGAGATTGGATAAAGATTCCCTGTCGCCTCGATTCTCGGGATGGCCTTTAAACAAAAGTACTAGATAGCTGCGCGCGTTAAATGCGGAAGTGATGTCACGGTCGAATTAAATGATTTCCAAGGATGACGTCATCGCCGGTTTACAAAAATGAGAAGACACATGAAAAAAAGATCATGCAAGACTGAGAAGATTGATGTGAACAAGTTCAAATCATTCTGGGGCCTAATGGCAGGGATATTACTAGCAGGTATAAACCAGCTAGTGTAAACCGGATTATGGTAATGTTGTTGTATAGTTGTAATGTCCAATAGAGATTACGGCCCAAGGAGGCTTAGGGCCCATGTGTAGAGTTACGGTTTGTAAACCGCCTAATCATGTAACTTGAGAGGTAAGGAAGAAAGAGCAGAGACCGAGGCGGACACAAGTATGAACCGGCCTCGGGACTCTGTAAACCGGACCGGGCGTCGCCTCTATACAAAGGGACGACCCGGCGACGGTTCAAGGACAAGAAACAACCTGCCGAGACACAGGCAAGCGATCTGCTCCCTGTTCATCGATGCCCAAGCAATACCAAACCAAACTAGACGTAGGCTTTTACCTTCATCGAAGGGGCCGAACTAGTATAAATCCTTTGTGTCCTTTGTGTGCTTTTAACCCCTTCAAGCTAATCCGTGCGATGGTTCCATCACTAAGTCCGTTAAACCGGACATCTGCCGTGTTAATTCCACGACAAGACGTATCAGCCTCCCCAAGCTTAACTCCTACTCGTCCTCGACTAGGTAAGTGATAAAAATAGAATTTTTGATGTGGAGTGTTGTTTATCAAGTCATAACATATTCTTTTCTTTATAGCAAGGACATTTGGACTTTTATGTCATTCAAAGCAATAGTCTAGTTTTGCCATAATAATTTAAATACTCAAGCATATTAACAAGCAACCATGTCTTTCAAAATATCAACGCTAAAACAAGTTATCCGTAGCCCATCACGCTCAAACATTGATCCATTCATGAAACACATCCGTATATTAGCTACACCCAATACTTAAGCATGATCATATTGCCTCTTAGTTGGTGCTTTTTATAAGAGAAGATGGGGACTCAAATTCAAAATAAAATTTTCATAAAGTAAAAGAAAGGCCCTTCGCAGAGGGAAGTAGGGATTTGTAGATGTGCCAGAGCTCAAAGCGAAAAAAAATTAGAGATAAAAACATTTTGGGAGGTGTATCCATCCCACCAACGAAAACGACTTAGAGTTCCCAACACTTTCCATGCTAGATATATCTTAGGCGGTTCCCAAACAGAAAATAAAGTTTATTCCTTTTCCACCAAACTTTCACAAGCCATGGCTAGCCGAATCCACGGTTGCCTTCCATACCAACACTTTCCAAGGAATTTATTATTTGAGAACATAAAGTAAATTTATTTTTCATTTCGGGACTGGGCATCCCTAAAACCTTTGCCTTACTCTCGTGCAATGCCAAGTGAATAAACACTCATCGTGAGAATAACACATCCAGCATGAAAAATATTAGCCACTCCTCACCGCTCCGCGAGCGAAACAAATACACAAAAGAGAAGTTTATTTTGAAAATTAGAGATGGCACATGCAAATTTGCTTAGAACGGCAAAAGAATACCGCATATAGGTAGATATAGTGGACTCATGTGGCAAAACCGGTTTAAAGGATTTCGGATGCACAAGTAGAGATCAAACTTGGTGCAAAATGAAGGCTAACAAAAGATTGGGAAGCGACCAACCAAGAAATAGATAATATCATAAACAAGCATTAAGCATAAATAACACCGAATAATGCATCATAAGTAGGATATAATTTCATTGCATGACTATTGACTTTTGTGCATGCATAGGGAATCACGAACCTTAACACCAATATTTTTACTAGAGCACAATTACTCATCAACATAACTCACATATCACATCATCATATCTCAAAACCATTACTAAGAATCAAGTTTATTTTGTCCAATGATCTTCAAGATTTTTTTTACTATATCCTTCTTGGATATCTATCACTTTGGGACTAATTTTCATGTGTTGCTTTTCACAAGCTCAAACAAATATAAGTGAAGATCATGAGTATAACAAATTTTCTTTATTTCTCTCAAAATATTTTAAGCGAAGCAAGAGAGAACTTCTTCAAAACTTTACTAACTCTCAAATGAATCTAAGTGAAGCAAGAGAGCATTTCTTCAAAATACTAAGCACACCGTGCTCAAAAAGATATAAGTGAAGCACTAGAGCAAGTCTTAGATCATAAAAGATTTAAGTGAAGCATAGAGAGCAAATTTAACAAGTCATGATATAATTTCGGCTCTCTCAAATAGGTGTGTCCAGCAAGGATTGAAGACTTAAAACACAAAATAAAACAAGCAAAGACACATATCATACAAGACGCTCCAAGCAAAACACATATCATGTGATGAATAAAAATATAGCGTGGAGTAAAATACCGACAGTTGTTAGAAGAAAGAGGGGATGCCACTCGGAGGCATCCCCAAGCTTAGTTGGTTGCTCATTTTTGGATAATAGCTTGGGAAGCCGGGGCATGCCCAAGCTTAGGCTATTCTATCCTTCTTTCATCCATCGTAAGATAACCCAAAACTTGAAAACTTCAATCACACGAAACTCAACAAAACCTTCCTGAGATCCATTAGTATAAGAAAGCAAACCACTACTATAAGTGTTGTATCAAACTAATTCATATTTTTTCTATATTATATCTACTGTATTCCAACTTTTCTATGGCAAAAACTCATCAAAGAAAACCATTGAGCCATCAAAATAAGCACACAACACAAAGAAAATAGAATCTGTCAAAAGCAGAACAGTCTGTAGTAATCTGGAAGTTTCAAATACTTCTGGAACTCTAAAAATCTTGAAAAAATAGGGCCACGTGGGAAATTTGTATATTAATCTTCTAAAAAAATAATTGGAATTTTATCACGTTCTGGTGATTTTTAACAATTATGTTCATGAGCACATAGTTTTTGTCTTTTTCAGCAAGATCAAACAACTATCACCCAAGAAGATCCTATTGGTTCTACTTGGCACAAACACTAATTAAAACACAAAAACACAATCATAACAGTAGCATAATTATGCTAACACTCAAGAATAGAAAGCAAAAAGCAAAAATAAATTTTATTCATTGGGTTGCCTCCCACAAGCGCTATCGTTTTACGCCCTTAGCTAGGCATATGGTAAGGATCTAAGTTTTTTCTTCCAAAGTTTTGGCAACTTTTGCAAGGGTTTTCTCAAACCCGGGAGGCACTTTACGCTTCCCTAAATTCTCCGTAAAAGAAACCATCTTAAGATCCAAAATATCCAAACGCTTGATGCAAAGAGTAATTAAGGTGTTCATGCGATTGATACTACCATTGAGGTGCTTGAGGGGTTTATTATATTTATGTATTTCAACCATATGTTTATGCAAATAACCAAGTTTGTCCAACATTTGAACTCCCTCAGGGGTAAAGGAAAACCCCTTCTTTTGAGGAGCTATTTCCAAAATTCCTTCCAAAATTTTGTAGGCAGCATTTGCATCAAGCTCAATAAAATTTCCTTTAGCGGCAAAATCAAGAAGTTGTTTATGATGCAATGCTAATCCTATGTAAAAATTACGAAGCAAAACCTTAGCGTCCCCCTTTAAGTTGGAAATACAGTACAATTCCATAAGCCTATACTAGGCATCTTTCAAATTTTCTCCTTGTCTTTGCTTGCAGTAAAGGACTTCAAAATCTGGTGACAAAGGAGGAGTAGGGGTGCTAGCCATCGAGACTAGAAAGCAAGGGAACGTCGAACTAAAAATAGAGGCGAATAAAACGGCAAATGTCTGTGAAGCGGGGGATATGAAAATGAGAGGCAATTAAGGTATATTGCGAGGAGATGAGATTGGTGATTAGGAACCTGGTATATGTTGAAGGTGCTCCCCAGCAACGGCGCCAAAAATTCCTTTTGATTACTCTCAGACTATAGCGCCAGAAAAGCTCCTGTCTGCTAGGACTACGTCAGTATTTCCCCAAAGAGGAAGGGATGATGCAGCACAACGACGGTAGGTATTTCCCTCAGTGATGAAACCAAGGTTATCGAACCAGTAGGAGAACCAAGAAACACAACATAAACATCACCTGCACACAAATAACAACACCTTACAACCCGACGTGTTAAAGGGGTTGTCAATCCCTTTCGGGTAACGATGCCAGAAATTTGCAATAGATTGGAATAATAGATCATAACTAAAATTAAATGCAGCAAAGTATTTTTGTATTTTGGTTTAATAGATCTGAAAATAGTTGCAAGGAAAAAGTAGATTGCAAAGGCAAATATATGAGAAAGAAGACCTGGGGCCCGTAGGATTCACTAGCGGCTTCTCTCGAGAAAGATATCAAAAGGTGGGTAAACAAATTACTGTTGGGCAATTGATAGAACCTCAGATAACTGTGACGATATCCAAGAAATGATCTTTACATACACATCACGTCAAAGATTAGTAGACCGACTCCTGCCTACATCTACTACTATTACTCCACACATCGACCGCTATCCGCCATGCATCTACTGTATTAAGTTCATGGAAAAATGGAGTAATGCATCAAGAACGATGACATGATGTAGACAAGATCCGTTTATCTATGGCGTTATATATGGATCTCGTTGTTTTATCCTTAGTAGCAACGATAGATATGTGTCGATTCCCTTTCTGTCACTGGGATCAAGCACCGTAAGATCGAACCCACTACCGGGCACCTCTTCCCATTGCAAGATAAATAGATCAAGTTGGCCAAACAAAACCCAAATACCGGAGAAGAAATACGAGGCTATAAGAGATCATGCATATAAGAGATCAATAAAACTCAAATACTTTCATCGATATAAAAAGATAGATCTGATTATAAACTCAAAGTTCATCGGATCCCAACAAACACACCGCAAAAAGAGTACCATCATATGGATCTCCAAGAGACCATTGTATTGATAATCAAGAGATCAAGAAAGGAAGCCATCTAGCTACTGACTACGGACCCGTAGGTCTACAAAGAACTACTCACGCATCATCGGAGAGGAACCAATGGAGGTGGTGAACCCCATCCGAGATGGAGTCTAGATTGGATCTGGTGGTTCAGGACTCTGCGGCGGCTGGATGAATATTTTGTCGACTCCCCTAGGGTTCTGGTATTTTTGAGGTATTTATAGAGCAAAGAGGCGGTCCAGGGGGGGCACCCAAGGTGGGCACAACCCACCAGGGAGCGCCTGGGCCTCCTGGCGTGTCCTGGTGGGTGATGTCTACTACGCAACCTTCTTCTTGTAGATGTTGTTGGGCCTCCAAGTGTAGAGGTTTGTAGGACAGTAGCAAATTTCCCTCAAGTGGATGACCTAAGGTTTATCAATCCGTGGGAGGCGTAGGATGAAGATGGTCTCTCTCAAACAACCCTGCAACCAAATAGCAAAGAGTCTCTTGTGTCCCCAACACACCCAATACAATGGTAAATTGTATAGGTGCACTAGTTCGGAGATGGTGATACAAGTGCAATATGGATGGTAGATATAGGTTTTTGTAAACTGAAAATATAAAAAAAGCAAGGTAGCAGGTGGTAAAAGTGAGCATAAACGGTGTTGCAATGATAGTAGACAAGGCCTAGGGTTCATACTTTCACTAGTGCAAGTAGTGCAAGTTCTCTCAACAAGGATAACATAATTAGATCATATTACTAGCCCTCAACATGCAACGAAGAGTCACTCCAAAGTCACTAATAGGGGAGAACAAACGAAGAGATTATGGTAGGGTATGAAACCACCTCAAAGTTATTCTTTTCGATCTATCTATTCAAGAGTCCGTAGTAACGTTCAATCTATCATAGAGTTCGTACTAGAATAACACCTTAAGACACAAATCAACCAAAACCCTAATGTCACCTAGATACTCCATTGTCACCTCAAGTATCCATGGGCATGATTATACGATATGCATCACACAATCTCAGAATCATCTATTCAACCAACACAAAAGAAGTTCAAAGAGTGCCCCGAAGTTTCTACCGGAGAGTCAAGACAAAAACGTGTGCCAACCCCTATGCATAGATTCCCAAGGTCACAGAACCCGCAAGTTGATCACCAAAACATACATCAAGTGGATCACATGATATCCCAGTGTCACCACAGATAAGCACGTGCAAGACATACATCAAGTGTCGTGGAATTAGCACGACAGATGTCCGGTTTAAAGGACTTAGGTGTGGAGCCATCGCGCGGGTTAGCTTGAAGAGGTTAAAAGCACACAAAGGACACAGAGGGTTTATACTAGTTCTGCCCCTTCGATGAAGGTAAAAGCCTACGTCTAGTTTTGTTTGGTATTGCTTGGGCGTCGATGAACAGGGAGGAGATTTGCTTGCCTGTCTCTCGACGGATTGTTCCCTCCTTTGAACCGTCGTCGGGCCGTTCCTTTATATAGGAGGCAACGCCCGGTCCGGTTTACAGAGTCCCGAGGCCGGCTCATAATCGTGTCCGCCTTAGTCTCTACTCTTTCTTCCTTGTACCTCAAGTTACATGATAGGACGGTTTATAAACCGTAAACTTTACACATGGGCCCTAAGCCTTCATGGGCCGTAACCTCTACTGAGCTTATAACAACACAGCTACATTACTGTAATCCGGATCTCCCTAGCCGGTTTATACCTGCTAGTAATATCCCTGACATCAAGTGTTCTCAAATCCTTAAAGACTCAATCCGACAAGATAACTTCAAAGGGAAAATCCAATCCATTACAAGAGAGTAGAGGGGGAGAAGCATCATAAGATCCAACTATAATAGTAAAGCTCGCGATACATCAAGATCGTGCCATCTCAAGAACACGAGAGAGAGAGATCAAACACATAGCTACTGGTAAATACCCTCAGCCCCGAGGGTGGACTACTCCCTCCTCATCATGGAGAGCGCCGGGATGATGAAGATAGCCACCGGAGAGGGATTCCCCCCTCCGGAAGGGTGCCGGAACAGGGTCTAGATTGGTTTTTGGTGGCACCAGAGGCTTTCGGCGGCGGAACTCCCGATCTAGGTTAATTTCCGAAGGTTTCAGTATATATAGGATTTTTTGGCGTAGGGCACAAGTGAGGGGGCCCTCCGGGCTATCCACGAGATAGGGGGGCGCCACCACCTACCCAGGGCGCGCTCCCACCCTCGTGGGAAGCCCGTGGCTCTCCTGGCCCAACTCTTTTACTTTGGGGGCTTATCTTGGTCCATAAAAAATCATCAAAAATTGGCACGTAAATTGGAATCTGTTTGATATTCCTTTTCTGTAAAACTCAAAAACAAGGAAAAAACAGAAACTAGCACTGGGCTCTAGGTTAATAGGTTAGTCCCAAAAATCATATAAAAGTGTATGACAAAGGCCATTAAACATCCTAGAAGGATAATATAATAGCATGGAACAATCAAAATTTATAGATACGTTGGAGACGTATCAGCACCCCAAGCTTAATTCCTGCACATCCTCGAGTAGGTAAATGATAAAATAGAATTTTTGATGTGGAATGCTACCTAACATAGTTTTTCAATGTAATTCTCTTAATTGTGGCATGAATGTTCAGATCTGAAAGATTCAAGACAAATTCTATATTGACATAAGAAATAATAATACTTCAAGCATACTAACAAAGCAATCATTTCTTCTCAAAATACTATGGCTAAAGAAAGTTATCTCTACAAAATCATATAGTCTGGCTATGCTCCCTCTTCATCACACAAAATATTCATATCATGCATAACCCCAATTTCAGCCAAGCACTTGTTTTCATACTCTATTCTTTCAAACCTTTCAACTTTCACGCAATACATGAGCGTGAGCCATGGACATAACACTATGGGTGGAATAGAGTGGTGGTTGTGGAGAAGACAAAAAGGAGGGAGATAGTCTCACATCGACTAGGCGTATCTACAGGCTATGGAGATGCCCATTAATAGATATTAATGTGAGTGAGTAGGGATTGCCATGCAACGGATGCACTAGAGCTAAAAAATGTATGAAAGCTCAACAAAAGAAACTAAGTGGGTGTGCATCCAACTTGCTTGCTCATGAAGACCTAGGTCATTTGAGGAAGCCCATCATTGGAATATACAATCCAAGTTCTATAATGGAAATTCTCACTAGTATATGAAGGTGACTAAACATGAGACTCTCTATCATGAAGAACATGGTGCTACTTTGAACCACAAGTGTGGAAAAAGATAGTAGCAATTGTCCTTCTGTTTCTTTTCTTTTTTTTTCTTTTTTCTTTTCTTTTTTGGGCCTTTTTTTCTTTGGCCTTTCCTTCCTTTTTTTGGAGGGGCTTTATTTATTTAGCCTTTCCTCACATGAGACAATGCTCTAGTAATGATGATCATCACACTTTCATTGAATTACAACTCTATATTACAACTCGATACTAGAACAAAGTATGACTCTATATGAATGCCTCCGGCGGTGTACCGAGATGTGCAATGAATCAAGAGTGACATGTATGAAAAATTATGCATGGTGCCTTTGCCACAAATACGATGTCAACTACATGATTATGCATGGCAATATGACAATATGAAGCATGCCATCTGAATGGAACGGTGGAAAGTTGCATGGCAATATATCTCGGAATGGCTATGGAAATCCATGATAGGTAGGTATGGTGGATGTTTTGAGGAATATATATGGTGGCTGTTTTGAGGAAGGATATATAGTGGGTGTATGGTACCGGCGAAAGTTGCGCGGTATAAGAGAGGCTAGCAATGGTGGAAGGGTGAGAGTGCGTATAATCCATGGACTCAACATTAGTCATAAGAACTCATATACTTATTGCAAAAATCTACGAGTCATCAAAACAAAGCAATCAACACATGCTCCTATGGGGGAGGTTGGTAGGAGTTAACCATCGCGCGCCCCCGACCTCCACACAAAGGTTGACACTTTACAAATACCTCATGCTCTAACTTCTTCACATAGCGGTTCACCATACGTGCATGCTACGGGAATCACTAACCTTAACACAAGTATTTCTCAATTTCATAATAACTCCACTAGCATGACTCGAATATCACTATCCTCATATCTCAAAACATTTATCAAGCGTCCAACTTCTCATCATATTCAATGCACTTAGTGTGAAAGTTTTTACTACATTGATATTGGATGTCTATCATGTGAAGACTACTTTTATAGCCTATGCACATTACCATGTTGTTTTAATAGACTCTCAAATGGATATAAGTGAAACATGAGAGTTCATCTATTTCTTCAAAATAAAACCACTGCCGTGCTCTAAAAAATATAAGTGAAGCACTAGAGCAATAACAAACTACTCCGAAAGATATAAGTGAAACTCAATGAGTAGTTGAATAATTATGTAAATATGTGAAGACTCTCTAACATTTAAGAATTTCAGATCTTGGGATATTATTCAAATACCAAGCAAAACAAACTAAAACAAAATGACGCTCCAAGCAAAACACATATCATGTGGTGAATAAAAATATAGCTCCGAGTATAGTTATCGATAGATGAAGATGAAAGAGGGGATTCCTTCCCGGGGCATCCCCAAGCTTAGGCTTTTGGTTGTCCTAGAATTTTACCTTGGGGTGACATGGGCATCCCCAAGGTTAGGCTCTTGCCACTATTTGTTCCATTGTCCATCAAAGCAATACTCAAAACTTGAAAACTTCACAACACAAAACTTAGACAAAAATCTCGTGAGCTCCGTTAGTATAAGAAAGCAAACCACTACTCAAAGGTACTGTAATGAACTCATTCTTTGTTTATATTGGTGTTAAACCTACTGTATTCCAACTTCTCTATGATTCATACTTCCCAATACTACTCATAGATGCATCGAAATAAGCAAACAACACACGAAAAATAGAATCTGTCAAAAATAGAACAATCTGTAGTAATCTGTAGCTTTCGCATACTTCTGTAACTTGATACGTCTCCAACGTATCTATAATTTTTGATTGTTCCATGCTATTATTTATGAAGTCTTAGATGTTTAATGGGCTTTATCATTCACTTTTATATAATTTTTGGGACTAACCTATTAACCCAAAGGCCCAGTCCATATTGCTGTTTTTTGTGCCTATTTCAGGGTTTTGCAGAAAAGGAATATCAAACGGAGTCCAAACGGAATGAAACCTTCGTAGGAGATATTTTTGGAGAAAATCACGCGAGATAGACTTCGGGGCCAAGCCAGAGGACAGGGGGCCCACCCTCGAGGGAGGGGGCGCGCCCCCCTTCCCAGGGCGTGCCCCCTGCCTCGAGGGCAGGCCCGGTGGCCCCTGGTGCCCCTCTTCCTCCTATATATACCTACGTACCCCAGAAACTCCATACGCAGAGAGAAAACCCTAATTCCACCACCGTAGCTGCTGTTCCCGTGGAGATCCCATCTTGGAGACTGTTCCGGGAGGGGGATCCATCACGGAGGCCTTCATCATCATCATCATCGCCCTCACCATGAGTTGTGAGTAGTTTACCACAGACCTTCGGGTCCATAGCTAGTATCTAGATGGCTTCTTCTCTCTCTCAGGATCTCAATACAAAGTTCTCCTCGGTCTTCGAGGAGATCTATTCGATGTAATCTCTTTTTGCGGTGTGTTTTACGAGATCCGGTGAATTGTGAGTTTATGATCAAGGTTATCTATGAAAGATATTTGGTTCTTCTCTTAACTTTTTATGTGTGCTCATAATATCCTTGCAAGTCTCTTTGAATTATTGGTTTGGTTTGGCCTACTAGATCTATAGTTCTTGCAATGGGAGAAGTGCTTGGCTTTGGGTTCAATCTTGTGGTGTCCTTTCCCAGTGACAGTAGGGCAGCAAGGCACGTATTGTATTGTTGCCATCGAGGATAAAAAGATGGGGTTTTCATCATATTGCTTGAGTTTATCCCTCTACATCATGTCATCTTGCTTAAGGTGTTACTCTGTTCGTATGAACTCAATACACTAGATGCATGCTGGATAGCGCTCGATGTGTGGAGTAATAGTAGTAGATGCAGGCAGGAGTCGGTCTACTTGTCTCGGACGTGATGCCTATATACAATCATCATGCCTAGATTATCTCATAATTATTCGCTTTTCTATCAATTGCTCGACAGTAATTTGTTTACCCGCCGTAGAATATCGCTATCATGAGAGAAGCCACTAGAGAAAACTATGGCCCCCGGGTCTATCTCTATCATATTACTTTACCGTTAATTTCTGTTGCCATTATTTATTTGCTTTCTTTACTTTCTGTTTTTATACCAAAAATACCAAAAATATAAATTATCATCTCTATCAGATCTCACTATCATAAGTGACCGTAAAGGGATTGACAACCCCTTATCGCGTTGGCTGCGAAGTTCTTATTTCTTTGTGCAGGTGCGAGGGACTGGCGCGTGGTCTCCTACTGGATTGATACCTTGGTTCTAAAAAACTAAGGGAAATACTTACGCTACGGTGTTGCATCTCCCTTTCCTCTTCGAGGGAATACAACGCAAGCTCAAGAGGTAGCAAGAAGAATTTCTGGCGCCGTTGCCGGGGAAACTCACGCCAAGTCAAGTCAAGATTTGCCATCCCGTCAACTAGCCAATTTCTGGCGCCGTTGCCGGGAGGCTTACGCAAAAGTCATATACCAAGTACCTATCACAAACCCTTATCCTTCGCATTACATTTATTTGCCTCTCGTTTTCCTCTCCCCCACTTCACCTTTGCCGTTTTATTCGTCCTTCTTCCGCCGTGTGTTTCTCGTTCGCTTGCTTCTTGTTTGCTTGTGTGCGTTGGATTGCTTGCTTGTCACTATGGCTCAGAACAATACCAAATTATGTGACTTCTCCAATACCATCAACAATGATTTTATTAGCACTCCGATTGCTCCTATTACCGATGCTAAATCTTGTGAGATCAATGCTGTTTTGTTGAATCTTGTCATGAAAGATCAATTCTCCGGCCTTCCTAGTGAAGATGCCGCTACCCATCTAAACAAGTTTGTTGATTTGTGTGATATGCAAAAGAAAAGGGATACAGATAACGATATTGTTAAATTGAAGTTATTTCCGTTTTCACCTAGAGATCGTGCTAAAACTTGGTTTTCCTCTTTGCCTAAAAGTAGTATTGATTCGTGGAATAAGTGCAAAGATGCATTTATCTCTAAGTATTTCCCTCCTACTAAGATTATCTCTCTTAGAAACGATATTATGAATTTTAAGCAACTAGATCATGAGCATGTTGCACAAGCTTGGGAGAGAATGAAACTAATGATACTTAATTGCCCTACACATGGTTTGAATCTATGGATGATTCTTCAGAACTTTTATGCTGGCCTGAATTTTGCTTCTAGAAATCTTTTAGATTCGGCCGCTGGAGGCACTTTCATGGAAACTACCTTAGGAGAAGCTACCAAACTCCTAGATAATATTATGGTTAATTATTCCCAATGGCACACCAAAAGATCTACTAATAAAAAAGTGCATGCTACCAAAGAAATTAGTGTTTTGAGTGGGAAGATGGATGAACTTATGAAGTTGTTTGCTGCTAAGAGTGCTTCTTCTGATCCTAACGATATGCCTTTGTCCACTTTGATTGAGTAACAATGAATCTTTGGATGTGAATTTTGTTGGTAGGAATAATTTTGGTAACAATGCTTATAGAGGTAATTTTAATCCTAGGCCTTTTCCTAGTAATTCCTCTAATAATTTTGGTAATTCCTACAACAACTCTTATGGAAAGATGACTTCTGAATTTGAAACTAGTGTTAAGGAGTTTATGATCTCGCAAAAGAATTTCAATGCTATGCTTGAAGAGAAATTGCTTAAAGTTGATGAATTGGCTAGAAGTGTGGATAGATTTACTCTTGATGTTGATGCTTTGAAACTTAGATCTATTCCACCTAAGCATGATATCAATGAGTCTCTCAAAGCCATGAGAATTTCCATTGATGAATGCAAAGAAAGAACCGCTAGGATGCGTGCTAAAAGAGAAGATTATATTAAATCGTGTTCTTCTAGTTATCGTGAAAATAAAAATGAAGATATCAAAGTTATTGATGTGTCTCCTATTAGATCCTTGTTTTCTAGTATTAATCTTGATGAGAATAGGATTGGAGATGATTCTGCATTAAGGTGTCCCAATAATTCGGAGTTTTTAGATCTTGATGCTAGAATTGCTAAAAGTGGGATTGAAGAGATTAAAACTTTGCATAGTGATGAACCCAATACTTTTGATTTCAAGGGATTCAATTATGATAATTGCTCTTTGATTGATTGTATTTCCTTGATGCAATCCGTGCTAAATTCTCCGCATGCATATAGTCAAAATAAAGCTTTCACTAAACATATAGTTGATGCTTTGATGCAATCTTATGAAGAAAAACTTGAGTTTGAAGTTTCTACACCTAGAAAGCTTTATGATGAATGGGAACCTATTATCAAAATAAAAATAAAAGATCATGAATGCTATGCCTTGTGTGATTTGGGTGCTAGTGTTCCTACTATCCCAAAAGCTTTGTGTGATTTGCTAGGGTTCCATGAGCTTGATGATTGTTCTTTAAATTTGCATCTTGCGGATTCCACTATTAAGAAACCTATGGGAAGAATTAATGATGTTCTTATTGTTGCCAATAGGAATTATGTGCCCGTAGATTTCATTGTTCTTGATATAGATTGCAATCCTTCATGTCCTATTATTCTTGATAGACCTTTGCTTAGAACAATTGGTGCAATTATTGATATGAAGGATGGAAATATTAGATTGAAATTTCCGTTAAGGAAAGGCATGGAACACTTTCTTAGAAATAAAATAAAATTACCATATGAATCTATCATGAGAGCCACTTATGGATTGCCTTCCAAAGATGGCATTACCTAAATCTATTTTGTATCGTGCCTAGCTAGGGGCGTAAAACGATAGCGCTTGTTGGGAGGCAACCAAATTTTTTGTTTTTTGTTTTTGTTGCTGTTAGGGAATAAATATTGCATCTAGCCTCTGATTAGATGTGTTTTCATGTTTTGTTTAGTGTTTGTGCCAAGTAGAACCTTTGGTAAGACTTGTGTGAAGTTTATTTGATCTTGCTGCGAAAAACAGAATCGTTAGCGCTCGCTAAAGTAGTCTTCAGATTTTACTGGAGCGTGCTTTTTAGTTGATTATTTTTGCTGCCGATTGGTAGACAAATTGCGCAAATTTACCAATATAGTTTGATTTTTTTGGAGTTCCAGAAGTAGGCGAACCCAGCAGATTGCTGCAGACTATTCTGTTTTTGACAGATTCTGTTTTTCGTGTGTTGTTTGCTTATTCTGGTGCATCTGTGAGTAATATTGGAGGATATGAACCATAGAGAACTTGGAGTACAGTAGGTTTAACACCAATATAAACAATGAATTTATTCCTTGCTGTAACTTTGAGTGGTGGTTTGATTTCTCTTACTAACGGAGCTCACGAGAATTTTTGTATAAGTTTTGTGTTCTGAAGTTTTCAAGTTTTGAGTATTGCTTTGATGGACTATGGAACAAGGAGTAGCAAAGGCCTAAGCTTGGGGATTCCCATGGCACCCCAAGTAAATTCAAGATAATAAAAAGCCTAAGCTTGGGGATGCCCCGGGAAGGCTCTCTTTCGTCTTCATCCATCGGTAACTATACTTGGAGCTATATTTTTATTCGCAACATGCTATGTGTTTTGCTTGGAGCGTCTTGTATAATTTGAGTCTTTGCTTGTTAGTTTGCCACAATCATCCTTGTTGGACACACCTATTTGAGAGAGTTAAATATGCCTTAGAAATTATTAGAACACTTTATATGCTTCACTTATATCTTTTGAGTTGAATATCTTTTGCTCTAGTGCTTCACTTATATCTTTTAGAGCACGGTGGTGGTAATATTTTGTAGAAATTGTTGAACTCTCATGCTTCACTTAGATCTATTTGAGAGTCTATTAAAACAGCATGGTAAAGTGTTTAGGCTAAAGAAACTAGTCTTCACATGATAAACATCCAATGTCAATGTAGTAAAAAAATCACATCTAGTGCATTGAATAGAATGAGAAGTTGGATGCTTGATAATTGTTTTGAGACATGAGGATAGTGATATTAGAGTCATGATAGTGTTGTAATTATGAAATTGAGAAATATTTGTGTTAAGGTTGGTGATTCCTGTAGCATGCACGTATGGTGAACCGTTGTGTGACTAAGTTAAAGCATGAGGTATTTGTAGAGTGTCAACCTTTGTGTGGAGGTCGGGGGCGCGCGATGGTTAACTCCTACCAACCACCCCCCTAGGGGCATGCGTTGATTGCTTTGTTTTGATGACTCATAGATTTTTGCAATAAGTATATGAGTTCTTATGACTAATGTTGATTCCATGGATTATACGCACTCTCACCCTTCCACCATTGCTAGCCTCTCTTGTACCGCGCAACTTTCGCCGGTGCCATAAACCCACTATATATCCTTCCTCAAAATAGCCACCATATTGTTCCTCAAAACAGCCACATACCTACCTATCATGGCATTTCCATAGCCATTCCGAGATATATTTCCATGCAACTTTCCACCGTTCCGTTCATATGACACGCATCCTATTGTCATAGTACCATGCATGATCATGTAGTTGACATAGTAGTTGTGGCAAAGCCACCATGCATAATTTTTCATATATGTCACACATGATTCATTGTTTATGCCGGTACACCGCCGGAGGCATTCATGTAGAGTCATACTTGTTGTAGTATCGAGTTGTAATATCAAGTTGTAATAAGAAGTGTGATGATCATCATTAGTAGAGCATTGTCCAGTGTGAGGAAAGGCCAATAAAAAAAGAGAGATGGCCCAAAAAATATATAGAGAGGGGCTAATAAAAAAAAAGAGAAAGCCCCTCCAAAAAAAATGAGAGAAATGAGAGAAGCGACAATGCTACTATCTTTTTCCACACTTGTGCTTCAAAGTAGCACCATGATCTTCATTGTAGAGAGTCTCATGATTAGTCACTTTCATATACTAGTGGGAATTTTCATTATAGAACTTGGCTTGTATATTCCAATGATGGGCTTCCTCAAATGCCCTAGGTCTTCGTGAGCAAGCAAGTTGGATGCTCACCCACTAGTTTCTTTTGTTGAGCTTTCATTCATATTTAGCTCTAGTGCATCCGTTGCATGGCAATCCCTACTCACTCACATTTATATCTATTTATGGGCATCTCCATAGCCCGTTGATATGCCTAGTCGATGTGAGACTACCCCCCTCCTTTTGTCTTCTCCACAGCCACCTCTATTCCACCCATAATGCTATGTCCATGGCTCACGCTCATGTATTGCGTGAAAGTTGAAAGGTTTGAAAAGATAGAGCATGAAAATAAATGCTTGGCTGAAATCGGGGTTGTGCATGATATGAATATTTAGTGTGATAACGAGGGAGCATAGCCAACACTATATGATTTTGTAGGGATAACTTTCTTTAGCCATAGTATTTTGAGAAGACGTGATTGCTTTGTTAGTATTGCTTGAAGTATTGTTATTTCTTATGTCAATATAGACTTTTATCTTGAATATTTCAGATCTGAACATTCATGCCACAATTAAGAGAATTACATTGAAAAACTATATTGGTTAGCAATCCACATCAAAAATTCTTTCTTTATCATTTACCTACTCGAGGACGAGTAGGAATTAAGCTTGGGGATGCTTGATACGTCTCGAACGTATCTATAATTTTTTATTGTTCCATGCTATTATTTATGAAGTCCTAGATGTTTAATGGGCTTTGTAATTCACTTTTATATCATTTTTGGGACTAACCTATTAACCCAAAGGCCCAGTCCAGATTGCTGTTTTTTTTGCCTATTTCAGGGTTTTGCAGAAAAGGAATATCAAACGGAGTCCAAACGGAATGAAACCTTCGCAGGAGATATTTTTGGAGAAAATCACGCGAGATAGACTTCGGGGCCAAGCTAGAGGACAGGGGGCCCACCCTCGAGGGTGGGGGCGCGCCGCCCTTCCCAGGGCGCGCCCCCTGCCTCGAGGGCAGGCCCAGTGGCCCCTGGTGCCCCTCTTCCTCCTATATATACCTACGTACCCCAGAAACTCCATACACAAAGAGAAAACCCTAATTCCACCGCCGTAGCTGCTGTTCCCGTGGAGATCCCATCTTGGAGCCTGTTCCGGGAGGGGGATCCATCACGGAGGCCTTCATCATCATCATCAGCGCCCTCACCATGAGTTGTGAGTATTTTACCACAAACCTTCAGGTCCATAGCTAGTATCTAGATGGCTTCTTCTCTCTCTTCGAATCTCAATACAAAGTTCTCCTCGGTCTTCGAGGAGATCTATTCGATGTAATCTCTTGTTGCGGTGTGTTTGTCGAGATCCGATGAATTGTGAGTTTCTGATCAAGGTTATCTATGAAAGATATTTGGTTCTTCTCTGAACGTTTTATGTGTGCTCATAATATCCTTGCAAGTCTCTTCGAATTATTGGTTTGGTTTGGCCTACTAGATCTATAGTTCTTGCAATGGGAGAAGTGCTTGGCTTTGGGTTCAATCTTGCGGTGTCCTTTCCCAGTGACAGTAGGGGCAGAAAGGCACGTATTGTATTGTTGCCATCGAGGATAAAAAGATGGGGTTTTCATCATATTGCTTGAGTTTATCCCTCTACATCATGTCATCTTGCTTAAGGCGTTACTCTGTTCGTATGAACTCAATACACTAGATGCGTGCTGGATAGCGATCGATGTGTGGAGTAATAGTAGTAGATGCAGGCAGGAGTCGGTCTACTTGTCTCGGACGTGATGCCTATATACAATGATCATGCCTATATAATCTCATAATTATTCGCTTTTCTATCAATTGCTCGACAGTAATTTGTTTACCCGCCGTATAATATCGCTATCATGAGAGAAGCCACTAGAGAAAACTATGGCCCCCGGGTCTATCTCTATCATATTACTTTCCCGTTAATTTTTGTTGCCGTTATTTATTGTCTTTCTTTACTTTCTGTTTTTATACCAAAATTATAAATTATCATCTCTATTAGATCTCACTATCGTAAGTGACCAGAAAGGGATTGACAACCCCTTATCGCGTTGGCTGTGAAGTTCTTATTTGTTTGTCCAGGTGCGAGGGACTGGCGCATGGTCTCCTACTGGATTGATACCTTGGTTCTCAAAAACTGAGGGAAATACTTACGCTACTGTGCTGCATCTCCCTTTCCTCTTCGAGGGAATACAACGCAAGCTCAAGAGGTAGCATAAATCGAAAAAAATTGAAATAAATTGGTAAACGTGAGGAATTTCTCTATTAATCATCTGCAAAAAGAATCAACTAAATAGCACACTCCAGTAAAATCTGATGACCATTCTAGCGAGCGCTAACGATTCTGTTTTTCACAGCAATATCATATAAACTTCACACAAGTCTTCCCAAAGGTTCTACTTGGCACAAACACTAATTAAAACACAAAACCACATCTAAACAGAAGCTAGATGCAATATTTATTCCTGAACAGAAGCAAAAACAAAGAAAATAAAATAAAGTTGGGTTGCCTCCCAACAAGTGCTATCGTTTAACGCCCCTAGCTAGGCACGATGATTTCAATGATGCTCGCATAAAAGATAAGAATTCAAACATAAAGAGAGAATCATGAAGAGTGTGACTAGCACATTTAAGTCTAAGCCACTTCCTATGCATAGGGATTTTGTAAGCAAACAACTTATGGGAACGATAATCAACTAGCCTAGGAAAGCAAAACAAGCATAGCTTCGAGATTTTCAACACATAGAGAGGAAACTTGATATTATTGCAATCCCTACAAGCATATGATCCTCTCTCATAATAATTTTCAGTAGCATCATGAATGAATTCAACAATATAACCAGCACATAAAGCATTCTTTGCATGATCTACTTGCATAGAAATTTTACTACTCTCCACATAAGCAAAATTCTTCTCATTAATAGTAGTGGGAGAAAATTCAACAAAATAACTATCATGTGAAGCATAATCCAATTGAAAACTAAAATCATGATGACAAGTTTCATGGTTATCATTATTCTTAATAGCATACATGTCATCACAATAATCATCATAGATAACAACTTTGTTCTCATAATCAATTGGAACCTCTTCCAACATAGTGGATTCATCACTAAATAAACTCATGGCCTCTCCAAATCCACTTTCATCAATATAATCATCATAAATAGGAGGCATGCTTTCATCATAATAAATTTGCTCATCAAAACTTGGGGGACTAAAATATCATCTTCATCAAACATAGCATCCCCTCAAGTGGATTACCTAAGGTTTATCAATCCGTGGGAGGCGTAGGTTTGTAGGACAGTAGCAAATTTCCCTTAAGTGGATGACCTAAGGTTTATCAATCCGTGGGAGGCGTAGGATGAAGATGGTCTCTCTCAAACAACCCTGCAACCAAATAACAAAGAGTCTCTTGTGTCCCCAACACACCCAATACAATGGTAAATTGTATAGGTGCACTAGTTCGGCGAAGAGATGGTGATACAAGTGCAATATGGATGGTAGATATAGGTTTTTGTAAACTGAAAATATAAAAACAGCAAGGTAGCAAGTGGTAAAAGTGAGCATAAACGGTGTTGCAATGATAGTAGACAAGGCCTAGGGTTCATACTTTCACTAGTGCAAGTTCTCTCAATAAGGATAACATAATTGGATCATATTACTAGCCCTCAACATGCAACGAAGAGTCACTCCAAAGTCACTAATAGCGGAGAACAAACGAAGAGATTATGGTAGGATACGAAACCACCTCAAAGTTATTCTTTCTGATCTATCTATTCAAGAGTCCGTAGTAACGTTCAATCTATCATAGAGTTCGTACTAGAATAACACCTTAAGATACAAATCAACCAAAACCCTAATGTCACCTAGATACTCCATTGTCACCTCAAGTATCCGTGGGCATGATTATACGATATGCATCACACAATCTCAGAATCATCTATTCAACCAACACAAAATCACTTCAAAGAGTGCCCCGAAGTTTCGACCGGAGAGTCAAGACGAAAACATGTGCCAACCCCTATGCATAGATTCCCAAGGTCACGGAACCCGCAAGTTGATCACCAAAACATACATCAAGTGGATCACATGATATCCCATTGTCACCACAGATAAGCACGTGCAAGACATACATCAAGTGTTCTCAAATCCTTAAAGACTCAATCCGATAAGATAACTTCAAAGGGAAAACTCAATCCATTAGAAGAGAGTAGAGGGGGAGAAGCACCATAAGATCCAACTATAATAGCAAAGCTCGCGATACATCAAGATCGTGCCATCTCAAGAACACGAGAGAGAGAGAGAGATCAAACACATAGCTACTGGTACATACCCTCAGCCCCGAGGCTGGACTACTCCCTCCTCGTCATGGAGAGCACCGGGATGATGAAGATAGCCACCGGAGAGGGATTCCCCCCTCCGGCAGGGTGCCGGAACATGGTCTAGATTGGTTTTTGGTGGCACCAGAGGCTTTCGGCGGCGGAACTCCCGATCTAGGTTAATTTCCGAACGTTTCAGTATTTATAGGATTTTTTGGCGTAGGGCACAAGTCAGGGGGCCTTCCAGGCTGTCCACGAGATAGGGGGGCGCCACCACCTGCCCAGGGCACGCCCCCCACCCTCGTGGGCAGCCCATGGCTCTCCTGTGCCAACTCTTTTACTTCGGGGGCTTCTTTTGGTCCAGAAAAAATCATCAAAAATTGGCACGTCAATTGGACTCTGTTTGATATTCCTTTTCTATAAAACTCAAAAACAAGGAAAAAAACAGAAACTGGCACTGGGCTCTAGGTTAATAGGTTAGTTCCAAAAATCATATAAAAGTGTATGACAAAGCCCATTAAACATCCTAGAAGGATAATATAATAGCATGGAACAATAAAAAATTATAGATACGTTGGAGACGTATCAGTGGATTGTGCTTCCCTCGGAGCACCCCCCCAGGTGTTGCCTTGGCCCATTGGGTTTCTTTTGGTCCAAAAAAAATCTCCAAAAAGTTTCTCTGCGTTTGGAGTCCGTTTGATATTGATTTCGTGCGATGTAAAAAACATGCAGAAAACAACAACTAGTACTTGGCACTATGTCAATAGGTTAGTAGCAAAAATGATATAAAACGACTATAAAATGATTATAAAACATCCAAGATTGATAATAAAACAACATGTAACAATAAAAAATTATAGATACGTTGGAGACGTATCAACCGGCCCTTGCAGATGCGGGCAAGGCGGCGCCCACGAAGAAACTGAACATCCCGGACAATTCGGACTCAACATCCGAACACAGTTTCCGAGTATAGCCTAGGATCAAGCCGCTGGCCGAATCGTAAGTATTCAGGCGGTCGCTGCTTGTGTTCAATTCAAATAGTATTCAACGTTTAAGTAATTTCATCATGTCTTTATACAGCCCTCCCCACACACTCCCCGATGCTTCGCTATCATCGGGGAACTCTCTACCGGCGGAGATGGTGGAGAGCGACATGCCACTGATAACCCACAAGTGGAGGGGATCGCAACTGTTTTCGAGAGTGAAGTATTCATCCCAAATTTGTTGATTTGACACAAGGGGAGCCAAAGAATACTCTTAAGTATTAGCAACAGAGTTGTCAATTCTACCACACCTGGAAAGTTAGTATCTGCAGCAAGATAGTTTAGTAGCAAAGTAATATGATAGTGGCGGTAGTAGCAATAAAAGTAACGATAGTGTTTTGTAGTTTTTCTGATAGTAGCAACGGAAAAGTAAATAAGAAACTAGCAATATAGGAAAAGCTGAGGTTGAGGCCCTTAAGGGCATGCTCGCAAAGGCCGAGGAAGAGGCCAAGGTGAGCAAAGCAGTCGCTGACAAAGTGGCTGCCGACCTGAAGGCCGAACAGACCGGCGTCAACAACACGAGTCACGGGTGGACGAAGTCAAACAAGAACTATGAGATGCTATTTGCAAGTGCGAGGCATTGGAGCAGAAGACTTCGGAGCAAGCATCCAAACTCAATATGGCAGTCAATGCTGCCAAGGAGGCGCGGAGCGAATCGCGCAGCGCTCGTGAGGAGATCAAACAAGCACGGTAGATAGCGGCTAGTAAGTCCTTTCTTCTGTAGAGTATCTTTGGAGGTTAGAGGTATCTTGCGTTGACGCTACTGTGGAGTTCTCCAGGAGCGTTTGCGGATCTCCCTAAGAGCATCGTTGACGCCGCCCAATTCTTCTGAGCCCAAGAGGGGAATAACATGGAGAGGCTGTTTTGGTTACAATTCCTTGCACCAGAGCAACCAGTACCTCTGAACGACCAGATGAAGAAGCTGGCCGAGCTGCATAATATGGCCGGTGCGGCCATGAAGGACTTGATAGTACGGCTATGGCCCGCTGAGCCAATCCCAAGTAGTTACTTTGGGTTGATGGGGCGGCTCGTCGATGCGAGGCCGCGGGTCGACGCTGTGAAGCATTCGACCTATATAGAAGGTGCACGGATGGCCTTTGCCCGCGTCAAGATGCATTGGGAAAAGATGAAGGCCGCCGAGATTGCTACTGCTGGCCTGCCGGACGGCAAGGATCATCGGAGGCTGGAAAGGTACTTCGACGATGTCCTAGAAGGAGCCCGCATTGTAGAGGGCCAGTGCTCAAAGGATGTAGTCTTTGAGTAATTCTATTCGGATTGTAAAGACTAAGCTTATGAATCGATGTCTATATAATTTTGCGCTTTATATATTGCAAGCGATTTTTCCTCCTATTCGGCCGTTCGTTTATATCTGAAAGTTTCCAGTCGTCGATTTCAGCCCCCATGTAGACACGACATGGGTATTCAGTATTGCGCGTGAACACTCTTTATCCAACATCTCGGTCCATAAAGGAGGTGTCCGCGGATCGAGCTAGGCAATCATACTATGTGGCTTTGATGCTTTCACTTAGCCATAGGAGCTTGACTTTGTGGGGCTAAGTACTAGCCCCCTAGTGCGTGTGCGGCTTTCCGAACTATGGTGCCCACTTTACGCGGCTGGGCGAAGACCATCCCCTTGCTACGTCTTGAGCTTGCGTTGTTTTCCCTCGAAGAGGAAATGGTGATGCAGCACAGTAGCGTAAGTATTTCCCTTAGTTTTTGAGAACCAAGGTATCAATCCAGTAGGAGACCATGCACGAGTCCTTTCTGAGACCGCAAAACATAAATGTAGAGCACCTTTAAAGATCAAGGACTGACTAGACATTGTAATTCATGGTAAAAGAGATCCAGTCATGATCATACTCAATGCAAATTAATAGTAATACATTCAACGACAGATGTGCTCTCCTACTGGTGCTCTTTGATAAGAGGATGACGACTCTGCATAAAAATAAATAGATAGTCCCTTCGCAAAGGGAAGCAGGGATTTGTAGAGGTGCCAGAGCTCGATTTTTAAATAGAGATGAATAACATTTTGAGCGGTATACTTTCATTGTCAACATAACAACCAAGAATCTCGATATCTCCCATGCTATGCACATTATAGGCGATTCCCAAACAGAATGGTAAAGTTTATACTCCCCCAACCACCGACAAGCACACTCAACGGCTAGCCCGAGACAACGGGTACCGTCCAAACCAGCAACAACCCTCGGGGAGTTTTGTTTATTTATTATGATTTTGAGCTTGGGACTGGGCATCCCGGTTACGAGCCATTTTCTCATGAATGATGAGCGGAGTCCACTCATCGTGAGAATAACCCACCTAGCATGGAAGATATAGACAACCCTAGTTGATACATGAGCTGTTCGAGCATACAAAACAGAATTTCATTTGAAGGTTTAGAGCTTGGCACATACAAATTTACTTGGAACGGCGGGTAAATACCGCATATAGGAAGGTATGGTGGACTCAAATGGAATAACTTTGGGGTTTATGGAAGTGGATGCACAAGCAGTATTCCCGCTTAGTACAGGTGAAGGCTAGAAAGAGACTAGGAAGCGACCAGCTAGAGAGCAACAACAGTCATGAACATGCATTAAAATTAATCAACAATGAATGCAAGCATGAGTAGGATATAAATAACCATGAACATAAATATCGTGAAGGCTATGTTGATTTGTTTCAACTACATGCGTGAACATGTGCCAAGTCAGATCACTTAAATAGTTCAAAGGAGGATACCACCCCATCATACCACATCACAACCATTTTAATATCATGTTGGCACGCAAGATAGACCATTATAAACTCTCAGCTAATTAAGCATGGAATAAGCATCTATGATCTCTAATTGTCATTGCAAGCATATTTCATTCATAACAGGCTGAATCAGGAACGATGAGCCATCATATTTACAAAGACAAGAGAGGTCGAGTTCATACCAGCTTTTCTCATCTCAATTAGTTCATCATATATCATCCTTATTGCCTTTCACTCGCACGATCGAACGGTGTGGGAAAAAATAGTGCACGTGCATTGGACTAAGCTGGAATCTGCAGGCATTTAATACAAGAGAGAAGACAAGGTAATGTGGATCAAGGTTAAATCAGCAACAAAGCATATGAGAGCCACTAAGCAATTTCAATCATGGTCTTCTACTCTTAACCCCCAAAGAAAAGAAAAGAAACTATTTACATGGGAAAGCTCCCAACAAGCAAAAGAAGAACGGGAAATCTTTTTGGGTTTTCATTTTTGACTACTACTACAAGCAAAGAAAGTAAACTAGCTAGAAGCTACAACTAATTTTTTTTTGTTTTTCTGGGTTTTTCTAGCACACAAGAAAAAGACTAAGAAAAATAAATTGAAACTAAGCATGGATGGTACAGTGAAACAGTGTGAGCACCGACAACTAGAATAAGTGTGTGAACATGAATGTAAAGTCGGTGAGAAACACGTACTCCCCCAAGCTTAGGCTTTTGGCCTAAGTTGGTCTATGGCCAGTATTGGCCTGACGGATATCCATAGTTGTAGTTGGGGTCGTACTAGGATGCACCAGATACTGCATGCTATAGGTTCACTAGAAGCATGCAAAGTCCTATCATTTTTCTTTTTCTTCTTCTTAGAAGAACTAGGTGCATCTAAATTAGCTCTATGAGAATCTTGCTCAATTCTCTTAGGGTGGCCTTCAGGATACAGAGGTTCCTGAGTCATTCTACCACCTCTAGTCACAACTCTAATGGCATTATCATTATTCTTACTATTTAATTCATTGAGCAAATCATTCTGAGCCTTAAGTACTTGTTCTACTTGAGTGGTGACCATAGAAGCATGTATACTAATGAGTTTCAGTTCACCTTTAGCTCTAGACAGATAATCACTAAAGCGTTCAATCATATAAGCATTGTGTTGTAATTGTCTACCAACATAAGCATTGAAGTTTTCTTGTTTCACAATAAAATTGTCAAACTCTTCTAAGCATTGGCTAGCGGGCTTATAACGAGGAATATCACCTTCATCAAATCTATAAAGAGAATTTACCTTTACTACCTGTGTCGGGTTATCAAGACCATGTATTTCTTCAATAGGTGGTAAATTCTTAACATCTTCAGGTTTAATACCTTTTTCTTTCATAGATTTCTTTGCCTCTTGCATATCTTCAGGACTGAGGAATAGAACACCTCTTTTCTTTGGAGTTGGCTTAGGGGCTGGTTCAGGAAGTGTCCAATTATTTTCATTGGCCATCATATTATTCAATAGTAGTTCAGCTTGTTCAACTGTTCTTTCCCTGAAAACACAACCAACACAACTATCCAGGTGGTCTCTGGAAGCATCGGTTAGTCCATTATAAAAGACATCAAGTATATCATGCATCTCAAGAGGATGATTAGGCAAAGCATTAAGTAATTGGAGAAGCCTCCCCCAAGCTTGTGGGAGACTCTCTTCTTCAATTTGCACAAAGTTATATATTTCCCGTAAGGCAGCTTGTTTCTTATGAGCGGGAAAATATTTAGCAGAGAAGTAATATATCATATCCTGGGGACTACGCACACAACCAGGATCAAGGGAATTAAACCAAATCTTAGCATCACCCTTTAACGAGAAAGGAAATAGCTTAAGGATATAGTAATAACAAATCTTTTCATCGTTGGTAAACAGAGTGGCTATATCATTCAACTTAGTAAGATATGACACAACAGTTTCAGACTCATAGCCATGGAAAGGATCATAATCAACCAAAGTAATTAACTCAGGATCAACAGAGAATTCATAATCCTTATCAGTAACACATATAGGTGAAGTAGCAAAAGCAGGCTCATGTTTCATTCTAGCATTCAAGGACTTTTCTTTCAGCTTAGCTAATAATTTCTTAAGATCATATCTATCATTGCAAGCAAGAAAGTCTCTAGCAGTTTCTTCATCCATAACATAACCCTAAGGAACAACAGGCAATTCATATCTATTGGGAGTAGTTTCATCATCACTTTCATAAATATCATCAGTTCCAACATTTGCATTCTCCCTAACCTTAGCAATTTGTTCATCTAGAAATTCACCTAGTGCACAGTATCAGGCATAGAAGTAGTTTCATCATACATAGCAGAAGTAGCATCATCAAGAACATACGACATATCAGATTCAATAGCAGGAGTAGGTGTCGCAAGTTTACTCAAAATAGAAGGAGGATCAAGTGCAGAGCTAGATGGTAGTTCCTTACCTCCCCTCGTATTTGAGGGTAAGATCTTGGTTTTTTAGTCCTTCAAATTATTCATAGTGATCAACTGATATAAATCCCAAGTGACTTAAAGAATAGAGCTATACTCCCCGGCAACGGCGCCAGAAAGTAGTCTTGATAACCCACAAGTGTAGGGGATCGCAACAGTTTTTGAGGGTAAAGTATTCAACCCAAATTTGTTGATTCGACACAAGGGGAGCCAAAGAATACTCTTAAGTATTAGCAGCTGAGTTGTCAATTCAACCACACCTGGAAACTTAGTATCTGCAGCAAGATAGTTTGGTAGCAAAGTAATATGATAGTGGCGGTAGCAGCAATAAAAGTAACGATAGTGTTTTTGTAGTTTTTGTGATAGTAGCAACGGAAAAGTAATAAGCAACTAGCAATATAGGAAAAGCTCGTAGGCATTGGATCGGTGATGGGAAATTACGTCGGATGCAATTCATCATGTAGAAGTTATAACCTAGGGTGAAACAGAACTAGCTCCAGTTCATCAATGCAATGTAGGCATGTATTCCGAATATAGTCATATGTGCTTATGGAAAAGAACTTGCATGACATCTTTTGTCCTACCCTCCCGTGGCAGCGAGGTCCTATTGGAAACTAAGGGATATTAAGGCCTCCTTTTAATAGAGTACCGGACCAAAGCATTAACACATAGTGAATACATGAACTCCTCAAACTATAGTCATCACCGGGAGTGGTCCTGATTATTGTCACTTCGGGGTTGCCGGATCATAACACATAGTAGGTGACTATAGACTTGCAAGATAGGATCAAGAACACACATATATTCATGAAAACATAATAGGTTCAGATCTAAAATCATGGCACTCGGGCCCTAGTGACAAGCATTAAGCATAGCAAAGTCATACCAACATCAATCTCAGAACATAGTGCATACTAGGGATCAAACCCTAACCAAACTAACTCGATTACATGATAGATCCCATCCAACCCATCACCGTCCAGCAAGCCTACAACGGAATTACTCACGCACGGCAGTGAGCATCATGGAATTGGTGATGGAGGAAGGTTGATGATGACGATGGCGACGATCTCCACTCTCCGGAGCCCCGAACGGACTCCAGATCAGCCCTCCCGAGAGAGATTAGGGCTTGGTGGCGGCTCTATCTCGTAAAACGCGATAATTCTTTCTCCCTGATTTTTTTTCTCCCCGAAAGTGAACTTATAGGATCTGGGGATACGTCGGTGAAGTACCAGGGGGCCCACGAGGCAGGGGCGCGCCCTGGGCAGGGGGCGCGGCCCCCACCCTCGTGGACAGGGTGTGGGCCCCCTGGTATGGATCTTATTGTAGATTTTTTTTTATATTTTCCAAAATAATTCTCCTTTGATTTTCAGGCGATTCCGAGAACTTTTTATTTCTGCACAAAAACAACACCATGGCAGTTCTGCTGAAAACAGCGTCAGTCCGGGTTAGTTCCATTCAAATCATGCAAGTTAGAGTTCAAAATAAGGGCAAAAGGGTTTGGAAAAGTAGATACGTTGGAGACGTATCAGCCACCGCGGAGCTCGTCACCCGTCTTAGGGGACACTGAGGTGTCCTCCCTACTGGTGTTTGCTGCACAAGGAGGTGGAGATAGGGCGGACAAAAAGGTGCCCTAGGTGGACACCTCGGCCGCCATCGGCCAAGGGGAAGCAGTCCCCATGGCAACCGACAACGGGGAGCCAAAGCAATCCGTCCTGCCACCGAACACCGTTCCGGAGTCCAGTGCGGCTCCAGAATCGGGAAGTCAGTCCCCCACGATGGGGGGAGGAGCAACCGCTCCAACGACGCCCCCATCAATCCGGAGGCGCCGAACACGCTGGACATTGTAGTGGAACACCAAAAGCGGACTGAATGAAGCCTTCAACGGCCTACTGAGAGGCTTCGAGGTATGCGATATAATATTCTAAAAAGAACTCTTTCATTTTATATATGTATAGGTTATAAAACATGTTATACAGACAGTAGCCCCTCATGATTTGTTTGATTCTGAAGAGAATCGGAGAAATGATCCATGCTATAGCATCTAATAGAGCAAAAATGTTTCCCTGTTTGAAAAGGCTTCACTAGTAGTGGCATCTACCCGGGTCGCAGAGGTTTCCTAGCTCAATCGAAAGCTTCAACTAGCTGACGAGGAGCTCGACCGCATCAACAAGCGTTTTGATGAAACACAAGGTATGCGGATTTTCGAAAAATTGAAATGTTAAAAGACTATATGATTGATCTGTGTGAGTGTGAACTCATTGTTCAATACGGCTATGCAACAGTTAGCGCAGCTGAGGTCGAGGCCCTTAAGGGCACGCTCGCAAAGGCCGAGGAAGAGGCCAAGGTGAGCAAAGCAGCCGCTGACAAAGCGGCTGCCGACCTGAAGGCCGAACAGACCGGTGTCAACAACACGAACCACGGGTGGACGAACTCGAACAAGAACTATGAGATGATATTTGCAAGTGCGAGGCATTGGAGCAGAAGACTTCGGAGCAAGCATCCAAACTCAATACGGCAGTCAATGCTGCCAAGGAGGCGCGGAGCGAATCACGCAACGCTCGTGAGGAGATCAAACAAGCGCGGTAGATAGCGGCTAGTAAGACCTTTCTTCTGCAGAGTATCTTTGGAGGTTAGAGGTATCTTGCGCTGACGCTACTGTGGAGTTCTCCAAGAGCGTTTGAGGAGCTCCCTAAGAGCATCGCCGATGCCGCCCAATTTTTCCGAGCCCAAGAGGGGAATAACATGGAGAGGCTGTTCTGGTTGCAATTCCTTGCACCAGAGCATCCAGTACCTGTGAACGACCTGATCAAGAAGCTAGCTGAGCTGCATAATATGGCGGGTGCGGCCATGAAGGACTTGATAGTACGGCTATGGACCGCTGAGCCAATCCCAAGTAGTTACTTTGGGTTGGTGAGGCGGCTCGTCGATGCGAGGCCGCGAGTCAACGCTGTTAAGCGTTCGGCCAATATAGAAGGCGCACGGATGGCCTTTGCCCGCGTCCAGATGCATTGGGCAAAGATGAAGGCCACCAAGATTGCTACTACTGGCCTACCGGAGGGCAAGGATCATCGGAGGCTGGAAAGGTACTTCGACGATGTCCTAGAAGGACCCCAATTGTAAAGGGCCAGTGCTCAAAGGATGTAGTCTTTGAGTAATTCTATTCGGAATGTAATGACTAAGCTTGTGAACCGATGTCTATATAATTTTGCGCTTTATATATTGCAAGCGATTTTTCCTCCTATTCGGCCGTTTGTTTATATCTGAAAGTTTCTAGTCGTCGATTTCAGGCCCCGTGTAGATACTACATGGTTATTCGGTATTGCGCGTGAACACTCTTTATCCAACGTCTTGGTCCATAAAGGAGGTGTCCGCAGATCGAACCAGGCAATCATACTATGTGGCTTTGATGCTTTCACTTAGCCATAGGAGCTTGACTTTGTGGGGCTAAGTACTAGCCCCCTAGTGCGTGAGCGGCTTTCCGAACTATGGTGCCCACTTTACGCGGATGGGCGAAGACCATCCCCTTGCTACGTCTTGAGCTTGCGTTGTTTTCCCTCGAAGTGGAAAGGGTGATGCAACACAGTAGCGTAAGTATTTCCCTTTGTTTTTTAGAACCAAGGTATCAATCCAGTAGGAGACCATGCAAGAGTCCCTCGTACCTACACAAACAAATAAGAACCTTGCAACCAACGTGATAAAGGGGTTGTCATTCCCTTCTCCGCCACTTGCAAAAATTGAGATCTGATAGAGATGATAAGATAATATTTTTGGTATTTTTGTTTTAAAGATTGAAAGTCAAGATTGCAAAACAAAAGTAAAGTAAAGATAAATAGTTGATGGAAGATTGATAGGATAGAAGATAGACCCGGGGGCCATAGGTTTCACTAGTGGCTTCTCCCATGATAGCAGATTTTTATGGTGGGTGAACAAATTACTGTCGAGCAATTGATAGAAGAGCGCATAGTTATGAGAATATCTAGGCACGATCATTGTATATAGGCATCACGTCTGTGACAAGTAGACCGAAACGATTCTGCATCTACCACATAGATCGCTATCCAACATGCATCTAGAGTATTAAGTTCATAAGAACAGAGCAACGCCTTAAGCAAGATGACAAGATTTAGAGGGATAAAATCATGCAATATGATGTAAACCCCATCTTTTTATCCTCGATGGCAACAATACAATACGTGCCTTGCTGCCCCTGCTGTCACTGGGAAAGGACACCGCAAGATTGAACCCAAAGCTAAGCACTTCTCCCTTTGCAAGAACTACCAATCTAGTAGGCCAAACTAAACTGATAATTCGAAGAAACTTGCAAAGATATTTAAATCATGCATAAAATATTTCAGAGAAGAACCAAATATTGTTCATAGATAATATTGATCATAAATCCACAATTCATCGGATCTCGACAAACACACCGCAAAAAGAATTGCATCGAATAGATCTCCAAGAAGATCGAGGAGAACTTTGTATTCATATCCAAAGAGAGAGAGAAGAGGCAATCTAGCTAATAACTATGGACCCGAAGGTCTATAGTAAACTACTCACAACTCATCGGAGAGGCTATGGTGTTGATGTAGAAGCCCTCCATGATCGATTCCCCCTCCGGTGGAGCTCCGGAACATGCCCCAAGATGGGATCTCACGGGTACAGAAGGTTGCGGCGGTGGAATTAGGGTTTTGTGGTGCTCCCCGATGTTTTAGGGTACGTAGGTATATATAGGAGGAAGAGGCGTGTCAAGGGAGCCACGAGGGTGGGGGACGCGCCTACCCCCTGGGCGCGCCCCCTGCCCTCGTCGCCGCCTCGTTCCTTCCCTGGTGTGTACTCAAAGTCTCATGTGTTGTATTTGTTCCAAAAATGAGTCTCCCAAAGGTTTCATTCCGTTTGGACTCCGTTTGATATTCCTTTTCTACGAAACACTGAAATAGGCAAAAAACAACAATTTATACTGGGCCTTGGGTTAATAGGTTAGTCCCAAAAATAATATAAAAGTGTATAATAAAGCCCATTAAACATCCAAAACAGATAATATAATAGTATGGAACAATCAAATATTATAGATACGTTGGAGACATATCAAGCATCCCCAAGTTTAATTCGTGCTCGTCCTCGAGTAGGTAAATGATAAAAAACAGAATTTTTGATGTGGAATGCTACCCAACATAATTCTCAATGTAATTTTCTTTATTCTGGCATGAATGTTCAGATCCGAAAGATTCAAGAAAAAATTCTATATTGACATAAGAATAATAATACTTCAAGCATACTAACAAAGCAATTATGTCTTCTTAAAATAACATGGCCAAAGAAAGTTCATCCCTACAAAGTCATATAGTTTGGCTATGTTCCGTCTTCTTCACACAAAATACTCAAATCATGCACAACCCCGGTTTTAGCCAAGCAATTGTTTCATACTTAATTTTTTTAAAACTTTTTCAACTTTCACGCAATACATGAGCGTGAGCCATGGATATAGCACTATGGGTGGAATAGATTGGTGTTTGTGGAGAAGACAAAAGAAGAAGATGGTCTCACATCAACTAGGCTTATCAATGGGCTATGGAGATGCCCATCAATAGATATCAATGTAAGTGAGTAGGGATTTCCATGCAACAGATGCACTAGAGCTATAAATGTATGAAATCTCAACAAAAGAAACTAAGTGGGTGTGCATCCAACTTGCTTGCTCACGAAGACCTAGGGCATTTGAGGAAGCCCATCATTGGAATATACAAGCCAAGTTCTATAATGAAAATTCCCACTAGTATATGAAAGTGACTAAACAAGAGACTCTCTATCATGAAGATCATGGTGCTACTTTGAAGCACAAGTGTGGAAAAAGATAGTAGCATTGTCCCTTTTTTCTTTTCTTTTTCTTTTTCTTTTTTTGGGCTTTTTTTGGCCTTTCTTTTTTTTCCTTTTTTTTCTTTTGGACAATGCTCTAATAATAATGATCATCACACTTTTAATTACATACAACTCGATACTAGAACAAAGTATGACTCTATATGAATACCTCTGGCGGTGTACTGTGATGTGCAATGAATCAAGAGTGACATGTATGAAAAAATTATGCATGGTGGCATCGCCACAAATACGATGTTGATACGTCCAAAATGCATCACTATTTTGTATCATAATTTATCCTTATTCATTGATATATCTCATGTTACGATGATGTTCTTATGTTGTTTTGGTCTATTTTACACAGTTTGCAACTTTCCGATGCCAAAGCAGCTGACGCAAGATTCAGCAGTAAAAAGTGGACGCTGAGTTGCTAAAGAAGAATACCTCCAAATTACCTGAAAATTGACGGGAGATATTTTTCAGACGAATCACGAAGACGTGCGAAAGGGCAGCCGTAGGGGGGCCACAGGGTGCCCAGGCGCCCTGGGGGCGCCCCCCCTGGCCGCGCCGGGGGGGCGCTTGGAGCCCCTGGCCCACCTCTGGTCGCCCCCTTTTGCATATATACTCTCTGTTATCCGAAAACCCTAAAAAATGGGAGTATTTACGGAGTTCCGCCGCCGCTCCGTGGCGGAAACCTACAGAGAAGAAAAAGCCATCTCCGGCGGGAAGATTCCACCGGGGAGATCGTCGCCATCGTCATCACCATCGTCACGGGCATCATCGAGATCATCATCAACATCATCCCCAACACCAGCACCATCTCCATCTTCATCCAAACCCCATCTCACAATTGCAACTTGTGTTGTAACGCGTACTACCTATCCTCTCTACTCCATCGGTGTTGATTACTACTTTGTGGTGAATGCTATTGAGTTTTGTTGGAGAAATATTATTATGTCCAGATTGTTTATCACCTATTTATACCCACTGGTCATGATCTCTTTTATGTCTCGTGAGTAGTTGCCTTGGTTCTTGAGGACATGGGGAAAGTCTTGTTGTTAGTAGTCATATGCTGTTGAAGTAATATGTGTTGTTTGATAATTAAGTTGTGTTGTCATTCTACTAGTGGTGTTGTGTGAGTCGAACACTCAACACTTCGCCTTATTAAGGACCTAGGAGAATACATTGTGTACAAAGAATGCTTATGGTGGGTTGCCGGAGTGACAGAAACCTGAACCCCAGTTCGCACGCTTTTGCATAAGGGAATAATGGATCCTCGATTGTATTGCTATGGTTAGGCTTTTGCCTTAAATTCTATCTTGTATTTGCGGATGCTTGCAAGGTGTTTAATCATAAGAGTGCACTCATCTTAGTCTAGAGAGTGTACTAGCATAGATCCACCCACTCAACACTTATCAACACATAACATAGTATCGATACGGAATATGGCGAAAGCACATGACTACCTCTCCTGTGTGTCCTCAGGAACGCTTTAGTCTTTATAAGTTCAGTTGCTAGGCCTCTCCTTTGCTAAGAAAGGATTGGGCCACTTGTTACTCTCAGTGCCCATTACATTGCTTGCTTTTACTTTCCTGTTGCTTATACCGAGAAAATCCCTAAAAAGTTATCTTTTAGTGCTTGCAGTATTTTCTTGCTCAGAATCTCTTATCAATACCTTCTGCTCCTCGTTGGGTTCGACACTCTTACTTGTCGAAAACGCTGCAATAGATCCCTTACGGTTGTGGGTCATCAAGTACTGTTTTCTGGCGCCGTTGCCGGGGAGCGTAGCGCTATTGGTAAAGTGAAACTGGTAAGGAAGTTTTTATAATTCCGTTCTTATTTTTTTGCTATTGCTGCTCTTTGTCCTTATGGACAACCCTGTTATTGGATCATTGCTTGCGGGGAGACGCCCCACATCTGTGGTGGTTGATCCTCCCCCTACTGAAATTGTGCCATATAAAATACCAGCTGGTATTATCGATTATGTTTTGGCTAATCGTTATGCAGGAGACAGACATCCCGGTGAACACTTGCTATATCTGTCACAAGTATGTTCATTATTCAAGCTTGCAGGTGTATCGAGAAGTTTGTCATGAGGAAATTGTTCGCCGTATCACTTATAGATAAAGCTTCGGATTGGTATAGGCTTCTCGATAACTCACACTTGCTTGACTGGCAGGAGCTTATGTCTCTCTTTTATACTAAGTTTTATCCTCTTCATGAAATTCATCGAGACAGGAACTATATTTATAACTTTAGGTCTCGTGACGGAGAAAGCATTGCTCAAGCTTGGGGGAGATTGAAGTCCCTAATGCTCAAATGCCCTATTCATAAACTTCCCAAGGAAATTATACTTACAAATTTTTATGCCAGGCTTTCTCGTCAGGATAAGGAGATGCTGGATGCCTCCTCTAGTGGGGTATTTCAGAAGAAGAGTGTTGAAGAAAGGTGGGATCTCATTGAAAGGATCCAGAGGAATACCGAAGATTGGGAAATTGATAAAGGTATTGAACCCGCTATAAATTATGAACATGATTATATTGAGAGCTATGTGAAAACTGATTACTTCAATACTTTTTGCTCTAAGATTGGTCTTGATTCCCATCTAGTGATTGATTTCTGTAAGAATTTTGCCTCTCACGTTGATTCTTTTAAAAAGAAGAGAGACCAGCATCATGAACCTTTTAAAGAGCGACCTGTTGATATTCATGTTGCTGAACCTATTTTGCCTGCAGTTATATATGAACAACCTCCTTTTCCTGCAAGGATGAGGGAGCATACTCTTGTGACAGGCATAATAAATAAAAGTGAGAGGAGAGTTGATGAGCCTGAGGACCAGATCAGGGTCGATCCTCAAGTTGCATTGATTAAAGACCTTGTTACTAATGATGTTTTAGATTCCAATATAAATTTTTGTGTTGTTTCCACTAACCTTGTCACAGCCAAGAATAAAGGCCCAATTTCAGGTACTCCAGTGGTATCTGTTAGAATAGGAGATCACAATTATTATGGGCTATGCGATTTGGGATCGAGTGCGAGTGCTATTCCTTATTCACTTTACGAGGAGATCATCGGTGAGATTTCCCCTTGTGAACTTGAAGAAGTTGATGTTACCATTCATCTTGCAAACAGAACAACTATCTCTCCTATCGGAATTGTGAGGGACGTTGAAGTCCTATGTGGAAAGGTAAAATACCCTACCGACTTTCTAGTACTTGGTTCAGAGAGGGACAATTTCTGTCCTATTATTTTTGGTAGACCTTTTCTTAGAACTTGTGGAGCTATAATAGATTGCAAGAAAGGTAAAGTTTCTGTTGAATTCAATGGTGAGCCGTATGAATTTAATTTTTCTAAGTTCTCTAAGCAGCCTCGTGGTACCAATTTACCTTGTGATGATAAACTTATTGAAAGCATTGCCTCTATTGCTATTCCCCCTAATGATCCTTTGCAGCAATACATGGAGGACCACGAGAATGATTTGCATATGCAGGAAAGAAATGAACTAGATGAAATATTCTTGAGGCAACCTGTTATCCTGAAGCACAACCTTCCGGTTGAACCTTTGGGAATTTTATCAAAACCAAAAGAAGACCTGGTGTTCGATCTTAAACCTCTTCTAGATACGCTCAAGTATGCTTATTTAGATGAAAAGAAAGTATATCCTGTTATTATCAATTCTAACATTTCAGGATATGAAGAAGAGCGATTATTGGAAGTACTTCGTAAACACCGAGGCGCAATTGGCTACACCCTTGATGACCTTAAGGGGATCAGTCCATCTATCTGTCAACATACTATCAACCTTGAGCCTGATGCTAAACCAGTTGTTGATCATCAACGACGGTTGAACCCGAAGATGATGGATGTTGTGAGAACTAAGATTCTCAAGCTTCTAGCCGCAGGTATTATCTACCCTATAGCTGATAGTAAGTGGGTAAGCCCGGTACATTGTGTTCCTAAGAAAGGAGGTACAACTATGGTTCCTAATGATAAGAATGAACTAATACCTCAAAGAATTATTATTGGATATAGAATGTGTATTGATTACAGGAAGTTGAACAAGGCAACCAGGAAGGATCACTACCCGTTGCCGTTCATCGACCAAATGCTTGAAAGGTTATCCAAAAATACCCACTTTTGTTATCTCGATGGTTATTCTGGCTTCTCTCAAATTCATGTTAATACTGCTGATCAAGAGAAGACCACTTTTACTTGTCCCTTTGGTAGTTATGCTTACAGGCGTATGCCTTTTGGTTTATGTAATGCCCCTGCTACTTTTCAAAGGTGTATGTCTGCTATCTTTCATGGTTTCTGCGGGGATATTATGGAAGTCTTCATGGACGATTTCTCCGTCTATGGAACCTCCTTTGACCATTGTCTTCACAATCTTAATAAAGTTTTGCAGAGGTGTGAGGAGACGAATTTGGTACTCAACTGGGAGAAGTGCCACTTCATGGTTAATGAAGGAATTGTTCTTGGCCACAAGATTTCCGAAAGGGGAATTGAAGTGGACAAAGCCAAGATCGAAGCTATTGAGAGGATGCCCTATCCAAGGGGCATCAAAGGTATTCACAGTTTTCTTGGTCATGCTGGTTTCTATAGAAGATTTATTAAAGACTTTTCTAAAACCTCGAGGCCCCTCACTAATCTTCTCCAGAAGGACGTCCCTTTTGTATTTAATGAGGATTGTAAGGAAGCTTTTGAAGTCCTTAAGAAAGCTTTAATAACAGCTCCTATAGTACAACCACCTGACTGGAATTTACCTTTTGAGATTATGTGTGATGCAAGTGATTTTGCTGTTGGAGCTGTTTTAGGACAAAGAGTTGATAAGAAATTGAATGTTATACATTATGCTAGCAAAACCCTTGATAGTGCTCAAAAGAACTATGCTACTACTGAGAAGGAATTCTTAGCTGTAGTTTTTGCTTGTGATAAGTTTAGGTAGTATATTGTTGATTCCAAAGTTATTATTCATACTGATCATGCTGCCATTAAATATCTTATGACAAAGAAGGATGCCAAGCCAAGGCTTATTAGATGGGTACTCCTTCTTAAAGAATTTGATTTGCAGATTGTTGATAGGAAAGGAGAAGACAATCCGGTGGCGGACAATCTTTCAAGGATGGAAGATATACCGCACGACCCCATCTCGGTCAACGATAGTTTTCCAGACGAGCAACTTGCCATTGTAAAAGTACAATCTCTTTCCGATCCTTGGTATGCAGATTATGCTAATTTTATTGTTGCGAAGTATTTGCCTCCAGGTTTAACATTTCAGCAAAGGAAGAAGTTCTTCCATGATTTGAGGCACTACTTTTGGGATGACTCACATCTTTTCAAAGAAGGTCCCGATGGGATCGTGAGAAGATGCATACCGGAGCATGAGCAGAAGGACATTCTCAGACGATGTCATGATAGTCCCTATGGAGGACATCATGCCGGTGAGAGGACTGCACATAAGGTTCTTCAATCAGGTTTTTATTGGCCTACTCTCTTTAAAGATGCTAGAAATTATGTTTTAGCCTGTGATAAATGTCAGAGAGTTGGTAACATTAGTAGAAGGAATGAGATGCCTATGAATTACTCACTAGTGATTGAACCTTTTGATTGTTGGGGTTTTGATTTTATGGGTCCTTTTCCTTCTTCGCACAAGTACACTCACATTTTAGTAGCTGTTGATTATGTGACCAAGTGGGTTGAAGCAATCCCCACTGAAAGTTCTGATCACAAGACATCTTTGAAAATGCTTAAAGATGTAATTTTTCCTAGGTTTGGTGTACCAAGGTATCTCATGACCGATGGAGGATCACACTTCACGCACGGAGCTTTTAGAAAGGCTTTGTCCAAATACGTTGTCAATCATAGAATTGCTTCACCATATCATCCTCAAACTAGTGGGCAAGTTGAGCTCACCAATAGAGAGATTAAGTTGATCTTACAGAAGACAGTAAACAGAAATAGAAAGGACTGGTCGAATAAGTTAGGAGATACTTTGTGGGCATATAGAACTGCTTACAAAAACCCCATGGGCATGTCCCCCTATAAGATGGTGTATGGCAAGGCTTGCCATTTGCCATTAGAGTTAGAGCACAAAGCTTTCTGGGCTGTTAGAGAGCTTAATGCTGACCCAAAATTAGCTGGTGAGAAGCGTCTCATGAACTTGACTTCTCTAGATGAATGGAGAAGTGAAGCTTACGAGAGCGCTAAAATGTTCAAGGAAAAGGTAAAAAAGTGGCATGATAGGAAGATTCTGAAACGTGAATTTAATGTTGGTGATAAAGTTTTGTTGTTTAGATCCCGTTTCAGGTTTTCTCCAGGCAAACTACTTTCCAGGTGGGAAGGGCCATTTCATATTGAAGAAGTCTATCGGTCTGGTGCAATTAAAATTAACAATTTTGAAGGCACCAAACCTCAAGTTGTGAATGGGTAAAGACTTAAACATTACATAGCAGGAGACCCTGTCGATGTTGATGTGAATATAATATACACAACAACTCACGAGGAACATGTTGCAGCCCTGTTTCAGACGCCAGCAGAAGCAGAATAAAGAAAAGGTATGTAGTACGATAAGGAAACATCGCGAACCATCATAAAAGTTCCGTATTATGAGTTTTTGCAAAATTAGTAAAATTCTGAGCCTAAGTGGAGTCGGAGACGAGCTCCAGGGGGTCCAGGCGCCCCCCTGGCGCACCCTACCTCCTGGCCGCGCCACCAGGGCGCCTGGACACCCGGGAGTCCGCCTCCGACTCCGCTTTAGCCCATTACCTTCCTTTCTGTGCATAGATTTTTGCTATATATTTGCCCGGATTGTTCCGGCAACGTATCTTGTGATTTCGCGTGTTTTCTTTTCGATCTGTTTCTGCCAGGGAATCTTTTAGCTGAATTTAGGTGCCATGGCTTCTCCAAGTTCCCCCAAGGACAAGTTCGTCGTCAACGTCATCAACCCTTACCTCGCTGAGGTGAAGAAGCACCCTCAGGTTGTTCGGATGGAGGACGGTGTCCTTCATCAAGAAGATCTGAAGGGACCTATCAAGGAGGGGAGCATCCAGGCCAGGCTGGAAGAAGTGGAGCAAGAAGTCTTCGAGTACAAGAAGATGATCGAGCGTGGTGTTGAAGCTAACTTTAACATCACCAACGAGCTGAAGAACTACTTCCTGAAGGAGATGAAGGAGATGTGGAAAAGCATCACCGCGTCTGAAGAAAGAATTATAGAGCTCCAAGGGCAAATTAATGATCTACATCGCCAGAACTGTGAGTATGAACTAAGGTTTATGCGCATGAGTATGGGTGCTGCTTGCAGGATTCAGGAGACAAGCTTCTCATATGAGACTGGAGAACCCCTTCCATGGAAGCGTTTCGCCGAGGACTACGTGATCAACGCCAACAAGGATGAGGAGTGATATCTCCTGGGGTAATGGCATTCCCTTGGCTTGTTCCAAGCTTGGGGGAGTGCCCGGTATCTTTATCTTTACCTTTTGCCTTTTAGAGTCAAGTAGAGTCGTATCATGTCTAGGGAAGTTATTTTATGAAATAGATGTGTGCATTGAGGTCTATCACTCCTTCGGTGGAGATTGTATCCGTGAGTGTGGAGTCGTCTATGATGGAATATTAATGAGAAGTTTATTGGTTCCTTTTGCTACACTCGGTATTCTCTTCACGCAATCAACCTTATATGATGATTCTTATGAGGAGTATTGACCTTATATCAGGTATGGCTGTGAAAACTTTATTTAATCTTGTCAAACATAGCTTTGGTCATAACAACAAGCATGATTTTCTTAAAGTATCGACATAGCTAAAACCTTTATGTTATTATGCTTGAAGTGTTATGCTGACAAGGAAGACAAGTTGATGTGTTATGCTTATTTCAATGTTTATGCTTTATATTGTTTTGCATCTTAGTCATCATCAATTGTCTGTTCTCTCAAAACCTTTGCTAGCCTAACTCTGTACTAAGCAGAATCCTGCTTGTGCATCCATACCCTTAAACCAATACCTTCCATATGAGTCCACCATACCTTCCTACTCATGGTACTCCACTACCACTTCCTAAAGTATAGAATTTATGTGTTATCCTTAAATGTTCAAAATCTTTTATTTTTGTGCCTCTGCTTTAGCTCATGAGGAAGTAGTAGCTAATTCATGATCTTTTTGAGTTGGACAAGCTTCACCCCGGGATTGCATGTCTAATGTGCAAACCCATAATTCGAGAAGGAACTGGCAAAGAGTGCGCCCGACTTAAAAATAATATAACAAACAAACCCTCCTTCACGCTTTGTTCATGAGAAATCAGAAAACTTTGGCAGTGATAAACAAAGGAGAATAAGAGGATGTGATCGTCCTCGTGCGGGAGCTGTTCATCAAAACTTGTCCAGCTCAAGAAGTAATTGGGTTACCTATTAGCATTCATTGACAAATCATGCACCTCTCAAAATTTGTTTTCATTCTGTTTGATTTAAGGATAGCACATGAGTTTTCCCTACTACCCTAGAGCAGGGCCTATCTTTTAATTTTAAGTTGAGTCAGTTATTCCTACTCCCTTCTATTCTTAAAGAGAACAGACATTTGATGTTGATAAGGATTCATTCATATAAAGCTGCATTAAGATTTTTCATATCATATCCTTGTTGACATTATCATTTGATAAGTAAGTTGTTTGTCAAGCCCAGCTAAGGCAAATATCTTCCTTTGTGTTAACATTTTCACTTCTTGCCTGATAACATGTTCTTTCAAAAACTTCATTAATCTCATCAAAACATAAAGAAAGAGCAAAAGTAAAAGCTATTAGTTGTTCTTTAACCAAAGGACATGTTTGCCATGGTTCAATGAGTTTCCTTAGCCCTATTTCCGAACATAAGTGTTACTACTCTTTCATAAGGGCTTTATTAGTTGAAAATTGCTGTTGAGGATATTTGAGTTGGTGAAGAAACTGAGATGCTTCTTGTCCGTATTCTATTTATCGACACTTCTGTCGGTGTACTAAGATAGGGGTACCTTAGTACCCCAACTTGTGCACGGGCAGTAGCAGCTTCCCGTGGCAGGGCTTACCACGTGCTCGCCGAGAACCTTTCTGGTCCCTATGAAGCCATTCAAGAACAAAGTATACAAGTCAGAAGATCAAGGACCCGGCAAGAGGAGCTTGCCGGGAAGGCCGCACCAGGCTCAAGGTTATCACTTTAGCACAAGACCCTGGCAAGAGGAGCTTGCCAGGAAAGCCAAGGAACACATATCTCAAGAGATGCCTCGGCGCATCATGCGCCCCGGCAGGACCCGGAGAGCGACAAGCTTCCGGGCCCGGCAAGATCACTACCCCGGCAAGGTGCTTGCCGGGGAAACTTACGCTGTGTGCCCGCGCTCCAGCTCATCTGCCCACGCGTCGCCCTGGGGCCCTTCCAGGGACGCGTGGCAGACGGCTGTGCAGCCTGGGGCACACGGTGGCAAGCCACGGTGACGAGGCTACCGCCGTGGCGAACGGAGAAGCATGGACGGACGCTTTTGGGGGCGACGGCGACGGGCATTTAATGCCCTTGTCCCCCACTGTCAAAGTTAGGTGAAGACCACTGTTCATATACTGTTCATGCACTGTTGCAACTACCACCAAATTTACACTTTTACCCTCCTCTACGTTGACACCTGTCGGTGACCCCTTTGAGCTATAAAAGGAGGCCCATGCACAACGTAGAGGAGGTTCGAAACCTAGACAACTCTCTAGCTCGGTGTAGCTAGTACTCTAGATCTTCAAGCTCCCGAGCTCAAGAACTCAATACAACCTAAGCAGGAGTAGGGTTTTACGCGTCCGCGCGGCCCGAACCTGGGTAAAACTGCCCGCGTGTGCCCCTCGATCTGCTCTCCGTGCTCCCTCCGCTCCCTTACCGCAACGTAGAAGGGGCTCCGGTCCCATAGGTGCTCGTGGGAGGACAGTTTTCCCCCGACATCTTTGGCGCGCCAGGTAGGGGGCGTCGAGGTTGTGCGAACCTGATCCGGCGCTCACGCGGGCGCAACCTTCAGCAACTTCACCAGCTTCATCAACCTCATCGACAACATCAACATGCCTCCGAAGAAGAAGGCTTCGGAGGTCGGAGGCCCGTCTGCGTCGATCCCACCGCCACCAGAACCAACGGTTGGTGGAGGAGACGCCGGCGGAAGGGTGGTCGCCGGCGAGGAAACTCACGGCGCCACCAAGTCCAAGGACAAGACTGACGACCGGGCGAACTCCAAAGCCTCGGTGTCAGTACACGCCCCACGTCCCTCCCAGGAGGTGCAAGACCAGCAGCGGCGTGGTACGGGAGATACCATACGCTTGCTGGGGCGTGGCCAAGCCGGAGGATCGCGGGATGCTCAAGGCCAGCGCGCTGGTACGAGCAAGGCACGGTCGCCGGGGCGGGAACATGCTCCTTCTAACGCGGTTAGAAGTCCGAGCGTGTCCCGCTCCTCGCACCGCTCGCCGCCGCTCCCCTCCTCTCCAGCAGAAGCTCTAGCAAGAGCACAGCTGCTCCTCGACTTCCCTCCAGCGGCAGATAAAGCCGAAGACTGGAGGGCAACGATCCAGAGTCTCATCGCCTTCGCCAACAACGACGCGCCTCAGCAGCCAGCAACTTCGCGGCCGCGGCAAGTCGACCAAACGAAGGCCGATGGAGACAAGACCGCCGGGGGTGCAACCACCGTGCACTCCCCGCCGCGGAAGCAGAAATCGCCACCCCGCCGGATCAACGTCGACGACGACTCTACGGCGTCGTCGGATCCGCGGGCTCGCCGTGATCAGCGTCAAGTCCTAGACGACCGGCGACAAGAGGACGCTCGGACTCGCATCGAGCGTCGACGAGAAGCCCGAAGACAGTCAGATCAGCGCGCTGGGACCGCTGTCGATGCGCACGCGCCTGGTGAACCAGGCGACTTGCCGTACGCGACAGGTTGCCCTGCGTTCACCCGTGAGCTGCGGCAAGTCCAGTGGCCCAGCATGAAGAATTTCAAGCCCGACGTACCCGAGAAGTACGACGGCAAGACACACCCCTCGGAGTTCCTCAGCATCTACACCATTGCGGTGCAGGCTGCCGGGGGACGCGACGAGAAGATCCTAGCCAACTACTTCCCGCTAGTGCTTAAGCCAAACGTCCGGTCTTGGCTTATGCACTTGCCGGAGAACTCCATCTCTTCATGGGCGGATCTGTGCCACCAGTTTGTCGGCGCCTTCATAGGCGGCCACAAACCCCACGGCCAGGAGAGCGATCTCCACATCTTAGCCCAGAAGGAGGGAGAGTCCCTGCGCAAATACATCCAAAGATTCAGCCGCGTCCAGCACAACATTCCCGATGTCCACCCTGCCGCGGTTATCAGCGCGTTCCACCAGAACGTGCATAACCGCCGGATGAGGGAGGAGATGGCCATGACCAAGATCCGGGATGTCAGCGAGCTCTACGCTCTGGCCGACAAGTGTGCGCGCGCTGAAGAGGGGAGGAGACTCCCCGGAGAGGATACTGGCGCAGGAGGAAGCGACAGCGAGGATGCCGCCCCGGCAAGGAAAAACCGGCGGCGGAATAACAGGAAGAAGAAGAGCAAGGAGGTGCTGGTTGTCGAGCAATCCGGCAAGGAGGCTCCCGCCAAGAAGGCACAGGCTGGCGGTTCCGGCAAGGAGCCCGCCCCTGTAGCGGCAGCCGACAAGCAGGATGGCTCCGACAAGCAGTACTGCAAGATCCACCGCACCAAGGGCCACGATCTTCAGAACTGCAAAAGAGTCGAGTACCTCGTAGAGCAGCAGAAGGCTGAATACGAGCGTCACGACAAGGAGAAGGCCCAAGGAGGCGGAGCAGAACCCAGCAAGAAGCGGCCGTTCAATGGCCGGGGAGGACGCCGCGGCAAGGCCAAGCAGCGGCAAGGTGACAGACCTCCCCGGGGCCGCGACAAGGATGAGGATGAAGACGACGATGATGACATGGAAGAAGGAGACAACAGCGAGCAGGAGTTCCAGAAGGCCACAGAGGTTCTGTGTGTCGACGGAGGCGCCTCTCTGCACACTTCCCACCGCCAGCTCAAGCAGTGGGTGCGAGAAGTGAATGCAGCTGAGCCGCCCGTCGAGTCACGCAGGCTGCTGAAATGGTCCGGCACGCCCATCATCTTTGACCTTGAGGACCACCCTGACCGCACCACTGCGGTCGGGTGCTTGCCGATGTTGGTCTCACCAACTATCCGCAATCTCAAGGTCACCAAGATGTTGGTTGACGGCGGGGCCGGCCTGAACTTGATCTCCTCAGCTGTGATCAAGAATCTACAGATCCCAGACAGCGAGCTCGAGGAAATTGGGTTGTTCCAAGGGATCAACCCGGGAAGGAGCAAGCCGAAGGGGAAGATTACGCTGCCAGTGACCTTTGGCGGGGAGCTCAACTTCAGGACAAAGAGGATCACGTTTGATGTTGCCGATATCCCATTACCATACAATGGGATACTTGGCCGTCCTGCTCTCGCCAAGTTCATGGCAGCTTCCCACTATGCATACAACGTACTCAAGATGCCGGGGCCGATAAGCGTCATCTCTGTCCCTGGCGACAAGAAGGACGCGCTTATCTGCGCCGACAAGATCTACCGGGATGCAGCAGCCGTAGCAGAGAGCAACACACTTGCCGCTGAAGCTCCCGGGGGGAAGACCAAGACCAAGTCCGGCAAGAGCTCTGGAGCCCACTCCGGCAAACGCACCTCTTCGGAGTGCTGCGTTGCCGTTGAGGACGCACCATCGAGCTCCACCGGCAAGTGTAAGAAAGGAATGGCAGCTCCAGCGGCAACCAAGAAGGTGTCCGCCAAGGAGGACGGGACTAGTGGTACCTTCACCATCAGTGCTACACTCGACCACAAATAGGAAAGCGCGCTCGTTGCCTTCCTGCGGGCGAATGTCGACGTGTTTGCATGGCAACCGTCTGACATCCCCGGCGTTCCCAGGAAGGTAATGGAGCACAAGCTTGCTGTTTGTCCTCACGCGCGGCCCGTCAAGCAGAAGGTCAGAAAGCAAGCCGTGGAGCGCCAAGAGTTCATCGCCGAAGAGATAAAGAAGTTAGAAGCAGCAGGCCTGGTTAGAGGCGTAATCCATCCTACGTGGTTAGCCAATCCAGTTGTCGTGCGCAAGGCCAATGGGAAGTGGATACTTTGTATAGACTTCACTGATGTGAATAAAGCGTGTCCCAAGGATCCATTTCCCTTGCCACGTATTGACCAGATTGTTGACTCCACCACCGGATGTGAGCTGCTTTCCTTCCTTGATGCATACTCAGGTTACCACCAGATATTCATGGTCAAGGAAGATGAAGAGAAGACTGCATTCATTACTCCATGTGGCACATATTGCTTCATACGCATGCCTTTTGGATTGAAGAATGCAGGCTCGACATTTGCAAGGGTGGTGCACACTGCTTTTGAGCCACAGATCCACAGGAATGTAGAAGCCTACATGGATGATATAGTGGTCAAGAGCAAGAGCAAAGATACCCTGATACAGGACTTAGAGGAAACCTTTGAGAATCTGCGCAAGATCCAACTCAAGCTGAACCCCGAGAAGTGCGTCTTCGGAGTTCCCTCCGGCAAGCTTCTCGGGTTCTTTATGTCCCAGAGGGGGATTGAAGCTATTCCCGACAAGATAAAAGCCATCGAGCAGATTGAAGCCCCGAAGCGCGTCAAGGACGTAAGAAGACTTGCTGGTTGTGTGGCTGCCCTCAGCAGGTTCATTTCAAAGTCTGCAGAACGCGCCCTGCCTTTCTTCAAAATTTTGAAAAAGGAAGGACCTATGAAATGGACTCCGGAAGCGGAGGCAGCGCTGCAAGACTTGAAAGGATACCTGTCCTCCACTCCAATACTTGTCGCACATAGGCCACAAGAGAAGTTGCTGCTGTACCTAGCGGCAACCAATCAAGTGGTTAGTGCTGCGTTAGTAGCGGAGAGGGAGGCAGATGAGGAACCCACATCCCCGGCAAGCGAATCCAGCGACAAGCAGGGGGCTTCCCCGACAAGCTCTGGCCCCGACAAGGACAAGTCTGCGCAGGAACAAGAAGGAGTGCGAAAGAAGATGGTGCAGCGCCCAGTTTATTTTGTAAGTTCCCTCTTGCAGGGGGCTAGATCAAGATACTCTGGGGTGCAGAAGTTGCTTTTGGGCCTCCTCATGGCCTCAAGGAAGCTGCGCCATTACTTCCAAGCACACAAGATAACGGTGGTCACTCGCTTTCCGTTGAAGAGGATATTACAAAATCCCGAAGCAACAGGCAGGATCGTCGAGTGGGCACTGGAGCTGTCAAGCTTTGGTCTCAAGTTTGAGAGTACTTCAACCATACAGAGCAGAGCTTTGGCAGAATTCATAGCAGAATGGACCCCAACGCCAGATGAAGAAGTCCCAGAGACAAGCGTCCCCGTCCAAGAACCGAGCAACGAATGGATAATGTACTTTGATGGTGCCTTCTCGCTGCAAGGCGCCGGTGCCGGCGTGGTACTCATAGCGCCCACCGGAGAGCACCTAAAGTATGTTGTCCAGATGCACTTTCCCAAGGAGCAAGCGACAAACAATACTGCTGAGTATGAAGGTTTGCTTGCCGGCCTCAGAATTGCGGCCGAGCTTGGGATCAAGAAGTTGATTGTGCGGGGAGATTCACAGTTGGTGGTCCGACAAGTGAATAAGAGTTACCAGAGCCCTTTGATGGAAGCTTATGTTGATGAAGCGAGGAAGCTTGAAGAGCACTTTGAAGGTCTGCAAATGGAGCACGTCCCAAGAGCTCAGAATGATATTGCAGATGGCCTCTCAAAGTGTGCTGCAATGAAGTTACCTGTGGAACCAGGGACCTTCGTGCTCAAGTTAACTCAGCCATCCGTTACACCATCAGTTGGGCAAAACAAGAAGAGAAAGTTGGTCTCCGGCGACTACTTGCCGGCGGATCTTCCCGAAGCCGCCGCCAAGGTCCCCAAGATCAACAGCCAAGATGCTGAGGAACAGTTTGCTCCTGCAGATCCAAGGGTCTGTACAGTTGAAGCACGCGTTCCCGACAAGCCTTGCCCCGGCAGGCTTGCCGGGGGACCATCAGCTCCGGCAGAGCCGCAGGTTCTTGCCGTAGAAGCTGAGGTTCCCGCAGCAGCCCTCATGCCTTTAGTCCTTGTTGTTGAGCCTCAAGCTCCAGCATGGGCACAGCAGATCGTCCGCTTTCTGCAAACTGGAGAACTTCCCGACGAGCCAGAAGAGATAGAGAAAATAACCAGGCAGTCAAGTATGTACCAGTTCGTTGGCAATGAGCTGTACAGAAGAAGACTCAATGGTGTCAGGTTGAAGTGCATTTCCAGGGAAGATGGACAGAAGCTGTTGGCAGAGATACATGGAGGCATATGTGGCCACCACATTGGTGCAAGGGCACTTGCCGGGAAGGCGTTCCGGCAAGGGTTCTTCTGGCCAGAAGCCCTCCAAGATGCAACTGCACAAGTAACCAAGTGTGAAGCGTGCCAGTTCCATGCCAAGCAAATTCACCAGCCATCTCAAGCTCTCCAGACGATTCCTTTGTCCTGGCCCTTCTCGGTATGGGGGCTCGATATCCTCGGCCATTTTCCCCGCGCTGCCGGGGGCTTTGAGTACTTGTACGTTGCAATCGACAAGTTCACAAAGTGGCCAGAAGTGGAACCGGTGAGAAAGGTGACAGCACAGTCAGCAGTCAGGTTCTTCAGATCGATTGTTTGCCGTTTCGGAATCCCTAACAGGATCATCACCGACAACGGCACACAGTTTACAAGTCGCACCATCATGCAGTACGTCCAAGACCTTGGCGCCAAGGTCTGCTTCGCTTCTGTTGCTCACCCGAGGAGCAATGGTCAAGCGGAGAGGGCCAATGCTGAAGTGCTGCGCGGGCTCAAGACAAGAACCTTCGACAGGCTGCACAAGTGCGGAAGAAACTGGATAGAGGAGTTGCCGGCGGCTCTTTGGTCAATCAGGACGACACCAAATCGAGCCACCGGACAGACACCCTTTGCTCTTGTCTATGGAGCAGAGGCAGTTCTCCCCACGGAACTCGTATACGGATCTCCTCGAGTGATCGCTTATGATGAGCTCGAGCAAGAGCAACTACGACAAGATGATGCATTGCTCCTTGAGGAGGAACGTCTCCAGGCTGCTGTACGAGCTGCTCGATACCAGCAAGCCTTGCGTCGCTATCATAGCCGCAAGGTCAGGGCCAGGAGTCTCGAGGAAGGCAACCTTGTTCTTCGGCGTGTTCAGTCCGCCAAGAATTCCAACAAGTTGACGCCGAGGTGGGAAGGCCCTTATCGGGTGAGACAAGTCACAAGGCCTGGCGCTTTCCGCCTTGAGACCGAAGAAGGCTTACCGGTGAGCAACTCCTGGAACATAGAGCATCTTCGCAAGTTTCACCCATAAGGCGCGGTTGCCGTGATCCGCTCCGGCAACCACCTTTTGTACAAGTCTTGCCGCTGTTGCATGTAAACCTTTGTACAAAGCCGGGCGCAGATCCCGTGCATCAGTAAAGCTTTTGTGCTTCGCACTATTTGTCATTTCCATGCTTTTCTTTGTTATTTGCATGCATCGTTTGGCACCTTGTGCAACGCACATCCCCGGTAAGCACTAGCAAGCCGTGAGGCCCTATACTTGTTTTTCCTCCTCTTTTTCTTCCCCTCTTAAGCAGAAGGAGTATTCCTCGCGCACAAGTTTTCCGGGGGGGAAGGAGATGGAGGCATGACCAAGTATTGTTCAAGAAAGAGAAGCCTTGTCGGGGAACAAACAATCTATGAAAGCTAAGTTACCAAAGTTTGAGTAATTCAAATTTTTTTAAATTTTAGTTATCTTCCTTGAACAACCACACTTTGTATGGAAAACCTGTGCGCGGAGGAACCTACCCGTGGCTAGTCGCACCCTTATTTTGTTTCGAGCACGCTCAACGACTTAAGTGAGCTGCGACAAGTGTCGCGCCCTTACTTCATTTTCGAGTTCGCTCAGCAATCTAGGTGTGCTGCGGCTAGCTGCGGCAAGGTTTCTTGCCGGCGAAGGTATTGCCAGCAGGCTGCTAAGAGTCCAGCACTCAGCGCTCGCGGCAAGGGTCCTTTGCCGGCAAGTTCCCTAAAAACGTAGGGTGGAATGCATACAAAGTGAAGGGACCAAAGCAAGGGAGATAACACTGCATTGGTTGCTCAAAATAAGATTGTATATTACAAAGATAGCTTGCCGCTGTTCTAATCAACTACTGCCTATGACTTAATTGGCAGCGGCAAAGGAAGAAAGGAATCTAATCTACGCGGTCGCCTTCACGCCTCGTGATCTTGCCGACCTTGGCGACGATGTGGGCAACCTGCGCCTTCAACGCCTCCTGGTCAGCTTCGGGCGGCAAGGTGCGGAGGACATTGACGAGGTTGATGTCGGGGTTGCGGTAGACGATCTTCGACAAGACCCGTTCCATGGTGCCCATGCAGAGCCGACGCGCCTCGTCGGCCAGCTACACGGGGATCTTCTCCCGCAGCCGCGCAAGCGCCGGCGCAATTCCCCTGAAGAACAGACTCAACTTGGCGTTGTGGGGGAGACTCTCGTCCGGGGAGTACACGAGATGCTCCGCCCTCAGCGCCATCATCTCCATGTCAATATTGGCAGCGGAGGTGACCAGCTCATCAGTCCACTGCTCCACTGCCTGGTTGAAGTTGTTCGCCGAGACGGCGGCGCTCTCCACCAGGGCCCTCTCCTTGCGGAGTTCGTCCTTCAGCTTCGTCTCGCGGTCCCGGGCGGCGTCGAGCGATTCAGTCAAGGTGGAGACCTTCAGCTCTAAGTCAGCAATGGAGTCCTTGGCGGCAGTGAGTTCCTGGCCCTTATCGGAGAGGCGTACCTGCAGCTCAGAGTTGGTGTGGGCATCTTTCTCCCGCTCCACGTTGAGCGCAGTGACCCTGTCTTCGCTCGCCTTCAGGAACAACTCCAGCTGCGCCACCCTGGCCGCCAGATCCTTCTTAGCAATCTCCGCGGCAGCGGCAGCGTCCCTCGCCTCCTTCAGAGCCCCGCTGATGGCTTGCTCCCGGGCGGTGAGGTCGTCCTCGTGGGCGTCGAGGTCGACCTTCCGCTGGTTGAGTGCCCCTTCCCGCCGAGACAGCTCCTCGGCGGCCAACCGCTGCTGCTCCTCGACCTCAGCCTTCTCAAGGTGGAAGGCTTGCTGCGCCCCGGCAAGCTCTTCACGCTCCTCCGCCAAGTTGCGGAGGGCCGCCTGGTTGGCGGCGCGGAGCTCCGCGGCGCGCTTCTCCAGATCAGTTCCAGCCTTGGCGGCGAGAGCCTCCCGAGACTCCAACTTCGCCTGCCTGGCCCGGTACAAGGCCAGGAGCCGACGAAGGAGTCTCTCCTCTTCGGGCTCGTCGCTGCTGCCGGGCGCTTCAACAACCTTCAATCCGGCGGAGGCGAGGACCTCTCCGTCAAAGGTCTCTCCCTCCGCGGGTGCTCGAGACGAGGACGCCCACGGGACTTGTATGAAAACCCCGTTGGCGGCCTCCAGGTAGACGCCCTGCCCGGCCGCGGAGGCGGATGGGTCGGCGGCCGGTGCAGCGTCCGGCGCTCCTGTGGCCTCCGGGTCGGCAGTGCGGTCGCCGGTCCCTTCCCCAGTCGCGGCGTCTGCGGTCGGGGCGGTCTCTTCAGCGGCAGGCTCGTCGGCTCCAGCCATTCCCTCGGTGGCAGTGGCGTTGCCACCGTCGCCGTGCACCTCCTCCTCAGCGGTGGCCTCCGTCTCCATCCGCTCCGGTGCAGGAGGATCTAGCAGAAGAAAAAGAAAAGAAAGATCGTCAAGCAAATATCCAAAAAGAAGAATTCAAGAAGAAGAAGCTACAAGGTTTACCTTCGCGGACTTCCTCGACGACGGGGTCCCTCGCCGGGGAATTCTCCCTCGGCGGCGGAGTGGCAGACCTTGCTGGCGGAGGGCCGCTTGCGCCCTCCCTTGTCGGGGTGCTCGCCCTTGGCGGGGTACTCGCCCTTGGCGGAGTACCCGCCCTTGGCGGAGCACCGTCCCTTGCCGGGGAGCTCCTCCTTGGCGAGGAGGGTGAAGCAAGTGGCACGTCGGGGGCAACCTCCTGGTGCTCCTGCGGCTGCAGCTCCACCTCTACACAAAACAACAAAATATCAGTACAAGCAACAACCTCGAGCGCGCGCGTCAAGCAGAAAAACGAATCCCAGACTTACGCTGGGGGCAGCGCTGGGGGCTGCTCCTCGGAGCAGCAGGCTGATCCGGCAAGCTCGTCGCCGGCGCGTCGCTTGTGGCCGCAACGGGCTCATCGTCCTCAATATTGACCACAGGGATCTTGGCCCTCTTCGCCATCCGCTGGGTCAAGGTCCTGCGAAGCAAAACAAAAGCAAGATCAGAACCAAGCGAGGAAAATCAAGACAAAATCAAAGAAACTAAAAGAACTGCAAGTACTTACTCCTCTTCCTCTTCGTCGGAGCTGAGGGCGGAGAAGTCAAACTCCGTCTGGTGTGCTCCCGCGCGAGGAGCTGGAGGAGAAGGCTCCCTCGGGTGCTTGGCGGGCTCCGGGGCTGTGGGCTGTGAAGACCCGGCCCCCGTCGTCACCGAGGACCGAGGGGCAGAAGGAGCACCCGTTCCGCTCCGAGAAGATCCTCCTCCGCTCGGCGCTCGAGCACGGGGTGCCTCCTTGACGGCCTCGCTCGTCTTGGTGGCACGCGTCGCACGGCGCTTCGGCTGCAGTCGAGGCGCCTGTGGCCTCGCCGTCTCAGCTGCCTTGCAGAGGCGCTTCTTTGGTTGCTGCGTAGGGCTTGGCGGAGGCGGAGAGTTCTCCGAGGACGAGGAGGCATCGTCGTCAAGATTCAGAGATCCACCAGAGTCTTCATCGGAATCTCCAGCCTCGGCGTCCTCCTCCTCCTCGGCAGGCCCGCTGGACTCAGTGCCATGCCCGGCGGCCTCGCTCCCCCCGCCAACCTCGCTCGTCCCGGCAAACTTCCCGGAAGGCTCCTCGGCAAACTCCTCGGGCGCAATCTTCAGCAGCTTGAGGATTTCCGCCTCCTCTGCTTGACTTACTGCATCTGCGGCCTGTGCCTCGTCCACAGTGTATCCGAATTCGCCCGCAGCCGCAGCTGCGGCGGCCTCCTCCATCCTGGAGGCGATGTAAGCTACATCCCGGTCAGTAGTATCCCGGGTCAGGCCCTTATTCTCCTCGGCGTTGCGGGGCTTCTCGACCAAGTTGTCGAAGAAGGTCAGCACGGTCTCCGGTGGAGGCTCCAGCCAAGTGGGGACGACGCCATGGGAGTCGCACTCTGGCATTATCGCGCGTATGGAATCGCGGGCAGTGCTGTTGCACAGCGGCACCACTCCCCGGGAAGGTCTGAACCACTCCGGATGGGCCGGGTCATGCTTGAAGAGCTCCCGGACCATCCCCTTCAACTCCAAGATGGTGAAGTTGTAGTTCAATCCAGGGCGCAGCCTCATGTTGTCTGCCGCATTGCCGAATTCCCAGGCGGGCCTTTTCCTTTCTTGTAAAGGGGCGATGCGGCGGCGGAGGAAATCTGCTCCAACTTCTCCAATAGTCAGATTGGCGACCCGGAGATGAATGATCCTAATGAGGGCGATCTGAAGCTTGCTATCCTCCGGGGCCAATTCACTCCAATCCCTGCCGCGCACTATGGCAGTCTGGCGCGGCGAGGTAAAGGGCTCAGGATTAGCTTCCAGCACCCAGCACCAATCGGCTCTCCACTCTTCCCACTTGCCGCGGAGCTCTCCCTTCAGGTACGAGTCTTTCTTGTTCAGCCTGAAGATCCAGGAGATGCCGCCGGAAAGGGGAGCACCAGACTCTACTCTAGGCATAAAGAAGTGGCGGAAAAGAGCTACATTTGGATGAACCCCAACATAGTTTTCGCACAGATGTGCGAAAACGGCCATCGTAAGGATGGCGTTGGGGGTGAAATCTAGGAGCTGGAGGCCATACGTATTCATTACATCACAAAAGAACTCCGAGTACGGAGGGCACAAACCACAATGGAAGAATGCGGCAAAGAAAAAGTGCCCGCCGGGGAACATGTCAGCGGCGACGGCGGGGAGGACTCTGGTGCGGGGATGAGCTTTGGTCTCCCTCGCCCAGAACAAATAGTATTTGTCCCGCAGCTCCCTAGCACCAAGCCTCGGCGCGAAGACCACGCACTTCTTCCGCAGGGCTGCCAGCTTCGCCGCCTGCTCGGACTTCTCCTTCTTGGCCTTGTCACTCTTCGCCTTGTCGCTCTTCGGAGCCATGGCGGGGGCGGCGAGGAAAGAGGCGAGGAGGTCGACGGTGCCGCAGATGCGGGAGACGGCGGAAGAAGGGAGGGGCTTGGCTCTCTGTCGACCTTTGGGAGGCGGAGGGCGACGGGGGTTTCTGGAGAATCAAGGCGCAATGAAGACGATGGAGGGGAACTGCCCCTGCTTCCTCTGCTTTTAAGGGGGAAGTGGGGGACGTTCCGCATTTCCCATTAAATAACAGGCCATGATCTCTCCCACGACGCCGCAATCGACGCGTGCCGTTAGGGAGGGATGCGGCGGATACGGAAGGGGATACGGCTTGCCGTGGGCCTGTCGGGACCGGTTTTCCAGGATATTAATTTCCCAGTAAATGGCCCTTGTGCTCACCAGCCCCAGGATTACTGTTAGCTGATGAGACACAAACTTGATACAGAAATTCCAAGCTAAATACAAAATATGTAGTACAAGACCATTCTGGTCAATGAGTACAACAAAAGGTTTCTAGTGGTTAATGGCGGAAGCGGTTTGCGATGCATCAGCGTCTATGGGACTCCATTTCCCACAGGAACAGCTGACCTGGATAATTCCTATCTTCGCGAGGCTGCTGTCTCCATTGCCTAGGTTCCGGGGCTGTCATCGCAGCGCTCCTCTCCAAGCAAGAAATCTGGCCAAGACAATAGCCAGGGACAAGCCAGTGAGTACTTTGAATGTACTCGCAAACATTATGAACACAGGTACATTATAACAAATGACATTCATGCTCTGAAATATTCCATGATCACTTCGTTACGAAATAAAATTCATGACGCATGCAAGCAGGTTATTCTTATAAAACATGAATAAGCAATCAGAGAATAAAAATAAAATGCACCGATCGGGTGTCTGAAGCGACGCCTCGAAAGGATAATAAAATAAAGCATGCCTCAGTCGGACGTCTGAGCGACGTCACATAAAGGGCTTATAAAGAAAAATAATAACAAACATGCCACAGTCGGGCGTCTGAGCGACACCACATAAAGGGCTTATAAGGAAAATAAATAATAAGCATGCCACAGTCGGGCGTCTGAGCGACACCACATAAAGGGCTTATAAGGAAAATAAATAGCCAGCATGCCACAGTCGGGCGTCTGTGCGACACCACATAAAGGGCTTATATGAGAATAATCACAGGGAATATCCAGGAGGTAGAACCATCCCAGGGATACTCAATAATTCAAACAATACAAATGGTTAGTCCATAATAATAATCATAATCATCACATGTCACATGTTATGATCAATGTTCTGGCTTAGCAGTTTTTCCTCCAAAGACCGACACTAAGACCGACACTTGACCCATCCCAGACTGTAATTCCTTAACGGCGGATACGGCTATTCGAATAGATATGACCTCTGCAGAGGATGTACTCTTTACCCACGAGTAACGGATTTCTTTAGTCCATCGGGACTAATTCCATTTACGGTCTTTTAATTGAAAACACACCTGACCCGCACACACCAGCTTAACTTACCGGTGACTGGAATCACCCACGACACCTGTTAAGCAAAACTCTAAGTGGGGAGGCTACAACCTCGATTAGCATGGGATCACAAAATTTATAATGCGCGCAAACTAGGGGAGCTACCCCCTCGGTCCCAACCGGAAACACCCATGCCCCGGACCAGGTGGCATGCCTACCGGATGCCTCCGGTATCTTCCACCATGGCCTCTATGTACGGTGTGTGCCAAGAAAGGGGTTGACAACTTACTGGACTGTACCCTACCTGCGGCAGGGACAAGTGGTAGCACAAAACAAGTATGGGGGTTACCGGAACAAGACTCGATCTATGGTCGACTCAGGAGGTTAAAGCATCACCTGCATGATTAGCATAGCAAATACATTTCACACCAACAGGCAGAAACACTACTCATCATACCTCAACATGCCTTACTGACTATACTCGTCTCAACGAAATATCAGTAGCAAGCTCGTGTCTACCCAAGACAGAGACTTTCCTGGATTCCTTCCAGTAGGCATGAGAGGTAGACGAGGGTGGTTACCATCACGAGTATATCAATTCCCAACAGCAAGGAATCTACATCATGCACTTATGAGCATGTTCATACCACCACATAAAATAACGAGTACACCGTGTCACGATGGTGTTGTAAACGTATCAAACAACACACAACAATATTATGCCGGGGTTCAGAATGCTTGCCTTCCAAGAGTATGTAGGTGGGGTGCACTTTGAAAGTTTTCATCTCCCCTCCAAAATCCTATTTTAAGAAAATTCAAATTAACACATAATCTAAAAACAGTACACAAAAGTTGTTCAGAAATTTTTCAAATAAATATGAAAATAAACTAGACAAAATTTTAGAAACAACAGAAAAAGAATCAAGTCAAAAGGACTTTTATTTTAAAAGTTATAGCCAGTCAAAGTTTAGTCAAAACTCTGTTTTTAAATAAAACAGAAAAGGAAAACGGTTCAAGGAAGAATACGCTTTTGAGACAGAGAAGACGTACTCCTGTCATTTACGTTTTCACTTAAACCAGCGCGGGTCGGCTCGGGGTCACTGACAGTGGGTCCCTCGGGCCCACTGGTCAGGTTTGACCAGTCGCCCGCGCCCTCTTCCTCCTCTGGCCGAGCCGAGGCGGGGCTCCGGCGATCGACGCCGGCGAACGGCGGCTCCTCGCGGGGTTCTGAGGGCGGGGATGGATCCGCCAGACTGGGGCGGTCCTTCTGGTGGTCGAGGAGGAGACGGAGGTGGAGGAATGCGTCGGCGACGAGCTTCGCGGCGGACGGCGGTCTCGGTTGGAAAAGGGGTTCCGTCCTACGGTTGTCCTAGAGCTTCTTTGAGTAGTTGGGCAGCTCCGCAAGGTCATCTGGAGTCGAACGGCGAGGCTGGCTGGGAGGGAAAGGCTCGGTCTGCGGCGTATTGATCCGGACGGTGGTGGCGGCTGTACCTCGCCGGAGTTGGGGAACAAGCCTCCTCGAGGCGATTTGCTGCAGTGGGCGGGCTCTGTGGGGATGACTGGGGTTGCCTGAGACTGCGGAGGGGCTCGGGGCAGCCTTAAATAGGCGGATGAAGGCGGTTCCGCGGCGGCCGTGGATAAGAACGCCGGCGGTCCTTTGTTCCGTTACCAAGGGGCGCGTGGCGGCGACGGGCGCTAGCGGACGGGCTCGTGGATGAGCTCGAGCTATTCCAGAGGGCAGCTGGCGCGCGAGGGTGGTTCGGGCGGTGCCGACCACGGCAGTTTCAGGCGGCGGCAGTGGCGGCTTGCGGCCGACTTCTGCAGGAGCCAGGGCGAAGCAGTGGGGTCAGCGGGGACTGCGGGCTAGCGGACGAGCGTTTGGATGAGGTCGAGCTGTTCCTGAGACGAGCTGGCATGCGGAGGCGGTTCGGCTGTGCGCGCGCGTGCAAAACGTGCGCTCTGGGCGCGCCCAGAGCACGCACGCCAGGTGCTCGACGATATGCCAAGGCTAGCTAGAGGGCTTGGGTGAGGCTGGGAATTAACAGGGCTAGGTTAGAGTTAGCTAGGAGATTAGTGGACATGCTGGTTTGTCTAGAGGGGCAAGATCACAGTGCAATTATAAAACTATGCCAAAACTGTCCATGAACACAAGGTGCTCGATAGAATGCCATGGGCTTCTAGGCATCTCTTCTGGTGGCCAAAAGCTCCAGATCAGAGTCTCTTTAGATGATAAAGAGGGTGGCAAGGTTAGTTTGACAAAAACAAAAACTCCCTAGTACAAGTTTTTGAGAAAACCAAATCTGGACAGAAAATAAAGACTATTATTGCATGGACCAAAAATATTCCAATGGGTCCAATCTCCTGGATTTAAGGGTTTGGTATGGTGGTCTAAAAGCAGGAGAAATCTCATGGGTAATAGGGCAAGATAAAATGGGGTTGCAGTAGAAAATGCCAAACTGGACCAGAGAGCAAAAGAGGATGTTCTGCTCAATTTTTCCAAAGAACACCAATGGGTTTTTGCATAGAAATGAATTATATACTTCTACTAACATCTCCAAATTTTTATGGAAGATATAAAGAAAATTAAAAATAGGTTGTAGTGCAAATTGCAAACTGAACCAGATTTGAAAACTAGAGGTAGGGCTCAAAATCCTCAAATGTCTAAGAGAGGTTTTTGCATAAAAGTGATTTAGGACCATCACATGTCATCCCCAAATTTTGGTGGAATTTTTAAATGCATTTATCAAAGGGTTGCAGTGCAAAAGGGACTCCAAAACTTATGAGAAACCAATTTAAAAGCAATAAAGCTTTAGGAAAACATTTATAGAAATAATTCCACTGATAAAAGAAATGATCTTGAGAAGGTATACAAGTCCAACAATATTTTTGAAAAGTTCCCCTTGGAGGGAAAACTCCACAATTCAGAAGAAAAGAATGGTTCTGAAATCAAAAGAAAATCCAGAAAATAAAAATTTAATTTCCTGGCAAAATTTTGATAAATAGATCATGGTTAAATTTTTGGGGTGTTACAACACTACCCCCCTTAAGAAAAATCTCGTCCTCGAGATTTGCTAAGGACGATCTCAAAATATCCATCGAACATTCTAAACACGTAATACACTGAGGTTACCGCGAGAGAGCAAATAATTGGCACAACCACAGTGGGGTACTGGTGCTATGTGGGAAAAAAAACTATGGTTGGGGAAACCGAGAAATTACTACTTTCGACTATGGTAAAATTAGAACAACAATCTAACTTTCTAAAAAAAACGATGGTCGTACCCGAAGGCACCGTGCTCTCTCTGGCTGACAGGTGGACCCGGGGCTCACTGTCAGTCTCTTCTCCTACCTCTGGCTCTCTTTTCTTCCTCTCTCTTGCGTGCTCTCCCGCGCTTTCTCCACCGGCGACGCCTAGCGCGTAGGGTATCTAGGCCGTACTGCGATAGTGCGCGGCGCGCTAGCTGCCGGTGCAGCGTGCACTCACCTCGCGGGCCAGTGCGCTGTCGGCACTGCTCGCGGATTCGCCTTCGAACACCGGTGATTGAGCGACGAGCGGCGCTGGTGGACTTCGCCCACCGTATACCGATCTCGAGCTATAAAATGACCGAGGTGCTGCTCTCTTCTTCCTCACACCTGGCCTCGCCTCTTCTTCTCCTTCCTTCTCCTCCATTTCTGTTTGCAGGAGCTCGCGACGAGGCTCTAATGGCGGAGGTGATGCCAGATTGGTACGTGATCCTGATGTGCGGAGGGTTGGCGGCATTGCTGGGGTTCTCCGTGCTCTTGTGCGCGATGATCCTCAATGATCGTTGTGATGCTGCTGCTCGAGTGTTAGCTCTTCGCGGCGGAGGTGATCATGAGGATTAAGTGTGGTTGTTAGGTTCTGACTGCTGTCAGTGTGCTGGAGGCAACTTGCATTCGAATAATCACCCACAAATTTCTCCTTCAGAGACTGTGGTGTGTTAGTGAGGTGATCAGATAGGTGCAAAATGTGTACGTGGTTATGCAATTAGTGCCTGCAGTCGAGTGGTTGTGGTTGTGAGCCTGCTGTCGTGGTGCTGCGTGAAATAAAATACATGTCATGAAGAATTTATGTGTTGCAACGGCTCAAAGAAAAAAAAATCCAACTTCAAGATTTACCGAGAGCGGAAACAGATGTTCAATAATCACAGCAGTAAAAAAAAACCACTCACATTAATTGAAACCAAACATTTAATTCATCGCACAAACTTAGGATACAACGCATAAGCTGTAATACATAAATAAGTGCTAGGATAACAAACATAGCAGTGACGTCTACGATGTAAACGGAAAATGGATAGGGTCCTGAGAAAATGTCTCCGGCACTGGGGCACACTCCTCTTCTATCGGGGGAAGTGGATTGACTAGTCGAAAAATGCGTCTCCCCCGTTCTGGCCTCAGTGGCCCGCCGATGGCGATCTGAGGATTTAAATCAGCGAGGCTCTGGAGATAACCCATTACTCGCTGTGTCAAACGCTCTTGAGCGATGACATACTGGGCAAGGTTGGCTAGAGCTGGGTCCCTCTCAATTCGTCCACCAGGAAAAGATGCTACTTCTCCGGGTGCTGCACGACTCGGGAAGTAATAATACCCCCGTTCGCTGGCATAGGGTACTGCGAATCGAAGGCGAGCAAGCGCTTCGTACGCAGCAGCTTCTATGGCCATTTGTGGAGTCGGCATAGATTTCCCCACGAAGGAGACTTCCGTTGGGTCTTGGTTTGGGTTTGCGGGAGGGATATGCACTACTGCCCAATATTTCGAGGTGGATGGGGTGATCCTCGTTTTGAGCAGCTCGTACTGGGGTGGATGGGTAGAACTCATGGTACTGCAGGTAAAGTCCCACAATATTTTAACAAAACTACCTGGGGTTGCATCTGGAGTTCTCAGATGAATACTGGGGCTCGGCATTGTAAAAAATGGTTGGGCGAGCTGTGCACAAAGTGAGGGATGCTTGGGAAGGTCACGAGGTGGCCTTTTATAAAGCATCAGGGCTGGGTTATCGAGGATGGTGTGGGGCAACTAGTTTGTCGATTCTGCCCTATGAGGTCGGGGTCAATGCCACAGATACACATATCTCATAAAAGTGACGTTTTACTGTAGCACAGTCGGGGTGGTTTTTGGTAGCTACGCCTGGAATTAAAAATGCAACCATGCGCCAACATACTTATGCATGGTTACTATTCAAAACAGAGGCACACAAGCAGACTGCATTTATTTATGGCGATACAAGGTCACACTACTACAAGACGTAGAAATACTAAGACTCGGTACTACTCGAGTGGCTTAGTCTACTTCGTTAATATCTAAGCGGGCGTGCCTTGCGGACGTCGAGGCCTCTCCATGGGCTTCTCCGTCGGGGTTAGCTGGATGGGGTTGAGGAGCTGCAGGGTCGGGGTAGCGATGATGACCATCGCGGGGATTGTTGGCCATAATCCCGCTGGAGCGTGTTCCCAAAAGGCGACGAAACACTTCTGGGGATACCAAAGCATTTTGGTCGCTGGCCGGGGCAGGTCTCAAGGATTCGATCGGTTGCCCGAACAGTACAACTGGGTTGTCGGCGTCGGGCTCCTCTTCTCCTCTTGCCGGGGCTCGGCGAGCAAGTTCCCCACGAGCGGCGATCAGATCAAGGGTGATCTGATCGAATAGTGCCTCTAGTGCACTTACATAGCGCACCAGGTGCAACAACGCAGGGTCCGTCTCGTGGTCTCCGTTGGCAACCTGGGGTGGCCTACCATACCCGTCACGGCTGGGGTAGTAGTAGAACGAACGGCAGTTAACTCTGGGCGACAGGTGCCGGAGTTGCACTACAGCCTCTCGAGCGGCCAGCTGGATGGCTTGTGGCTCAAAGGAAGTTGTCCTTCCGGTGAACCTGTAGGGGCGTTCTGGCAAAATACCCCTACCATAGACGTGCACCGTGGCCCAGAATTGACGGCTCTCGCCGCCCATGGGCCCTTGGTACACAACATACTCTGGGGGTTCTTCTAACGCAAAGGCACGGCGGGTGAGGTTTGCTAGCACGGTCACAAAACCTCCAAGGTTGGTTGCTGTGGTCTCATTGTGAACAATGGGGCCAGGCATCTTGGCTTGGTTTTGGGGTAGAGGCTGTGCTGTGCTGGGTTGGGGCTAGCGTGTCCTTTTTATAGAAAAAGGAAACGGAGTCTTCCTTCGCACGCTTGCGAATGAGACAATTTAGGTGTCGGTCACTGGCGCGTGATCGACATGCTAGACTGATAGGTTAGGCACCGACTGCCGAAAGGTGTCGGGGTCACTATGTGGCTATCTTGCACGAGAAGTTTGGCTGGGTTGTATAACCTAGGTTTATCGACCTGGCTAAGATAGGATTAGCCAATGGTCAGCCTGGCTCTGATACCAAGGTTGTCGGGACCGGTTTTCCAGGATATTAATTTCCCAGTAAATGGCCCTTGTGCTCACCAGCCCCAGGATTACTGTTAGCTGATGAGACACAAACTTGATACAGAAATTCCAAGCTAAATACAAAATATGTAGTACAAGACCATTCTGGTCAATGAGTACAACAAAAGGTTTCTAGTGGTTAATGGCGGAAGCGGTTTGCGATGCATCAGCGTCTATGGGACTCCATTTCCCACAGGAACAGCTGACCTGGATAATTCCTATCTTCGCGAGGCTGCTGTCTCCATTGCCTAGGTTCCGGGGCTGTCATCGCAGCGCTCCTCTCCAAGCAAGAAATCTGGCCAAGACAATAGCCAGGGACAAGCCAGTGAGTACTTTGAATGTACTCGCAAACATTATGAACACAGGTACATTATAACAAATGACATTCATGCTCTGAAATATTCCATGATCACTTCGTTACGAAATAAAATTCATGACGCACGCAAGCAGGTTATTCTTATAAAACATGAATAAGCAATCAGAGAATAAAAATAAAATGCACCGATCGGGTGTCTGAAGCGACGCCTCGAAAGGATAATAAAATAAAGCATGCCTCAGTCGGACGTCTGAGCGACGTCACATAAAGGGCTTATAAAGAAAAATAATAACAAACATGCCACAGTCGGGCGTCTGAGCGACACCACATAAAGGGCTTATAAGGAAAATAAATAATAAGCATGCCACAGTCGGGCGTCTGAGCGACACCACATAAAGGGCTTATAAGGAAAATAAATAGCCAGCATGCCACAGTCGGGCGTCTGTGCGACACCACATAAAGGGCTTATATGAGAATAATCACAGGGAATATCCAGGAGGTAGAACCATCCCAGGGATACTCAATAATTCAAACAATACAAATGGTTAGTCCATAATAATAATCATAATCATCACATGTCACATGTTATGATCAATGTTCTGGCTTAGCAGTTTTTCCTCCAAAGACCGACACTAAGACCGACACTTGACCCATCCCAGACTGTAATTCCTTAACCGCGGATACGGCTATTCGAATAGATATGACCTCTGCAGAGGGTGTACTCTTTACCCATGAGTAACGGATTTCTTTAGTCCATCGGGACTAATTCCATTTACGGTCTTTTAATTGAAAACACACCTGACCCGCACACACCAGCTTAACTTACCGGTGACTGGAATCACCCACGACACCTGTTAAGCAAAACTCTAAGTGGGGAGGCTACAACCTTGATTAGCATGGGATCACAAAATTTATAATGCGCGCAAACTAGGGGAGCTACCCCCTCGGTCCCAACCGGAAACACCCATGCCCCGGACCAGGTGGCATGCCTACCGGATGCCTCCGGTATCTTCCACCATGGCCTCTCTGTACGGTGTGTGCCAAGAAAGGGGTTGACAACTTACTGGACTGTACCCTACCTGCGGCAGGGACAAGTGGTAGCACGAAACAAGTATGGGGGTTACCGGAACAAGACTCGATCTATGGTCGACTCAGGAGGTTAAAGCATCACCTGCATGATTAGCATAGCAAATACATTTCACACCAACAGGCAGAAACACTACTCATCATACCTCAACATGCCTTACTGACTATACTCGTCTCAACGAAATATCAGTAGCAAGCTCGTGTCTACCCAAGACAGAGACTTTCCTGGATTCCTTCCAGTAGGCATGAGAGGTAGACGAGGGTGGTTACCATCACGAGTATATCAATTCCCAACAGCAAGGAATCTACATCATGCACTTATGAGCATGTTCATACCACCACATAAAATAACGAGTACACCGTGTCACGGTGGTGTTGTAAACGTATCAAACAACACACAACAATATTATGCCGGGGTTCAGAATGCTTGCCTTCCAAGAGTATGTAGGTGGGGTGCACTTTGAAAGTTTTCATCTCCCCTCCAAAATCCTATTTTAAGAAAATTCAAATTAACACATAATCTAAAAACAGTACACAAAAGTTGTTCAGAAATTTTTCAAATAAATATGAAAATAAACTAGACAAAATTTTAGAAACAACAGAAAAAGAATCAAGTCAAAAGGACTTTTATTTTAAAAGTTATAGCCAGTCAAAACTCTGTTTTTAAATAAAACAGAAAAGGAAAACAGTTCAAGGAAGAATACGCTTTTGAGACAGAGAAGACGTACTCCTGTCATTTACGTTTTCACTTAAACCAGCGCGGGTCGGCTCGGGGTCACTGACAGTGGGTCCCTCGGGCCCACTGGTCAGGTTTGACCAGTTGCCCGCGCCCTCTTCCTCCTCTGGCCGAGCCGAGGCGGGGCTCCGGCGATCGACGCCGGCGAACGGCGGCTCCTCGCGGGGTTCTGAGGGCGGGGATGGATCCGCCAGACTGGGGCGGTCCTTCTGGTGGTCGAGGAGGAGACGGAGGTGGAGGAATGCGTCGGCGACGAGCTTCGCGGCGGACGGCGGTCTCGGTTGGAAAAGGGGTTCCGTCCTACGGTTGTCCTAGAGCTTCTTTGAGTAGTTGGGCAGCTCCGCAAGGTCATCTGGAGTCGAACGGCGAGGCTGGCTGGGAGGGAAAGGCTCGGTCTGCGGCGTATTGATCCGGACGGTGGTGGCGGCTGTACCTCGCCGGAGTTGGGGAACAAGCCTCCTCGAGGCGATTTGCTGCAGTGGGCGGGCTCTGTGGGGATGACTGGGGTTGCCTGAGACTGCGGAGGGGCTCGGGGCAGCCTTAAATAGGCGGATGAAGGCGGTTCCGCGGCGGCCGTGGATAAGAACGCCGGCGGTCCTTTGTTCCGTTACCAAGGGGCGCGTGGCGGCGACGGGCGCTAGCGGACGGGCTCGTGGATGAGCTCGAGCTATTCCAGAGGGCAGCTGGCGCGCGAGGGTGGTTCGGGCGGTGCCGACCACGGCAGTTTCAGGCGGCGGCAGTGGCGGCTTGCGGCCGACTTCTGCAGGAGCCAGGGCGAAGCAGTGGGGTCAGCGGGGACTGCGGGCTAGCGGACGAGCGTTTGGATGAGGTCGAGCTGTTCCTGAGACGAGCTGGCATGCGGAGGCGGTTCGGCTGTGCGCGCGCGTGCAAAACGTGCGCTCTGGGCGCGCCCAGAGCACGCACGCCAGGTGCTCGACGATATGCCAAGGCTAGCTAGAGGGCTTGGGTGAGGCTGGGAATTAACAGGGCTAGGTTAGAGTTAGCTAGGAGATTAGTGGACATGCTGGTTTGTCTAGAGGGGCAAGATCACAGTGCAATTATAAAACTATGCCAAAACTGTCCATGAACACAAGGTGCTCGATAGAATGCCATGGGCTTCTAGGCATCTCTTCTGGTGGCCAAAAGCTCCAGATCAGAGTCTCTTTAGATGATAAAGAGGGTGGCAAGGTTAGTTTGACAAAAACAAAAACTCCCTAGTACAAGTTTTTGAGAAAACCAAATCTGGACAGAAAATAAAGACTATTATTGCATGGACCAAAAATATTCCAATGGGTCCAATCTCCTGGATTTAAGGGTTTGGTATGGTGGTCTAAAAGCAGGAGAAATCTCATGGGTAATAGGGCAAGATAAAATGGGGTTGCAGTAGAAAATGCCAAACTGGACCAGAGAGCAAAAGAGGATGTTCTGCTCAATTTTTCCAAAGAACACCAATGGGTTTTTGCATAGAAATGAATTATATACTTCTACTAACATCTCCAAATTTTTATGGAAGATATAAAGAAAATTAAAAATAGGTTGTAGTGCAAATTGCAAACTGAACCAGATTTGAAAACTAGAGGTAGGGCTCAAAATCCTCAAATGTCTAAGAGAGGTTTTTGCATAAAAGTGATTTAGGACCATCACATGTCATCCCCAAATTTTGGTGGAATTTTTAAATGCATTTATCAAAGGGTTGCAGTGCAAAAGGGACTCCAAAACTTATGAGAAACCAATTTAAAAGCAATAAAGCTTTAGGAAAACATTTATAGAAATAATTCCACTGATAAAAGAAATGATCTTGAGAAGGTATACAAGTCCAACAATATTTTTGAAAAGTTCCCCTTGGAGGGAAAACTCCACAATTCAGAAGAAAAGAATGGTTCTGAAATCAAAAGAAAATCCAGAAAATAAAAATTTAATTTCCTGGCAAAATTTTGATAAATAGATCATGGTTAAATTTTTGGGGTGTTACAGGGCCGCGTGTGCCCGTGCACTGTCTTGGGCCTGACCCAACAGCGCTCGGCACCGTGTGTGGCCCAGGCCCGGGGGCTCCTGTCGGTGTACTAAGATAGGGGTACCTTAGTACCCCAACTTGTGCACGGGCAGTAGCAGCTTCCCGTGGCAGGGCTTACCACGTGCTCGCCGAGAACCTTTCTGGTCCCTATGAAGCCATTCAAGAACAAAGTATACAAGTCAGAAGATCAAGGCCCCGGCAAGAGGAGCTTGCCGGGAAGGCCGCATCAGGCTCAAGGTTATCACTTTAGCACAAGACCCTGGCAAGAGGAGCTTGCCAGGAAAGCCAAGGAACACATATCTCAAGAGATGCCTCGGCGCATCATGCGCCCCGGCAGGACCCGGAGAGCGACAAGCTTCCGGTCCCGGCAAGATCACTACCCCGGCAAGGTGCTTGCCGGGGAAACTTACGCTGTGTGCCCGCGCTCCAGCTCATCTGCCCATGCGTCGCCCTGGGGCCCTTCCAGGGACGCGTGGCAGACGGCTGTGCAGCCTGGGGCACACGGTGGCAAGCCACGGTGACGAGGCTACTGCCGTGGCGAACGGAGAAGCATGGACGGACGCTTTTGGGGGCGACGGCGACGGGCATTTAATGCCCTTGTCCCCCACTGTCAAAGTTAGGTGAAGACCACTGTTCATATACTGTTCATGCACTGTTGCAACTACCACCAAATTTACACTTTTACCCTCCTCTACGTTGACACCTGTCGGTGACCCCTTTGAGCTATAAAAGGAGGCCCATGCACAACGTAGAGGAGGTTCGAAACCTAGACAACTCTCTCGCTCGGTGTAGCTAGTACTCTAGATCTTCAAGCTCCCGAGCTCAAGAACTCAATACAACCTAAGCAGGAGTAGGGTTTTACGCGTCCGCGCGGCCCGAACCTGGGTAAAACTGCCCGCGTGTGCCCCTCGATCTGCTCTCCGTGCTCCCTCCGCTCCCTTACCGCAACGTAGAAGGGGCTCCGGTCCCATAGGTGCTCGTGGGAGGACAGTTTTCCCCCGACAACTTCACTCTCTAAACTTGTGGACAGGTTTACCGAGCTCAGTATTCGCTTGGGGACAAGCGAGGTCTAAGCTTGGGGGTGTTGATACGTCCAAAATGCATCACTATTTTGTATCATAATTTATCCTTATTCATTGATATAACTCATGTTACTATGATGTTCTTATGTTGTTTTGGTCTATTTTACACAGTTTGCAACTTTCCGATGCCAAAGCAGCAGACGCATGATTCAGCAGTAAAAAGTGGACGCTGAGTTGCTGAAGAAGAATACCTCCAAATTACCTGAAAATTGACGGGAGATATTTTTCAGACGAATCACGAAGACGTGCGAAAGGGCAGCCGGAGGGGGGCCACGGGGTGCCCAGGCGCCCTGGAGGCGCCCCCCCTGGCCGCGCTGGGGGGGGGGGCGCCTGGAGCCCCTGGCCCACCTCTGGTCGCCCCCTTTTGCATATATACTCTCCGTTATCCGAAAACCCTAAAAAACGGGAGTTTTTACGGAGTTCCGCCGCCGCTCCGTGGCGGAAACCTACAGAGAAGAAAAGGCCATCTCCGGCGGGCAGATTCCGCCGGGGAGATCACCTCCCGGAAGGGGAGATTGTCGCCATCGTCATCACCATCGTCACGGGCATCATCGAGATCATCATCAACATCATCCCCAACACCAGCACCATCTCCATCTTCATCCAAACCCCATCTCACAATTGCAACTTGTGTTGTAACGCGTACTACCTATCCTCTCTACTCCATCGGTGTTGATTACTACTTTGTGGTGAATGCTATTGAGTTTTGTTGGAGAAATATTATTATGTCCAGATTGTTTATCACCTATTTATACCCACTGATCATGATCTCTTTTATGTCTCGTGAGTAGTTGCCTTGGTTCTTGAGGACATGGGGAAAGTCTTGTTGTTAGTAGTCATATGTTGTTGAAGTAATATGTGTTGTTTGATACTTAAGTTGTGTTGTCATTCTACTAGTGGTGTTGTGTGAGTCGAACACTCAACACTTCGCCTTATTAAGGACCTAGGAGAATACATTGTGTACAAAGAATGCTTATGGTGGGTTGCCGGAGTGACAGAAACCTGAACCCCAGTTCACACGCTTTTGCATACGGGAATAATGGATCCTCGATTGTATTGCTATGGTTAGGATTTTGCCTTAAATTCTATCTTGTATTTGCGGATGCTTGCAAGGTGTTTAATCATAAGAGTGCACTCATCTTAGTCTAGAGAGTGTACTAGCATAGATCCACCCACTCAACACTTATCAACACATAACATAGTATCGATACGGAATATGGCGAAAGCACATGACTACCTCTCCCGTGTGTCCTCAGGAACGCTTTAGTCTTTATAAGTTCAGTTGCTAGGCCTCTCCTTTGCTAAGAAAGGATTGGGCCACTTGTTACTCTCAGTGCCCATTACATTGCTTGCTTTTACTTTCCTGTTGCTTATACCGAGAGAATCCCTAAAAAGTTATCTTTTAGTGCTTGAAGTAATTTCTTGCTCAGAATCGCTTATCAATACCTTCTGCTCCTCGTTGGGTTCGACACTCTTACTTATCGAAAACGCTGCAATAGATCCCTTACGGTTGTGGGTCATCAGATGTCAACTACATGATCATGCATGGCAATATGATAATGATGAAGCGTGTCATATGAACGGAACGGTGGAAAGTTGCATGGCAATATATCTCGTAATGGCTATGGAAATGCCATGATAGGTAGGTATGGTGGCTGTTTTGAGGAAGGTATATGGTGGGTGTATGGTACTGGCGAAAGTTGCGCGGTACAAGAGTGGCTAGCAATGGTGGAAGGGTGAGAGTGCGATAATCCATGGACTCAACATTAGTCATAAAGAACTCACATACTTATTGCAAAAATCTACAAGTCATCAAAACAAAGTACTACACGCATGGTCCTAGGGGAAGGGTTGGTAGGATTTAACCATCGCGCGATCCCGACCTCCACACAAAGGATGACACTCAATGAAATACCTCATGCTTCAAATTTGTCACACGACGGTTACCATACGTGCATGCTACGGGACTTGCAAACTTCAACACAAGTATTTCTCAAATTCACAACTACTCTACTAGCATGACTCTAATATGACCATCCTCATATCTCAAAACAATCATCAAGTATCAAACTTCTCATAATATTCAATGCACTTTCATATGAAAGTTTTAATTATACTCATCTTGGATGCCTATCATATTGGGACTAATTTTATAACCAAAGCAAATTCCATGCTGTTCTAAGAGATTCTCAAAATAATATAAGTGAAGCATGAGATATCAATAATTTCTATAAAATAAAACCACTGCCGTGCTCTAAAAAGATATAAGTGAAGCACTAGAGCTAAACTATTTAGCTCAAAAGATATAATTGAAGCACATAGAGTATTCTAATAAATCCCAATTCATGTGTATCTCTCTCAAAAGGTGTGTCCGGCAAGGATGATTGTGGTAAACTAAAAAGCAAAGACTCAAATCATACATGACACTCCAAGCAAAACACATATCATGTGGTGAATAAAAATATAGTCTCAAGTAAAGTTACCGATAGACGAAGACGAAAGAGGGGATGCCTTCCCGGGGCATCCCCAAGCTTAGGCTTTTGTTTGTCCTTGAATTTTACATTGGGGTGCCTTGGGAATCCCCAAGCTTAGGCTCTTGCCACTCTTTGTTCCATAGTCCATCAAATCCTTACCCAAAAACTTGAAAATTCACAACACAAAACTTATCAGAAAATCTCGTGAGCTCCGTTAGTATAAGAAAACAAACCACCACTCAAAGGTACTGTAATGAACTCATTCTTTATTTATATTGGTGTTAAAACTACTGTATTGCAACTTCTCTATGATTCATACCCCCCGATACTACTCATAGATTCATTAAAATAAGCAAACAACACACGAGAAACAGAATCTATCAAAAACTGAACAGTCTGTAGCAATCTGTAACTTTCGAATACTTATGTAACTCTAAAAATTCTGAAATAAATTGGTGGACATGAGTAATTCATCTATTAATCATCTTCAAAAAAGAATCAACTTAAAAGCATTCGCTAGTAAAAAATGGTATCTAATCTCGTGAGCGCAAAAGTTTCTGTTTTTTACAGCAAGATCGCAAAGACTTCACCCAAGTATTCCCAAAGGTTCTACTTGGCACAGACACTAACTAAAACACAAAAACAGATCTAAACAGAAGCTAGATGTATTATTTATGACTAAACAGAAGCAAAACCAAAGAAAAATAAAATTGGGTTGCCTCCCAACAAGCGCTATCGTTTAACGCCCCTAGCTAGGCATGATACAAGAATAGATCTAGGTATTGTCATCTTTGGCAGGCAATTCTTCAATTGAACACTTATAATTCTTAGGAGTTTCTTCCTTCCTATTAATTATCAAACTCCTAGGAAGAAATCAAGAAATACATTTGTAGCAAAAGGTTCCCTAATGATAGTGATAAAGTTGGGGTGAACACTTATTGATTTGAGATCCGCAGTTTCCTTACTAGAGGATTCACCCTTATTCTTGGGAACATACATAAACTTGGCCATTTTAGTAGTGGAGGGGTTTGAAGTATTTCTCACAGCAGAAAAAGCAGACCCTGTATTGGTAATAATATCCTCAAGTTTATCAATTCTAGTAGAGTCTTGATCTATTCTCTCTTTCACTATGGGTTCTTTTTCTTTAAAAAAATCAGAATAACTCCTACCTTAGATCCATATTGGGCAATTTGGATATGCATCTTTTTATCCAAACTCTCAACCAACTTCACGATGGCAACTTTATTTTCAATTATTTCAAGCCTTTGCATTACGTGCTCTAAAGTTAAGATAGTTCCATTAACCAAAAGAGGTGGTGGGCCAAACAAATCTATCATAGCATTATAAGAATCAAAAGTATGGCTACCCAAGAAATTTCCTCCGATAATGGTATCAAGAATATATCTATTCCAAGGAGTGATGCCTACATAAAAATTGCAAAGAAGGATGGAAGTGGAAAGCTTCCTAGTAGATCTATTCTGAGCATTGCAAATTCTATACCAAGCATCTTTTAGATTTTCTTCCTTCCTTTGTTTAAAATTAAGAACTTCACTCTGGGGAGTATAATAATGATAGAAGAGCTAGCCATGACGGCAAAGCAAACGATAAAGCACACGGAGCAAATAAGAGGGCGAATAAATCGGCAAAGGGTGAAGTGGGGGAGAGGAAAACGATAGGCAAATGGCAAATAATGTAATGCGAGGGATAAGAGTTTGTGATGGGTACTTGGTATATGACTTTTGCATAGATATCCCCGGCAATGCCGCTAGAAATTCTTCTTGCTACGTCTTGAGCTTGCGTTGTTTTCCCTCGAAGAGGAAAGGTTGATGCAGCACAGTAGCGTAAGTATTTCCCTCAGTTTTTGAGAACCAAGGTATCAATCCAGTAGGAGACCACGTGCGAGTTCCTCGTACCTAGACAAACAAATAAGAACCTTGCAACCAACGCGATAAAGGGGTTGTCAACCCCTTCTTGGCCACTTGCAAAAAAGTGAGATCTGATAGAGATGATAAGATAATATTTTTGGTATTTTTGTTTTGTAGATTGAAAGTAAAGATTGCAAAACAAAAGTAAAGTACAGATAAATAGTTGATGGATGATTTATATGATAGAAGATAGACCCGGGGGCCATAGCTTTCACTAGTGGTTTCTCTGATGATAGCAGATTTCTACGATGGGTGAACAAATTACTGTCGAGCAATTGATAGAAGAGCGCATAGTTATGAGAATATCTAGGTATGATCATTGTATATAGTCATCACGTCCGTGACAAGTAGACCGAAATGATTCTGCATCTACTACTATTACTCCACACATCGACCGCTATCCAACATGCATCTAGAGTATTAAGTTCATAAGAACAGAGCAACGCCTTAAGCAAGATGACATGATGTAGAGGGATAAAATCATGCAATATGATGTAAATCCCATCTTTTTATCCTCGATGGCAACAATACAATACGTGCCTTGCTGCCCCTGCTGTCACTGGGAAAGGACACCACAAGATTGAACCCAAAGCTAAGCACTTCTCCCATTGCAAGAACTACCAATCTAGTAGGCCAAACCAAACTAATAATTCGAAGAGACTTGCAACGATATTTAAATCATGCATAAAAGATTTCCAAGAAGAATCAAATATTGTTCATAGATAATCTTGATCATAAACCCACAATTCATCGGATCTCGACCAACACACCGCAAAAAGAATTACATCGAATAGATCTCCAAGAAGATCGAGGAGAACTTTGTATTCAGATCCAAAGAGAGAGAGAAGAGGCAATCTAGCTAATAACTATGGACCCGAAGGTCTATAGTAAACTACTCACAACTCATCGAAGAGGCTATGGTGTTGATGTAGAAGCCCTCCGTGATCGATTCCCCCTCCGATGGAGCTCCGGAACAGGCCTCAAGATGGGATCTCACGGGTACATAAGGTTGCGGTGGTGGAATTAGGGTTTCGTGGTGCTCCCCGATGTCTTTAGGGTATGTAGGTACATATAGGAGGAAGAGGCATGTCAGGGGAGCCACGAGGGGCCCACGAGGGTGGGGGACGCGCCTACCCCCCTGGGCGCGCCTCCTGCCCTCGTGGCCACCTCATTCCTTCCCTGGCATGTACTCCAAGTCTTCTGTGTTGTATTTGTTCCAAAAATTACTCTCCCCAAGGTTTCATTCCATTTGGACTCCGTTTTATATTCCTTTTCTACGACACACTGAAATAGGCAAAAAATCAGCAATTTTCACAGGGCCTTGGGTTAATAGGTTAGTCCCGAAAATAATATAAAAGTGTATAATAAAGCCCATTAAACATCCAAAACAGATAATATAATAGCATGGAACAATACAAAAATATAGATACGTTGGAGATGTATCACCCCTCGTATAACACGGAGTAGATTGCTATCTATCGTAGTATAACACTGGGTCACTGAATCACAAACCAGCTCTCGCTTATCATGACAGTGAGTTTTCGGCTTTCTCTACTGAGGTACTTTACCGGATAAACCAGAAATACAATCGCAGTAGTTCTCCCTTTACTACCTTAGCCAAACAATGCGGAACGTAAGGTGGTAAGCACTAGAGCCGGGCAACCCAACTATAGACCCAAGACTTGATTTGGAGCTGATGCATATAATGCAATATCTGGGACGCCGAGCAGTTCCCTATAGGTGTTCGGATTTAGAGGTGTGCCAGGCCGAATACAGCCCCTGGTATTAAGTCCAGGTTTAAGGCACATGTGGCAATCTAACGCGGGGAGAGAATGCAGGTGGTAATAAAATAAACTCCAAGCTAATTGGGACCAAACTGCTTCTTTTATATCCCGTTTAATATGGCGAACCGCGTGGTTACAGATAATGTCGATAACATCTTGGGCATTTAACATGCCTATAGAAGAAAAGAAACTAAAAAAGGGAAAAGGTTTACACAAAGCCTGAATCTAACGAAAAAGGGAAATTTCAACGGGGGGCCCTGCTGCACGTCTGCGCCGTTTTCTCTTTCGTAATGTGTCCTTGAAGAGGGGAGTTATGATGGCCGCCTGCGAAAAAGGAAAGACAACTCTGGAAAAGTAATGTCCTGCATAGCCATAGATAAGGTGGGTTTTAATTAACCCTTTACAGATAATATATTTTAAAGTCCTGAATAGGGTCAAGCCGAACTATGAACTGTTTTTATGCAGTGTGCCCCTGGGACCGCCTAAGGTATTTTAAGGGCATAATTGTGTACGCGAGGTACGTATGCTGCTACCTTGTAAGGTGGTCGGCGGGGGCGTAACTGCTAATCGAGCTCAGGTTCTTCTGAGCTGCCGCATTGTAGTGCGAGTCAGACACGTTTAGCAGTGTCACTGGTCTTGACGACCGATGAACTATTCACCTTGATTAGGCTGCCTTGAACTTCGGCTACCAGGGCAGTAGTATCCTCCTCTGTTCAGAGGGAGCGCTCCATGTTTCCGTTGACCATGATGACGCCGCGTAGTCCATGCATTTTAAGCTTCAGATAAGCATAGTGCGGGACCGCATTAAAGCGGGTGAAGGCCGTTCTTCCGAGTAGTGCATGATAGCCACTTCGGAAAGGAGCGATATCGAAGATTAACTCTTCACTTCAAAAGTTATTAGGAGAGCCGAATACGACTTCCAGTGTCAATGAGCCCGTGTAGCGGGCCTCTACGCCAGGTATTACACCTTTAAAGGTAGTGCTGCTGGGCTTAATCCTTGACGGGTCTATCCCCATCTTGCGGACAGTGTCGTGGTATATCAGATTTAGACAGTTGTCGTCGTCCATAAGGACTCGAGTAAGATGATATCCATCAATTATAGGATCTAGTACCAAGGCCGCTGAGCCTCCATGACGGATACTGGTTAGGTGATCGCTGCGATCGAAGGTGATCGGGCAAGCCGGCCATGGGTTGAACTTGGGGGCGGCGGGCTCTACATCATAGACATCCCTGAGTGCGCGCTTGTGTTCCCTCTTGGGGATATGAGTGGCATAGATCATATTGATCGATTTCACCTCGGGGGGAAATTTCTTCTGCCCCCCCCCCCTCCCCCGTATTCGGTTGGCGAGGCTCGTCTTCGTCCTCGCTTTGAGGTCCTTTCCCCTTGTGTTCGGCATTTAACTTGCCGGCCTGCTTGAAGACCCAACAATTTTGGTTGGTGTGACTTGCAGGTTTATCAGGGGTGCCATGAATCTGGCATGGCCTTTCTAGTATTTTGTCCAGGCTATATGGACTGTCTCTATTGCCTTTTAATGGCTTCTTCCATTGACCGGGTCTGGAGCTACTGAATCCAACGTTTACTGCCGTGTCATCTGTTTCTCCGATATTGTTTTGACGCTTGTTCTTGTTGGGCCTTGCCTTGCCATTGCCGTCCCTGAGTTCAAAAGTGCCAGGATCGTTGGTGCTATTTCTTCTACGAGCTAGCCAGCTGTCCTCACCCACGCAAAAGCGGGTCATGTGTGTAGTGAGGTTTGCCATTGTCTTCGGCTTCTCTTGGCCGAGGTGTCTTGCCAGCCACTCATCCTGGACACTCTGTTTGAATGCCGCCAAGGCCTCGGCGTCCGGATAGTCGGCAATTTGGTTCTTTTTAGTTAAGAACCGGTTCCAAAGCTTGCAGGCTGACTCCCCGGGTTGCTGGATTATGTGACTTAGATCATCAGCATCCGGGGGCCAGACATAAGTCCCCTGAAAGTTAGCTCAGAAAGCATCCTCTAGATCTTCCCATCTTCCAATGGAGTTCTCTGGGAGGCTATTCAACCAGTGTTGAGCTGGGCCCTTCAGCTTGAGAGGTAAGTATTTGATGGCGTGGAGGTCATCTCCATGAGCCATGTGGATGTGAAGAATAAATTCTTCTATCCATACAGCAGGATCCGTCGTTCCATCATATGCCTCGATGTTCACTAGTTTAAACCATTCTGGAAATTGATGATCCATCACCTCATCGGTGAAGCATAAAGGGTGTGCAGCGCCCTTGTATTGTGCGACGTTGTGGTGTAATTCGGACGGTATCTGTGTTCGGTGCTGGTTCCTGATACGTCTCCAACGTATCTATAATTTTTGATTGTTCCATGTTGTTATATTATCATTCTTGGATGTTTTACAATCATTTTATAGTCATTTTATATCATTTTTTGGTACTAACCGATTGACATAGTCCCAAGTGCCAGTTGTTGGTTTATGCATGTTTTTTACATCGCAGGAAATCAATATCAAACGGAGTCCAAACACCGCGAAACTTTTTGGAGATTTTTTATGGTCCAGAAGACACCCAATGGGCTGAAGCTGCACCTGGGGGGTGCCCCGAGGGGAGCACAACCCACCAGGGTGCGCCAGGTCACCTGGCACGCCTAGGTGGGTTGTGCCCACCTCGGTGGCCTCCCGCACCGCCTCTTTAGCCTATGAATTCACAAATATTCCGAAACCCTTCGGGGTAGACCTAGATCAGAAGTTTCGCCGCCGCAAGGCTCTGTCCTACACGAGATCCAATCTAGAGCCCTTTCTGGCACTCCACCGGAGGGGAAACCATCACCGGTGGCTATCTTCATCATCCCGTCGGCCACCATGATGAGGAGGGAGTAGTCCACCCTCGGGGCTGAGGGTATGTACCAGTAGCTATGTGTTGTATCTCTCTCTCTCTCTCTCTCTCTCTCTCTCTCTCTCGTGTTCTTGATGGCATGATCTTGTTGTATCGGGGGCTTTGTTAATATAGTTGGATCATATGGTGTTTTCCCCTCTCTATCTTGTGATGAATTGAATTTTCCCTTTGATATTTCTTTGGATTGAATACTTTTATGGATTTGAGAACACTTGATATATTTCTTGCAATTGAATACTCATGGTGACAATGTGGTATCGTATTGATCCACTTGATATATGTTTTTGGCACTCAACTTGTAGATTCCCGCTGTGATATTGGGGAAATCTACGCATAGGGGTTGATGCACATTCTTGTCTTTGTTTCTCCGGTAGAAATCTTGGGGCACTCTTCGAGGTTCTTTGTGTTGGATTGAGTATTAAAAATCTGAATATGTTTTGGTGTTATCTTAGTACGAACTCTTGATAGATCGATCAGGAAGGATAACTTTGTGTTATCTTAGTATGAACTCTTGAAAGATCGATCGGAAAAAATAACCTTTTGTCATTCTAGTACGAACTCTTGGATACATCGATCGGAAAGGGTAACTTTGTGTTATTTTAGTATGAACTCTTGGAAAGATTGATCGGAAAGAATAACTTTTAGGTGGTTTCGTACTCCTCCAACAATTTCTTCTTATGTTCTCTGCTAGATAGGAACTTTGGAGTGATTCTTCATCGCATGTTGAGGGATGGTTATATGATCCAATTATATTAGCATTATTGTGGGATTGCACTAGCGAAAGTACGGTCCCTAGGCCTTGTTTTCATCATTGCAATACAGGTTTGTGCTCACTTTTGTTACTTGCTACCTTGCTGTTTTTTATTGTTCGCACTACAAAAACTTATATCTACTATCCATATTACACTTGTATCACCATCTCTTCGCCGAACTAGTGCACCTATATAGTTTCCCATTGTATTTGGTGTGTTGGGGACACAAGAGACTTTTTATTATTTGGTTGCAGGGTTGTTTGAGAGAGACTATCTTCATACTACACCTCCTACGGATTGATAAACCTTAGGCCATCCACTTGAGGAAAAATTGCTACTGTCCTACAAAACTCTATGCTTGGAGGCCCAACACGTATCTACAAGAATAAAGTTGCGTAGTACACATCAAGCTCTTTTCTGGCACCGTTGCTGGGGAGGTGAGTGCTTGAAGGTATATCTTTAGATCTTGCAATCGAATCTTTTAGTTTCTTGTTTTATCACTAGTTTGGTTTGTAAAAGAAAAAAAATGGAATTGAGGTTACATCATATTATTGATCATCTTTATAATATCTTTCTTGAAAATGATGGATCGGGAAATTGTGCTCAATTTTTAGAAGAAGTCAATAAAATATTTGGCACAAAATATTTGAATGATGAGCATGATTGCAATGTTGTTAGTATGAATTCTTTGAATATCCATGATGCTAATGATATGCAAAGCCATAAGCTTGGGGATGCTATATTTGATGAATATGATATTTTTAGCCCCCCAAGATTCGATGTGGAAATTTGTTATAATGGTAGCATGCCTCCTATTTATGATGATTATATTGATAAAAGTGGGTTTGGAGAGGTCATGACTTTATTTAGTGATGAATCCACTACATTGGAGGATGTTTCAATTGACTATAATAACAAAGTTGCTATCTATGATGATTATGGTGATGACAAGTACGTTATATTGAATAATGATAACCATGAAACTTGTCATCATGACTTTAATTTCCAATCTGATGATAGTTATTTTGTTGAGTTTGCTCCCACCACTATTCATGAGAATAAATTCGCTTATGTGAAGAGTAGCAAAATTTATATGCTTATGCATCATGAAAAGAATGCTTTATGTGATAGCTATTTTTTTAATTCATTCACGATGCTACTGAAAATTATTATGAGAGAGGGACATATGCTTGTAGGTATTGCAATAATATCAAGTGTCCTCTCTACGTGTTGGAAATCTTGAAGTTTTGCTTGTTTTGCCTTCCTATGCTAGTTGATTCTTGCTCCCATAATTTGTTTGCTCATAAAATCACTATGCATAGGAAGTGGGTTAGGCTTAAATGTGCTTGTCATGTGATTCATGATGCTCTCTTTATGTTTAGATCTTTATCTTTCATGTGAGCATCATTGAAATCATCATGCCTAGCTAAAAGGCATTAAAGAAAAGCGCTTGTTGGGAGACAACCCAGCAATTATACCTACTATTTTTGTGTGTTAACATGATTATTATACTGTAGTAATCATGTTTTATGTCTTTTGTTTCAATAAAGTGCCAAGCAAAGCCTTAGGATCATGTTGGGTGATAGTAGATTTCATCTTGCTGAAAAACAGAAACTTTTGCGCTCACGAAACAAATTCTCATTTTTAATAGAAGAGTGTTTTTAAGTTGATTCTTTTTGGAGAAGTTTAATATACAAAATTTTCACATGGTTATATTTTTTTCAAGATTTTTAGAGCTGCAGAAGTATGGTGAATGTTCATATCATTAAAGACTGTTCTATTTTTGACAGATTAGGTTTTCAATGCGTAGTTTGCTTGTTTTCTAGTTTCTATGGCTTATATTGATCAATATAAGTTATATAAATGATATGCTACAGTAGGAATTGTGTGAGAACAATTATGAATCTTGTATTTGACAGTACCCAAAGTGAATGATTTGTTTTGTCATACTAACCCATCTCACGAAGTTTTGCTAAGTTTTATGTGATTGAAGTTTTCAAGTTTTGGGTGAGATGTCGATATGAGGAGAACAAGGAGTGACAAGACCCTAAGCTTGGGGATGCCCAAGGCACCCCCAAGGTAATATTCAAGGAAGATCTAAGCAACTAAACTTGGGGATGCCCCGGAAGGCATCCCCTCTTTCGTCTCCAATATTATCGGTAACCTCACTTGGAGCTATGTTTTCATTCGTCACATGATATGTATTTTGCTTGGAGCGTCAATTTATTATGTTAGAATTTTCTTGATGGTATTTAGAATAATGTTTTGTATCTTTTATTTCAATAAAAGTGTCAAGGATAGCCTTTATCATGCTTATTTTGCAAGTCTATATGCTGCTGTTTGAAAACAGAAAGTTTAATATCATTGTCTGAATTCTTCTAGATAGTCATAACGTGAGACATTATTGAAATTTTCGCAAAGTTAGCATGAATAAGTTCTCTGTAATGTGGTAATTGTTCAGAATTTTTAGAGATAGGGAAGTATGAGAACAATTCCACTCTTTACAGACTGTACTGTTTTAGCAGATTGCTGTTATGTTTGCATTGTTTGCATATGTTTGCATGTTTAATGATTCTATTTGAGGATAGGAGTATTAAATATGCAGAGGAATTTAGTATGCAATGTTGAATAATAATTTTAGTGACTTGCTACAGTAGAGGGTGATATGGTTTTGCATTGATTTATACTAACTTATCTCATGACTTCTTGTTGAGTTTTGTGTGGATGAAGCTTTTGAGATTTAGGAAAATCGTGATATGAGAAGAAAGATGCAAAAGCTCAAGCTTGGGGATGCCCAAGGCACCCCAAGATAATATTTCAAGAAGTCTCAAGCATCTATGCTTGGGGATGCCCCGGTAGGCATCCCACCTTTCTTCACCAGCAATTATCGGTTAGTATCGGTTGATCCTAAGTTTTTGCTTCTTCACATTAGATGTGCTATTCTTGAAATGTCATTTTATTTTGTTTGCTTGCTGTTTTAATAAAATACTTATATCCAAAAGTTTTTAAATAAAATAGAGCCCTCAAATATTTTTCAAAGAGGCTAGATAAGCGGTATTCACATCCCGTCAACGAAGCTCTTTTCTGGCACCGTTGCTCTAGTGCTTCACTTATATCTTTTTGAGATGGTGTGCTTTAGTATTTTTGAAGAAATTCTCTCTTGCTTCACTTAAATTAATTGGAGAGAAAGAAATATTATGCTCATGTTCTTCACTTATATTTGTTTGAGCTTATCAAAAGCAACACATGAAAATTAGTCCCAAAGTGATAGATATCCAAGAAGGATACACTAAAAACTTTCATGAAGATCATTGGACAAAATAAACTTGATTCCTTGTAATAGTTTTGAGACATGATGATGTGATATGTGAGTCATGTTGATGAGTAATTGTGCTTTAGTAAGATATTGGTGTTAAGGTTTGTGATTCCAGAAGCATGCACATATAGTCTCTCGTTATGCCGAGAAGTTGGAGCACAATTTATCCTTGATTGTCATATCTTTGTGTGAAGGTCGGGGGTGCGCGATGGTTAACTCCTACCAACCTCCCCCCTAGGAGCATGCTTAGTATTACTTTGCTTCAAGGGCTAATAAACTTTTGCAATAAGTATACGAGTTATTTATGATTAATGTGAGTCCATGGATTATACGCACTCTCATCCTTTCATAATTGCTAGCCTCTCTTGTACCACGCAATTTTCGCCGGTGCATAAACTTTATTATACCTTCCTCAAAACAGCGACCATACCTACCTATATGCGGTTCCCTTGCCACTCTAAGCAAATTTGTATGTGCCATCTCTAATTTTCAAAATAAATTTCCCTTTTGTGTGCCCGTACCGCTCGCGAGGCGGTGAGGGGTGGCCAAAATTTTCCATGCGAGATGTGTTATTCTCACGATGAGTGTTTATTCACTTGTCATTGCACGAGAGTAAGGAAAAGGTATTAGGGATGCCCAGTCCCGAAGCGAAAAACAAATTTACTTTATGTTGTCAAATAATAAATTCCATGGAAAGTGTTGGTATGGAAGGCAACCGTGGATTCGGCTAGCCATGGCTTGTGAAAGTTTGGTGGAAAAGGAATAAACTTTATTTTATGTTTGGGAACCGCCTATGATATTTCTAGCATGGAAAGTGTTGGGAACCTTGAGTCGTTTTCGTTGGTGGGAAAAGTATACCTCCCAAAGTAATTTTATCTCTCAATTTAAGCTTTGAGCTCTGGCACCTCTACAAATCCCTACTCCCTACAATGATATCGATTGATGGACATCTCCGTAGTCCATTAGTTTGTCTAGTTGATGTGAGACTTTCTTCCCTTATTTTGTCTACTACCACCGCATTCTATTCCACCTATATTGCTATATCTATGGCTTGCGCTCAGGTATAAGGTGAGAGTTGAAAATGTTGAAGCGCGTTAAAAAGTATGAACCAATTGCTTGGCTGGCATCGGGGTAGTACATGATTTATGCTTTGAGCTGGGAAGACAGAGCATGGCAAGACTATATGATTTTTTTAGGGATAACGCTCTTTAGCATTTGATATTCGGAAAGACATGGCTTCTTGTTGATATGTTTGAGTATTTAAATCTCATGTAAAAACTATACTATTGCTTTGAACCATATTAAAGTCCAAATGTCCATGCTATAAAGAAAAGAATATGATATGACATGATAGGCAGCATTCCACATCAAAAAATCCGTTTTTATCATTTACCTACTCAAGGACAAGTATGAATTAAGCTTGGGGATGCTGATACGTCTCCAACGTATCTATAATTTTTTATTGTTCCATGTTGTTATATTATCATTCTTGGATGTTTTAAAATCATTTTATAGTCATTTTACATCATTTTTTGGTACTAACCTGCTGATATAGTGCCAAGCGCCAGTTGCTGTTTTCTGCATATTTTTTACATCGCAGGAAATCAATATCAAACGAGTCCAAACACGGCGAAACTTTTTGGAGATTCTTTACGGGCCAGAAGACACCCAATGGGCTAGAGCTGCACCTGGGGGTGCCCCGAGGGGGGCACAACCCACTAGGGCGAGCCAGCCCCCTGGCGCGCCCAGGTGGATTGTGCCCACCTCGGTGGCCTCCCGCACCGCCTCTTCGCTCTATAAATACTCAGATATTCCAGAAACCCTAGAGGAGTCGACGAAATTCTATTCCAGCCGCCGCAAAGTCCCGAACCACTAGATCCAATCTAGACACCATCACGGAGAGGTTCACCACCTCCATTGGTGCCTCTCCGATGATGTGTGAGTAGTTCCTTGTAGACCTATGGGTCCGTAGTCAGTAGCTAGATGGCTTCCTTTCTCTCTTTTGATTATCAATACAATGGTCTCTTGGAGATCCATATGATGTAACTCTTTTGCAGTGTGTTTTTTGGGATCCGATGAACTTTGAGTTTATGATCAGATCTATTTTTTTTATCCATGAAAGTTATTTGAGTCTTCTTTGATCTCTTATATGCATGATTACTTATAGCCTCGTATTTCTTATCCGATATTTGGGTTTTGTTTGGCCAACTTGATCTATTTATCTTGCAATGGGAAGAGATGCTTTGTAGTGGGTTCGATCTTACGGTGCTTGATCCCAGTGACAGAAAGGGAACTGACACGTATGTATAGTTGCTACTAAGGATAAAACGATGGGGGTCTATTTCTACATAAATATATCTTGTCTACATCATGTCATCGTTCTTATTGCATTATTCCGTTTTTCCATGAACTTAATACACTATATGCATGCTGGATAGTGGTCGATGTGTGCAGTAATAGTAGTAGAAGCAGGCAGGAGTCGGTCTACTAATCTTGGACGTGATGCCTATATAATGAACATTGCCTGGATATCATCATGATTATTTTAAGTTCTATCAATTTCCCAACAGTAATTGTTTTCCAACCATTTGCTATTTTCTCGAGAGAAGCCACTAGTGAAATCTACGGGCCCCGGGTCTCTATCTCTTATTATTTGCCTTTGCGATCTATTTGCCTTTGCTTTTATTTTCAGATCTACTAAATCAAAAACTCAAAAATAGCTTGCTGCAATTTAACCTATTTATCATTCAATCTATCAATATGTACAACTCTATCGCGCCCGTTACCCGAAAGGGATTGACAACCCATTTTACACGTCGGGCTGCGAGTATTTGTTATGTGTGTAGGTGTTGTTTACGTTGTGTTGCTTGGTTCTCCTACTGGTTCAATAACCGTGGTCTCATCACTGAGGGAAATACCTACTGCTGCTATACTACATCATCCCTTCCTCTTTGGGGAAATACCGACGTAGTTCTAGTAGGCATCAAAAGAATTTCTGGTGCCATTGTCGGGGAGCACCTTCAACATATACCAGGTTCCTAATCACAAATCTCATCTCCTCGCAATTTACATTATTCGCCATTTGCCTCTCATTTTCATCTCCCACACTTCACAAACATTTGTCATTTTATTCACCCTCTTTTCTATTTGTCATTTCCCCGTCGGATCTATCGCCCACTTGCGTTCTTGTTTACAATTGCTCAAAAATGACGCAAGAGAACACAAAGTTGTGTGATTTTTCCAATACCAACAACAATGATTTTATTGGCACTCCAATTGCTCCTCCCGCCACTAGTGCGGAGACTTGTGATATTAATACTGCTTTGTTGAATCTTGTCATGGAAGATCAATTTTCCGGCACTCCTGATGAGGATGTCGCGTACCATCTTAATACCTTCGTGGAATTATGCAATGTGCAAAATAATAAGGATGTGGACAATGATATTGTGAAATTGAAATTATTCCCGTTTTCTTTGCGAGATCATGCTAAAATTTGGTTTTCTTCTTTGGCTCGCAATAGCATCGATTCTTGGAACAAATGCAAAGACGCTTTTATCACTAAATATTTTCCACCCGCAAAAATTATATCCCTTAGAACTCAGATCATGAATTTCAAGCAACTTGAACATGAGCATGTTGCACAATCTTGGGAAAGGATGAAAATGATGGTAAGGAATTTCCCAACTCATGGGTTAAATCTTTGCATGATCATACACAAAATTTTTGCGGGTCGAATTTTGTTTCTCGAAACCCTTTGGATTCTGCCGCGGGTGGTACTTTTATGGAAATTACTTTCGGTGAAGCCACCAAATTGCTTGATAATATTATGGCGAATTATTCGCAATGGCATACCGAAAGGGCACTAACTAGCATAAAGGTTAATTCAATTGAGATTGATTATTTGAGTGAAAACGTTGATGCTATTATGAAAATGGTTGCTAGTAAAAGTGATCCTATTGATCTTAATGATATGCCTTTGTCTACTTTGATTGAGCAAACTAGTGATGCTATAGATGTGAACGTTATCTCTAGAAATAATTTTAACAACAATGCTTATATAGAGGTAATTTTAATCCTAGGCCTTTTCCTAGTAATTCCTCCAATAATTATGGTAATTCCTATGGAAATCAATCTTACAATAATAATAGGAACACCTCTCATCTAGAGAATAATATTAAGGAATTTATCAATACTCAAAAAGTTTTTAATGCTTCCATAGAAGAAAAATTGAATAAGATTAATGACATGTCTAGGAGTATTGATAGAATTTCTCATGATGTAGAGAATCTCAAGTTGAATTTTTTTGTGCCTAAAGTTGAAGAATCAATTAAAGCTCTTTGTGTTTCTATGGATGAAAGTAAGAAAAGAACCACCATTCTTAGAGGTAAACGAGAATTTTTAGAAAGGGCTTTTTCTAGTGATTGCTTTCATAAAAATGATGAACACATTAAAATGATTAGTGTTTCTTCTATTAATTCTTTGTTTAATAAAGTTCAACTTGATGATAAAGGGACTGGAGAAGAGTCAACTTTAGCTAGAATGTGTCCCAATATTTCGGAGATTGAAAATCTTGTTAAGAAAATTGATAAAAGTGGGTTTGGAGGGGTCAAGACTTTAACTAGTGATGTGCCCACTATCTTGGATTACAAAGACTTTAATTATGATAGTTGTTCTTTGATTGATTGTATTTCCTTGTTGCAAACCATGATTAATTCACCCCATGCATATGAACAAAATAAAGCTTTTACTAAACATATTGTTGATGCTATGATGAAAGCTTTAGATGATAAGTTGGAATTAGAAGTGTAAATTCCTAGAAACTTACATGATGAATGGGAACCTACTATCAAAATCAAAACTAAAAATTATGAGTGTTTTGCCATGTGATTAATACCCATAGTTCACATCGCCATGTGACTAACACCCAAAGAGTTTACTAGAGTCAATAATCTAGTTCACATCGCCATGTGATTAACACCCAACGAGTTCACTAGAGTTAATAATCTAGTTCACATCGCCATGTGATTAATACTCAAAGAGTTCTAAAGTGTGACCATGTTTGGCTTGTGAGAGAGATTTTTAGTCAACGGGTCTGCAACATTCAGATCCGTGTGTACTTTGCAAACATCTATGTCTACAATGCGATGCATAGAGCTACTCTAGCTAATTGCTCCCACGTTCAATACATATCCAGATTGAGACTCAGAGTCATCCTGATCATTGTCAAAGCTTGCATCAACGTAACCCTTTACGGCGAACTCTTTATCACCTCCATAAACGAGAAACATTTCCTTAGTCCTCTTTAGGTACCTAAGGATAATTTTGACCGTTGTCCAGTGATCTATTCCTGGATCACTGTTGTAACTCCCTGCCAAACTTATGGCAGGGCACACATCAGGTCCGGTACACAGCATGGCATACTTTATAGAACCTATGGTTGAGGCATAGGGAATGACTTTCATTCTCTCTCTATCTTCTGCCATGGTCGGGTTTTTGAGTCTTACTCAATTTCAGACCTTACAATACAGGAAAGAACTCCTTCTTTGACTGATCCATTTTGAACTCCTTCAAACTCTTGTCGAGGTATGTACTCATTGAAAGTCTTATCAAGCGTCTTGATCTATATCTATAGATCTTGATGCTCAATATGTAAGCAGCATCACCGAGGTCTTTCATTGAAAAATTCTTATTGAAGTATCCTTTTATGCTATCCAGAAATTATATATCATTTCAATCAACAATATGTCATCCCCATATAATATCATAAATGCTACAGAGCTCCCACTCACTTTCTTTTAAATACATGCTTCACTATAAGTCTGTATAAAACCATATGCTTTGATCACCTCATCAAAGCGTATATTCCAACTCCGAGATGCTTGCACCAGTCCATAGATGGATCACTGGAGTTTGCACACTTTCTTAGCACCTTTAGGATCGACAAAACCTTCTGGTTGCATCATATATAACTCTTCTTTAAGAAACATGTTTAAGGAATGCAGTTTCGACATCCATTTACCAGATTTCGTAAACATAAATTGCGGCAATTGCTAACATGATTCGAACAGACTTAAGGATCGCTACTGTGTGACAAAGTCTCATCATAGTCAAGCCCTTCAACTTGTCGAAAACCTTTCACAACAAGTCGAGCTTTGTAGACATTAACATTACCAGCAGCGTCCGTCTTCCTCTTGAAGATTCACTTAATCTCAATGGCTTCCCGATCATCGGGCAAGTCCACCAATGTCCATACTTTGTTCTCATACATGGACCCTATCTCCGATTTCATGGCCTCAAGCCATTTTTTGGAATCTGGGCTCATCATAGCTTCTTCATAGTTCGTAGGTTCACCATTGTCTAACAACATGACTTCCAGGACAAGATTACCGAACCACTCAAGTAATTCTAAAAGTCCATCAGCATGGAGTTTCTTCATGCGCTTTACACTAATATGACCTAAACGGCAGTGCCACAAGTATATTGCACTATCATTATCAACTTTGCATCCTTTGGCACCAATATTATGAATATGTGTATCACTATGGTCGAGATTCAATAAACCATTTGAAGGAAATATGCCCTAGAGGCAATAATAAAGTTTTTATTTGTATTTCCTTATATCATGATAAATGTTTATTATTCATGCTAGAATTGTATTAGCCGGAAACTTAGTACATGTGTGACTACATAGATGAAACAGAGTGTCCCTGGTGTGCCTCTACTAGACTAGCTCGTTAATCAAATATGGTTATGTTTCCTAACCATAGACATGAGTTGCCATTTGATCAATGAGATCACATCATTAGGAGAATGATGTGATGGACAAGACCCATCCATTAGCTTAGGAGCTTGATCGTTTAGTTTTACTGCTATTGCTTTCTTCATGACTTATACATGTTCCTATGACTATGAGATTATGCAACTCCCGAATACCGGAGGAACACCTTGTGTGCTATCAAATGTCACAACGTAACTGGGTGATTATAAAGATGCTCTACAGGTGTCTCCGAAGGTATTTGTGGTGTTGGCATAGATCGAGAATAGGATTTGTCACTCCGAGTGTCACAGAGGTATCTTTGGGCCCTCTTGGTAATACACATCATAATAAGCCTTGCAAGCAAATGACTAATGGGTTAGTCACGAGACGATGTATTACGGAACGAGTAAAGAGACTTGCTGATAACGAGATTGAACTAGGTATGGTGATACCGACGATCGAATCTCGGGCAAGTAACATACCAATGACAAAGGGAACAACGTATGTTGTTATGCGGTTTGACCGATAAAGATCTTCGTAGAATATGTAGGAACCAATATGAACATCCAGGTTCCGTTATTGGTTATTGACCGCAGATGAGTCTCGGTCATGTCTACATAGTTATCGAACCCGTAGGGTTCTCACGCTTAACGTTCATGGACGATCGGTACTATGACTTTATGTGTTTTAATGCACCGAAGGAGTTCAGAGTCTCGGATGTGATCACGGACATGACGAGGAGTCTTGAAATAGTCGAGACGTAAAGATTGATATATTGGACGACTATATTCGAACACCGGAAGTGTTCCGGATGAGTTCCGGATTAAAATCGGAGTGCTGAAGGGGTATCGGTACCCCCCGGGGGAACTAATGGGACACTTGGGCCCTTAGTGGAGAGAGAGAGAGAGAGGTCCGGCCAGGGCTGGGCCACACGCCCCTCCCCCTTGGTCGGAATAGGACAGTGAAAGGGGGGGGCGGCGCCCCCTTCCTTCTCCCTCTCCTCTCCTTCCTTTCCCCTCCTTCCCTCTTGGTGGACTTCTACTAGGAATAGGATTCCTATTCCTAGTAGGAGTGGCCCTCTTGGGCGTGCGTATAGGGGCCGACCGGCCCTCCCCCTTGCTCCTTTATATACGAGGGCAGGGGGCACCCTAGGACACACAAGTAAACATTGGTTTTTACCGTGTGCGTGCCCCCCTTCACAGTTACACACCTCGGTCATATCGTTGTAGTGCTTAGGCGAAGCCCTGCGCCGATAACTTCATCATCACCGTCACCATGTCGTCGTGCTGACGAAACTCTCCCATCACGCTCAACTGGATCAAGAGCTCGTGGGACGTCATCGAGCTAAACGTGTGCTGGGCGCGGAGGTGATGTACGTTCGGTGCTTGGATCGGTTGGATCGTGAAGACGTTCGACGACATCAACCGTGTCACTAGACGCTTCCGCTTTTGGTCTACCAGGGTACGTAGACACACTGTCCCTTCTCGTTGCTATGCTTCTCCTAGATAGATCTTGCGTGATCGTAGGATTTTTTTGAAATACTACGTTCGCCAACACCATTTACATTGGGTGTATGACCATAGAAGGTTTTATTCATGTAAACAGAACAACAATTATTCTCCGACTTAAATGAAGAACCGTATTGCAATAAACACGATCTAATCTTGTTCATGCTCAACGCAAACACCAAATAATATTTATAGAGGCTCAACACTAATCCCGAAAGTAGAGGGAGTGTGCGATGGTGATCATATCAATCATGGAACCACTTCCAACACACATCGTCACCTCGCCCTTAACTAGTTTCCGTTTATTCTGTAACTCCTATTTCGAGTTAATAATCTTAGCGACTGAACTGGTATCAAATACCCAGGCGCTACTACGAGCACTAGTAAGGAACACATCAATAACATATATATCAAATATACCTTTATTCACTTTGCCATCCTTCTTATCCGTCAAATATATGGGGTAGTTTCGCTTCCAGTGACCAATACCCTTGCAGTAGAATTACTCAATCTCAGCCTTGGGTCCAACTTTGGGCTTCTTCACGGGAGCAAAAACTTGCTTGTCGTGCTTCTTGAAGTTCCCTTTCTTTCCCTTGCCCTTTTCCTTGAAACTGGTGGTATTATTAACCATCAACGCTTGATGTTCTTTCTTGATTTCTACCTCCGCCGATTTCAACATCGCGAAGAGCCTTGAAAATTGTTTTCGTCATCCCTTGCATATTTATAGTTTGTCACGAAGCTCTAGTAGCTTGGTGATAGTGACTGGAGAAATCCATCAATCACTATCTTATCTGGAAGATTAACTCCCACTCGATTCAAGCTATTGTAGTATCCAGACATTCTGAGCACATGCTCACTAGCTGAGCTATTCTCCTCCATCTTGTAGGCAACGTACTTGTCAGAGGTCGCATACCTCTCAACACGGGCATCAGCCTGAAATAACAATTTCAGCTCTTGGAACATCTCATATGTTCCATGGCGTTCAAAACGTCTTTGGAGCCCCGATTCTAAGCCGTAAAGCATGGCGCCTTAAACTATCAAGTAGTCATAATATCGAGCTTGCCAAATGTTTATAACGTCTGCATCAGCTCCTGCAACAGGTCTGTCACCTAGCGGTGCATTAAGGACATAATTCTTCTGTGCATCAATGAGGATAATCCTCATATCACGGACCCAGTCCGCATTATTGCTACCATCATCCTTCAACTTAGTTTTCTCTAGGAACGTATCAAAAGTAGGGGAGCTACATCGTGAGCTATTGATCTACAACATAATATGCAAAGACTATCAAGACTAAGTTCATGATAAATTAAGTTCAAATAATCAAACTACTAATGAACTCCCACTTAAATAATATCCCTCAGATTATTTAAGTGAAACATGATCCAAATCAACTAACCATGTCCGATTATCACGTGAGATGGAGTAGTTTTCAATAGTGAATATCTACATGTTGATCATATATACTATATGACTCATGTTCGACCTTTCAGTCTCCAGTGTTCCGAGACCATGTTTGTACATGCTAGGCTCGTCATGTTTAACCCAGGTATTCTGCGTGTGTAAATCTGGCTTACACCCGTTGTATGTGAACGTAGAGTCTATCACACCCGATCATCACGAGATGTCTCAAAACGACGAACTATCGCAATGTTGCATACTTAGGGAGAACACTTTTATCTTCAAATTAAGTGAAGGGATCATCTTATAATGCTACCATCGATCTAAGCAAAATAAGATGCATAAAGGATAAACATCACATGCAATCAAAATATGTGACATGATATGGCCATCATCATCTTGTGCTTTTGATAACCATCTCCAAAGCAACGTAATGATCTCCATCATCACCGGCTCGACACCTTGATTTCCATCATTGCGTCGGGGTCGTCGCGCCAACTATTGCTTCTACAACTATTGCTAACACATAGCGATAAAGTAAAGCAATTACATGGCGCTTGCATCTCATACAATAAGTTAAAGACAACCATATGGCTCCTGTTAGTTGTCGTTATTATAAAACATGATCATCTCATACAACAACGTATATCACATCCCGTCTTGACCATATCACATCACAAAATACCCTACAAAAACAAGTTAGACGTCATCTACTTTGTTGTTGCAATTTTACGTGGCTGCTACGGGCAACTAGCAAGAATCATTCTTACCTATGCAAAACCACAACGATGATTTATCAAGTTTGTTGTTTTAACCTTCTTCAAGGACCGGCCGTAGTCAGATTCGATTCAACAGAAGTGAGAGAAACAGACACTCGCCAGCCACCTCATGCAAGACAAGTTGCATCAGTTAGTGGAACCGATGTCATGTACGTGGACGTGTAAGGTTGGTCTGGGCCGCTTCATCCCACATTACCGTCATATCAAAATAAGACGTTGGTGGTAAGAAGTATGAACATCACCGCCCACAACTCCTTTGTGTTCTACTCGTGCATATCATCAACGCATAGACCTGGCTCATGATGCCACTGTAGGGGAACGTTGCACGGAAAACAAAATTTTCTACGCACACGCAAGATCTATCCATGTATGTGCATAGCTATGAGAGGGGAAGAGCATCTTCATACCCTTGAAGATCGCTAAGCGGAAGCGTTTATCAACGCGGTTGATGTAGTCGTACACCTTCACGATCCGTCCCAATCAAGTACCGAACGTACGGCACCTCTGCGTTCAGCACACGTTCCGCTCGATGACGTTCTCGAATTCTTGATCCAGTAGGAGAGTTGAAGTAGTAGATGAATTCCGGCAGCACAACGGCATGGTGAAGGTGGTGGTGAAGAAAAATCTCCGCTGGGCTTCGCCAAGCACTACGGAAACTATGTTGGATGATAAATAGAGGGTCGGGGTTGACGGCACACGGCTTGGTGTATCTTGATGTGTTCCGGGTGCTGGCTCTACCCTATTTATATGTTGAGCCCAGGGGTCGAAACTTGGATAAAGAGCCTCCTCAAAGTCAGTTTTGCACGTAAAGAAGAGTCCTTCTCGGACTTCCAGGACCAGACGCCACAGACCTTGGCCCTGGGCCAGACGCCAGGGTCTCCGGCGTTTGGTCCCTGACCTCTACATAACATCCTTCTACGCCGACCTAAAGCCCTGTGGGCCTGACCCCTTAGCCTAACCATATCACCCTATATATCAATCTTTACCTCCGGACCATTCTGGAGCTCCTCATCATGTCCTTGATCTCATCCGGGGCTCCGAACAACATTCGGTCACCAACATACATAACTCATATAATACTATATCGTCAATGAACGTTAAGCATGCGGACCCTACGGGTTCGAGAATAATGTAGACATGACCGAGACGCTTATCCGGTCAATAACCAAAAGCGGGAGCTGGATGCCCATATTGGTTCCTACATATTCTACCAAGATCTTTATCGGTCAAACCTTTATGACAACATATGTAGTTCCCTTTGTTTATCGGTATATTACTTGGCTGAGATTCGATCGTCGATATCTCCATACCTAGTTCAATCTTGTTACCAGCAAGTCTCTTTACTCGTTCCGTAATACATCAGTCCATAACTAAGTCCTTAGCCACTTTGCTTGCAAGCTTCTTGTGATGTTGTATTACCGAGAGGGCCCAGAGATACCTCTCCGTCATACAGAGTGATAAATCCCAGTCTCGATCCATGCTAACTCAACAGACATCTTCGGAGATTCCTGTAGAGCACCTTTATGATCACCCAGTTACGTTGTGACGTTTGATAGCACTCAAGGTATACCCTCGGTATCCGGGAGTTTCATGATCTCATGGTCGAAGAAACATAGATTTGATATTAAGAAGGCAGTAGAAATAAACTGAACAATCATATGCTATGCTAACGGTTGTGTCTTGGCCATCACATCATTCTCATAATGATGTGATCCCATTATCAAATGATAACTCATGTATATGGTTAGGAAACCTAACCATCTTTGAACAGCGAGCTAGTCTAGTAGAGGCTCACTAGGGACACGATATTTATTTATGTATTCACACATGTATTTAAGTTTCTGGTCAATACAATTCTAACATGAATAATTATTACTTATCATGAATAAGGAAATATAATAATAATAACTTTATTATTGCCTCCAGGGTATATTTCCATCATGGATGGCATGCATGGGCTATCCACACTGTTATACATATTGTTCTCTCTAGGTTGCTTATTGACCAATTATATGGCACGTCTAGTTTTGAATTGTATTAGTTAATTCATACTTGGATTGGTCATTCAGCAAACGGCAGTCATGCCATGGCGAACTTTTCTGTAGCAGAGCCGAAGTGGAAAATAGTTAGTTTAGTTTCATACTAGTGCGAGAGAGGGATCCGAACCGGCGCCTCAATAAGTACTACATTATGTATGATGAGACATATCAGTTAACTTGTATCGCTATACCGTGATTGTGATGTGACAACATGATTTGTGTTGGATGATATGATGATACTATTATGTGTATGATTTGATGAGCATATTGCATGTTTATGATATGATTAGAATATTGTATAAACCCGAAAAAAACATCGCAAATACGTACCCAAAAATAAAAATAAAAATACAGTAGTAGCGCTCTTTAGTGCCGGACAGGAAAACGCTACTGCTAAGCCACTTAGCAATAGCGCTGGTGTGGACAACGCTACTGCTAAGTAGGTATAGCAGTAGCGCTGGCCAAAACGCGCTACTGCTAAGCTTTAGTTGTAGTGATGTATCAGTAGCGCGTGATCCCGCGCTACTTGTAGCCCCTAGACCCGCGCTACTGCTAGGATTTTCCCTAGTAGTGACTATAGGAGGGTCAACACATATAGCACATAAGGCGACCCGAAAAACTATGTACAAAGCACAAAATGGAGGAAGAGAGGGGAAGAAAGTTTCTAAGTCATATAGCTGATGTGGATTATTATAATTTATCATGTTCCGCTTCACCCCAAATATGATTCATTTCTACTTGCCATATAGTAGAATTTTGAATTTTAGGCAGCAGAAAAATGTTCAAGAAAATCTAGGGTGGAAAAAATTGATAGTACTAAATTACCGTAGAACACACATAGACACAAGTGAGAAAAGCGTGGTAGATATAATTTTCTTATTGTGCATTCGATTCGGGCATCTGTTTGTGTGATGTGGGATATAGTGCGAGAACAGAGCATGTGGCATGTTTTGCGTGGGTAGGGAACTTATGCTATTTAGGCCCTCGAGGAAATGAAAACAACATATTCCTTCATCTATTTTGTAGTCACCACTACGGTACTCAATAATTTTCGCTATAATATGTTTCAAAATATCAAAACATTCTTGCATGAATTGTTCCTATTCATATTATATCCATGCATATGTAAAATATGGTCGAACTTTTTAGACTTAAACAACACAGGTTTGATAAACATATATTTGTAGACACAAACATATTATCATTATTCGATGATCCATTAGCGGGTAGTCACGAGAGACCTAGTATAGTTCTCGTAGGTTTGCTCCAGCGACGGTAGGGGGCAGAAAACCCACGGCTTCAACGCGATGATGGTTAGAGCATCTCCAGCCGCGTCCCCAAGACGCCCCCCAGGCCGCTTTTTTTAGCGCCGGCGCCGAAAAAACGGTCCAGTCGCGCCCCCCAAGACGCCGAAATCCGCCGGATCAGCCCATTTTCTGAGCCGGCGCGCCCAGGCCGAACCCGGTGCACTGGGGGTGCTTGGGGCACCGGCGGAAGGGAAAATCGCCCGGGACCCCACTGTCAGGCGAAAAGTCACACTGATTCACCCCGTTTTCCCCTCTCCTTCCCCGACACCTTGCCGATCCCGGCGTCGCCAGCCACCTTTCTGCCTCCGCCGCCGCTATCTCGCCGTTCCTCACCGTGAAACAAAGAAAGATCCCCCCGACGATGACTCCCCCCACTTTCCCCGAGTTCCCCTCGCCACTCCGGCGCCCGCCGACGAGTCTGCGCACGACGTCCGCTACGTGTTCGGGGCTTTGCCTACCCCGGCCGCGATGGACTCGGATAACGAGGAGGTGCTACCGACGTTGCTCGAGGAGGAAGCCGACGCCGCCGCCCAGGACGAAGAACACCTCATGGTCCTCGCCGCTCTGGCCGGCTTGCTTGCCGGCGATGCAAAGACGAGGCGAGGCGGCTCGGCGCCGGGGCGACGGAAAGCAAAGAACCGGCATCGGCTCGAAGGCTATTGCATGCTCTGCTCCGACTACTTCGCCGACGCTCCAGTGCATGGCGACAAAGTTTTCCGGCGCCGTTATTGGATGGGCCGAAAGCTTTTCCTCAGGATAGTCAATGAACTCAGGGAGTACGACAACTACTTCAGGTGCAAGAAGGATTGCGCCGGCACACTTGGATTCACCTCAATCCAGAAGTGCACGACAGCTATGAGAATGCTTGCATACGGGGCTCCAGGTGATTCACTCGACGACTATGGGCGCATGGCCGAGTCCACGATCATTGAGTGCACCTACAAGTTCTGCAGGGCTGTGGTGGCAGTGTTTGGACCGAGGTACTTGCCATCACCCAATGTTGAAGACACTGCTCGGATCCTGGCACATAATGAAGCAAGAGGATTTCCTGGTATGCTTAGAAGCATCGACTGCATGCATTGGGCATGGAAGAACTGCCCGTTTGCTTGGCAGGGGATGTACAAAGGTGCGAAAGGAGCTTGCAGTGTGATACTTGAGGCAGTGGCCACACAGGACCTCTGGATTTGGCACGCTTTCTTTGGTATGCCAGGAACTCACAATGATATCAACGTGCTGCAGTGCTCTCCTGTTTTTGCCAAGCTCGTCGAGGGCCATTCTCCTCCGGTGAACTTCGAGATCAATGGGCGCCAATACAACAAGGGGTACTACCTAGCAGATGGCATCTATCCGAGATGGTCAACATTTGTGAAGACTATCTCAAGCCCTGTGCCAGGAGGCAAGAACTCCCACTTTTCGAAGGTTCAGGAGGCTTGCAGGAAGGATGCCGAGCGATCATTTGGTGTGCTCCAATCTCGATTTGCTGTTGTCTGGTACCCCGCTAAGACTTGGTCGAAAGATCAAATGTGGGAGATCATGACTTATTGTGTCATTTTGCACAACATGATCATTGAGAGCGAGTAGGAAGAGCCAGTGTTTGACACTGAACCATATTACAGGCAGGGTCCTCTTGCCCAAGTGGGTCACCAGCTCCCTGCAACATGGACGGCCTTCCTCAACATGCGCCAGGAGATCCGAGACCCACAGGTGCATCATCAGCTGCAGCATGATCTAGTGGAGCACCTATGGAGGCTCAAGGGCAACGCCTAGCTCGACGTACAATGAAATATGAGTGTTTTTATTATTTGTTTGAACTATATAATTTGAAGAACTATGTGGTGAACTATTTGATTTTCTGTGATGATTCTAATTTCTTCTGTGATGATTTTTGTGATGATTTTATTTGAATGAGCGCCAAAACACGGCGAGCGTGGGCCGTTTTGCGCCGGAAATTGGGCCAATCCAGCGCTGAAAATGGGCTTAAAGCGCCGATACTGGGCCCATATCGGCGCCTAGGGGCGACCTGGGGGCGGCGGCTGGGAACGCACTAGCACCCAAGCCTAAAATAGCGACGGCTCGCCCCTAAGCGGCGGTTTTCGGCGCGTCTTGGGGGCGCAATGGCTGGAGATGCTCGTAGGAATAAATTTAGATTTGTCTTCAATCGGCGGTGGTGAGATGAAGAGGCGTCATCTGTATGGAATAAGGTCACCTCACTCCACTCTCATTTTCTGATGCTTCTTTGTATGGTTAGGAGGTGTGTCGAGGTCTGGCTTTTGGTTCTAGATTTTATTCTACATGTTTGTCCCAGTGCCTCTGTCCCTCGGAGCTCACAACGCATCTTGATTCTTTCGGTACACTTAAGACGGACGAAGGCTAGCCCATCTCGGCATCATTGAGGAGCTTGTGAGATGTGTATTGGCAGATTCGCGTGGCTTGACATGGGGTGTTCTACACGCTCCCTCCCGCATTATCTTCTCCAGGCGGCCATTTGCTATGGATGTTGTTGTCGCCCACGTCTTCTTGTCTACATCGATGATTTCTAGTCACTGCTTCTACAAGCACCTGGGTATCAACAAGTTTGCTATGTTAGGATCGAGGCCGAGAGACGACAACGAGATATGCTCATGGCACGTCATCGATGGATGAGGAGGAAGTAGACTTAGACACACCCAAGAATTCGGATGTCATTTTCATATTTTCTAAGAGTGCTTTTGAAGGGTCGGTCCTGCTAAATGCATTTTGGCTTTTTCGCAAGAAAGTACAAAATTGAAAAAAATCATTCGTAACTATGAAAATTTAGAAATGGCAAAGGTATCTGGTTTTTAAAATGAACAGGCGCTTTCGAAACCATCCATCAGTTGATAGAGGCAGGCATGAAAAAGTTTATGGTTGAACATCTCCTTTTTGTGTGTGTGAAAATGAAATGAGGTTGCAAATCTGTTGCCGTGTGGGTTATGGACTTATGGTGGTAAGTTAGACTACCACCCTAGCTGGGTTCAAAGTTGACAAAAGGACAAGTGGAAATGACACTTGAAGTTGTCTAAAAAAACTTCGTGAATTTGATTAGAGCTTCATGGTGAGCCTGATTCATCATACAAAATGCGTGAACTATAAGCAAATTCTAGACTCTGGTGCAAGTGGATATATGTAACACGACCTTGCTGGTTATAGTTTGGATTGTTGATTATGTCATTGGCAAGTTGAATGCCATTTTCGTTTTACACATGGAGGGACTTACTATCATTGGAACCTTCCTTGCCTTTTTGTGTAATGCCACTTGTTGCACAAAAAAATAATCACCTCCAGTCAAACCACGAAAGGAGTTTCTTGCAGGTAAGTTGGACGTCGACATTATGTTTTATTAAGACTTAATAACACCAAATAATCTTTGGTTTGCTATGCCTGTCATCATCGAGCATTTTCTTCTACGCTTTCTACATTTGCAAGCACCACGTCTTAGGATTTGGAAGATAAATCAAGTTACACTTCTGCTTCGGTAGACCCCCCCTTAAACACATCGATGGCTGAGATTACTCCATACCCCTTCGTAATAAAGGATGGGATGGTCTGTTTTTAAAGTACGCCCTCCACTGGAGACCTCAGATACATAGCATGCGTACCAGCTAATCGTAGAGTAGCGGTTGTATTGCTCAAGGGCGGCTAACCTGGGCCGGCCCATTTGTTGGTGTGTTTTGCGCAAGGGCGGCTCACCTGGGCCGGCCCATTTATTGGTGCGGGGAGAAAATTCGTTAAAAAATGGATAGCGATTGGATTTGAACCTGCACACTCTACGTGACAAGTGCGCTTTGCTAGCAGCTGTGCCTTCCAACCTTTGGTGTTAAATTATCAACGTAAATCTTTAAAAAACTTAATGTCCGAGCAAAACTTAAAACATCAGCTGAGAAACTTAAGATAAACCAAAGTGTGGGACAGGGAACAAACTTGGGACCTCGCGCCAGTCTACCATTTTGGTAGCCACTATACAAAATGAGATTTGGTGCCCAAAAAGGTAGCCCGATCTATATGAACCACAAGCCGCGATTTGTTTTTAAATCGGATCTCATTTACTGTTGGGATTTTTTTAGAAATGCGGTCATTTAAAATTTTGTGATTAAAAGAAACTAGAACATTTTGTGAAAACATGAAAGTTTTTCGGGAAATAGGAAATGAACGAAACTGAAAATGATTACATTTTTTGAAATTGTGTACAACTTTTTGGAAATGCGACATTTTGTGATTTTAAAAAATAAAACGTTTTGTGAAATCAGTATTTTTTGGGAATCTCAAACATTTGTTTTAGAAAGGAAAAAACATTGAAAAGTAGAACATTTCGAAAAACAGGAACAAAACTGAAAACACGGACATTTTAGAAAAGTACAAACAATTTTTTTATAGTGCGAACATTATTTTGAAATTCTCCAAACATTTATTGAATTTGCGAACAACTTTGAAATCAAGAATATTTTTTGAATTTGGAACAATTTTTGTAACCTCATCATCCAGATTACAGTGTTTGCCACCCGACTATGCTGCCACTCGTGATATTTAGAAGAAGGAAATGTATAAGGGGCAACTATTGTATCGATGGAAAAAACCTGCGTTCGTTTAACGTGCCTACACGTATACGAATGCACACACACTTGTTATCAAGAAAACATGTTTTCTCAAACATGGTAAAAATAAATAGATTTTCTAAATCTTTTTCATCGGGAACTTTTATTGAGTTTGTGAACTATTTTCTGTGTGTGAAAATAAACAGAAAAGAATAAAAATAAACATAAAAAATTAAAGAATATATTAAAAGGGAAACCAGTTAGAAAAGCGATTCAGGAACCTTCCGAAAGGTTCCAAAACCCGGAGCCTTCTGCCTATCCGAACACCCTATGTTAAATCATGGTCTTGTATTGGATATTCTTGAAATGACCAACCTTTTGCAAGAAGGTGGGGATGCCCATGGTAGGCATCCATATCAGATTTGAACTCCGAGTATGTATGCAAGTTGCGACACGTCTGGTCATTTTATCGACCTTTTTGGACCGAGAAAACTTCAAAAAATGCAAAAATTATCGAAAACCAAAACAACTTTGGATGATGTCTTGAATTGGTCATAGAAGGTTACGAAAAAATTAAGGCCATTTCAAGGATGTGGAGAAACAACATACTCTCAGACGAAGCCTTCTAGCAGACCTAGACACCCTCCGTTAAACAAGGTTTAGTTTTACAAAATCTTGAATTGACCCCAACTTTTGCAAGCGTGTGGCTATGGTAGGCATTCGTGCCAGGTTTGAACGATTTCCGAAAATATGATGGACGAAAATAATAATTATATGGATAACATTTTGTGTTAAGTCGATGCATATTTTAGTTCCTTGCAAAAAAAACAGAAGCATATTTTAGTTGCACCAGTAGTAAATTCTTCAATTGATTGAAACATGATTTCATTGTGTTGAAAACACGTGGTGCCTCAAAGAAAATTTGGTATGCATCGGAAGCAAGCAAATACCCCGTTCGAGATGTGATGGGATAAATAATTTATCCAACACAAAACAACTTTTGGTTAAGTTCGAACATATTTTAAATTTGATTAACTAAAGGAAGCACAAGTTCATGACGGTGGAAGCAAATTTAATATGCGTCTGATTTTAGTAGCATGTATGACGTACAAAATTTCATTGAACATAATTTCCTAAAAACAAAAAAGAAATAAAGAGACTCCCAATTTATACCCGCATGATTTTAGGAGCGCACTTAATTTTCGCCAGATAGTTTTAGGGAACAAATTGGAACCAATTCCGTTTGTTATGTGCAAACTATCTGTGGAAAGGCACGTTCTCAAGTCAAATCCAACCAGCCAAAGCTTTCTCATTAGTAGTCTGAGAAAATAAACAATAATAAGAGTAAAAGAAGAATTTATGCATAACAAGTGAGTTGTCCTAGTTGGTTATGGTGGGTGGAAATAAACCATAAGATCTGGAGTTCAAATCCTACTCATGTGCCTATTTTCTTAGGGTTAAAAAAGGAAAAAAAAAATAGGCCAGGCCCAGGAGGAGGGGTGTGTGTGGGCGGATCGGCGGTGTACGTCAATGTATAGTATGTGTCACATACGAAAGATGGATGTACGTTATGGTCAAAATGACCATGCTGCCCTTTATACGGTTTCTGAGGGGGTCTACCGAAGCAAGTCTCATCAAGTTAATTACTATTATTATTACTGATGTATGGTGTGAGAGGTTTCGGCCGGTGTGTGGCACCTGAGGCAGCGATGGTTGGTGAAGGAGTCGGCATCCTCATACGTACTACTCACGTCTATGAGTTTTTCATTGGCCTTCTGGGGACGGCCAGTGAAAAACCTCTTTGCCTTCGCTCGGATTTGTGGAATCCGGAGGAGAGGGTGTCGCAGGAGGAAAACGAGTGCCTAGCGCTCTCTTTCCTTCCGGAAGAAATTGACTCGGCCTTGCTGGATATGAAAAATGACACGGCCCCTGGCCCTGACGGCTGGCCCGTGGAATTTTTCAAGAAATTCTGGCCATTGCTGAAACATCTCTTCTACGACATTATTAACGGTTTTGCCTTAGGAACCGTTGATATCTCCACCCTGAACTATGGCGCCATTAGCCTTATTCCCAAAGTAAAAGGTGCAGACAACATTCGTCAGTTCCGTCCAATCACTCTCATCAATGTGCCTTTCAAGCTTTGTGCCAAAGCTTATGCGTCGCGCCTTGCCCCCATTGCGCAGCGCACGATTAGTCATAGCCAAACGGGTTTCCTCAAACATAGAAATATCTTAGAAGGCCCGATTGCTCTGCTGGAAATTGTTCACGAGCTTAAAAAGAATAAAACTAAGGGAGTTTTACTCAAGCTCGACTTTGAGAAGGCATACGACCGGGTGAATTGGGACTTTGTCCAGGAAGTCTTCCTCAAAAAGGGTTTTGAGGCAGGTTTTGTCCACCGCATTATGCACTTAGTGTCTAGTGGTCACACGGCGATTACCACCAACGGTGAGCTGGGCAAGTACTTCCGCAACAAGAGGGGACTCAGACAAGGGGATCCGAGCTCACCTTTAATTTTCAACTTTGTGGCGGATGCACTGGCCGCGATGATTCGACGTGCGTGTGCTGCCGGCCACATCTCTGGTCTTGTTCCTCATCTCATTCCAGGCGGTGTATCTCACCTTCAATATGCTGACGATACGCTCCTCCTTTTCGAACCAAATGACACTAGTGTGGCCTCCATCAAACTTATTCTTCTGGCTTTTGAACTCATGTCGGGTCTGAAGATTAATTTCCACAAGAGTGAGGTCTTCACCATAGGGATGGATGACCGCTCGAGCTCCCATGTGGCTAACCTTCTAAACTGTAGACGTGGCGCCTTTCCGATCAAATACTTGGGCTTGCCAATTTCTTACCGCGGACTCACCATTGGGGAGTGGGAGCCTCTGTATGGGAAGGTGGCTAATCGTGTTAGCCCTTGGCGAGGAAGATTTCTATCGTCTACGGCAAGGCTCATTCTGACCAATTCGAGTCTGTCCTCTCTCCCTATGTTCATCATGGGTATGTACCTCCTAGCGGATGGGGTCCACGCCAAACTTGACACCCCCCGAGCTCGTTTCTTTTGGGAAGGAACGGGAGACAAAAAGAAATACCACTTGGTCAAATGGGCGGCAATATGCCGTCCCAAAAAGTTTGGGGGGCTGGCAGTTACCAACTCCAAGCTTATGAACGTTGCGCTTTTGTCCAAGTGGTGGTGGCGGCTTGCGCAAAATGAGTCCGGTCTCTGGGCCCGCATCCTTAAAGCCAAATATTTTCCGAACGGCACGGTTTTTCAAGCTAAAGCATCTGGATCTGTTTTCTGGAAAGGGATCCAGGCAGTACGGCCAGCTTTTGCTCTTGGGGCAAAGTTTTCTGTTAAGAATGGCGCCTCTACTCGCTTTTGGCTCGATCATTGGTGGGAGCAATCCCCTCTGTGGGAGTCGCACCCCGAACTGTATCATCTGGCCACAGACCCCAACCTTACGGTGGCAGATGCCCTAAGTAGTAGTCCACCGGCAATCTCCTTCATCCGAGCGCTTGGGCCGGTGGAGGCTGCCAACTGGGAAAATTTGGTAGTGGCGTGGAGAGACTTAGAGATCTCCCCCGAACCTGACGTAATCTCGTGGAAACTTTCGTCCTCAAAGGTGTTCACAGTCAAATCACTTTATTACAAAATGTCTGACGGACCGGTTCTTTCCTTGGTTAGGGGACTGTGGAAAGCAGGTGTGCCTCTGAAAATAAAAATTTTTATGTGGCAGATGTTGAGAAATCGGCTCCCTTCCGCTGATAACGTGGCCAAACGGAACGGGCCGTCTGATGGCAATTGCACGTTGTGTGGGATGGCTGAAGACGCTAACCATATCTTCTTCCAATGTGTGCTTGCTCGATTTGCCTGGAGTGCGGTGAGGGATACTTTCGACAAAAACTGGCAACCCCACACGTCGAAAGACCTCTTAGAGATCCTGTCGGCCCAGAAAGGACCATCGGCTAGAGTCCTGTGGCGTTGCGTAGGGGCGCTCCTGTGGTCTCTTTGGTCCGTGCGTAACAAGTTTACGATCGAACATAAGTTCCCAAAACACCCTGCTGATGTATTATGCAAATGTCACATTTTCCTCCAGGTGTGGATGCCGTTGGGGAAAGCGCATGATGATCAAGTCATGTCGGTCGTCATGGAGAAGATCAAAGGGATGACCTGCCAAGCCCGACGCGACGACGGAACTACATAAACTTCGGCTGGCTCCTTCCACTCGTGTTTCTCCTTTGTCTCCATCTTTTGTATTGAACTTTGGTTGTGGCCGGTGCGGCGTTTCCCTTTTGGTTCAGATACCTTTGGTCTGTAATATTTGAATGGTGTGCGTGTGACTTGCCCTGGTGGCTTTATTAATTTAAAGCCGGACGCAGTCTTGCGTCTACGTTCCAAAAAAAAAAAAAAAAAACGTACTACTCAATCGTTGGAGTATAATAAGGTCAACGTTTGCTTCTTCTGCCATCATGTTTGAAACGGGAAGATTTGAAGCCGGACGCCACTCGCTCTGATCGCTCCAAACCAAGATCAAGGTCAGAGCACATGTATCATGAGTCATCGGTTCGTGCCGACACGTCGGACGTTTTAGTCTCCCGGCCTCACCAACCAGGCGTGCCATGTTCTTGTTCATTTTGCCTTGCTTGCTGCATGCAAACACGTACGTACGCACACCCGATCACCAATTATTTGGCAACAAGGTGTGAATAAGCGTCCCTCTTTGATTAGCTATAAGGGTGGAAATTGAGCATTTGCACCATGATTTTTGTTGGATAAAGATTTGCACCACGATTAGCTGATGGCTATGGTCTTTCAATAATCGAGCCGACTAAGTGCACACGTGGCCCTCTAATGTGCACATAAACGATCAGTAGTGCTGTAGCACAGAAACGGCCGGTTTGTTCGTCCTGCAAGGACGACGCTGTAGCTATTTCGGGCAGAATTTCTATGTCAGGCAACCAAGGCGGTACACCGCTTATCATCTCACCGGTAGCTGAACCAAGGCGGCAACCGTTGTTGTCGCAGGCGCTATTTTCCGCCATGCTACTGTCCGTAGCAAGATACTGTCGAGAGCGACTGATACCGTTACAATACTGGCACTATTTCCACCCACCCACGGGACCGGATCCCTGTGCCCGTAACAAAATGAATATCCAACTCAATATGCTTGGTCCGTCGATGATGCATCGGGTTAGCGGAGAGGTAGACCGCCGAGATATTGTCGCAGTAGACCACCGTGGCACGGTCAACAGGGCAAGAGAGCTCCTGAAGCAGCTGGCGAAGCCACGAACACTCGGCGACGGCGTTGGCCACCGCACGATACTCAACCTCAGCACTGGAACGAGAGACCGTAGGTTGCCGCTTGGACGACCACGAGATGAGTGAGGGTCCAAGATAGACACAATAGCCAGAAGTGGAGCGACGGGTGTCAGGACAGCCCGCCCAGTCTGCATCGGAGTAGGCGGTGAGGGCGGTGTCGACGGAGGCGTGAAGCGTGACGCCAAGATCCATAGTGCCACAGATATAGCGGAGAATCCGCTTGACGGCAGCCCAGTGAACGTCTCGAGGAGCGTGCATATGAAGACTCACCTGCTGCATGGCATACTGAATCTCTGGTCGAGTCAGAGTGAGGTACTGGAGAGCACCAACTATAGACCGATAGAAAGCAGCATCCGAAGCAGGAGAACCATCCGTGGCAGAAAGCTTGGCCTTCGTATCAACAGGCGTAGCGGCGGGCTTGCAGTTAAGCATGCCGGCGCGCTCGAGGAGCTCGTGAGCGTACTTCCGCTAATGAAGGAAGAAGCCATCCGGACGGCGCACCACCTCGACACCGAGGAAGTAGTGCAAAGGACCCAAGTCCTTGATGGCGAACTCAGCGCGAAGACGAGCCGTGAGCTGACTGAGGAGACCAGTCGTGCATGCCATCAGGATGATGTCGTCGACATAGAGCAGCAAGTAGGCCGTGTCAGAGCCCTGATGATAGACGAAGAGCGAGGCGTCCGAGCGGGTAGAGCGGAACCCAAGCTGGTGGAGAAATATCGCGATGCGCTGGTACCAAGCGCGTGGAGCCTGCTTGAGTCCGTACAAGGACCGCGAAAGCAGGTACACGTGGTCGGGAAGCGCCAGGTCAACAAACCCAGTGGGCTGCTGGCAGAAGACCTGCTCCTCGAGGTGACCATGGAGGAAGGCGTTGGAGACGTCCATCTAGTGCACTGGCCAAGCACGGGAGACCGCAAGGTGGAGAATCGTGCGTATCGTGCCGGGCTTGACGACCAGAGCGAAGGTGTCGGTGAAGTCGATGCAAGTACGCTGTCGGAAGCCACGAACGACCCAGCGCGCTTTGTAGCGATCAAGGGTACCATCAGGGCGGAGCTTGTATTTGAAGACCCACTTCCCGGTAATCACGTTGGTGTGCCGGGGACGGGGAACAAGTTGCCACGTCCGGTTGCGCAACAGGGCATCAAACTCCTCTTGCATCGCCGCGATCTAGAGCGGGTCACGAAGAGCGGCTCGAACGGAGGACGGCAATGGCGACGGCTCAAAGGTGGACGCCGCATGGACGTAGTCATTCGAGACATAGCGCGAGCTCGGGCGAAAAATGCCCGTACGGGCGCCGGTGACCGGAGCAGCCACATGCGCCGGGGGCACCGAGGGGGCCGCATGGGCCGTGTGCACCGGGGGCGTCGGGGGGGGGGGGCGCGGGGCCGCGGGCGCCAACGTCGGGGGGGCCGGGGGCGCCAGCGCCGCGGCTGTTGGAGGCGCCACATGCTGTTGGGTACGCTCCATACAACCCCGACTGCAACTGCGGTGCCGGGTAGGCCGGATGGCCTGCCGGAAAAACCTGCGGGCCCGCTGACAGATGCTGCAGGTGTTGGGCGCCGTCTGGCTGATACGTCCAAAACGTATCTATAATTTCTG
>LR738711.1:862462750-862481364 GCA_902687465.1 Secale cereale
CGCGAGCTCGGGCGAAAAATGCCCGTACGGGCGCCGGTGACCGGAGCAGCCACATGCGCCGGGGGCACCGAGGGGGCCGCATGGGCCGTGTGCACCGGGGGCGTCGGGGGGGGGGGGCGCGGGGCCGCGGGCGCCAACGTCGGGGGTGCCGGGGGCGCCAGCGCCGCGGCTGTTGGAGGCGCCACATGCTGTTGGGTACGCTCCATACAACCCCGACTGCAACTGCGGTGCCGGGTAGGCCGGATGGCCTGCCGGAAAAACCTGCGGGCCCGCTGACAGATGCTGCAGGTGTTGGGCGCCGTCTGGCTGATACGTCCAAAACGTATCTATAATTTCTGCTTGCTCCATGCCCTTTTTGTGTGATATTGCTATGATATTTATGCACTTCCATACACTTTTTGATCATATTTGGACTAACCTACTAATGATTGCAAAAGTGCACAATGTTCTTGTTTTACACTTTATTGTGTAGGAATTACTTGGAAATTGCCAAAAACGCAAAAGGAGTCGTATTGGAGTAGGACTCTGACTTTCCTGAAATCTGTCTGAGAACGTTTTTTAAAGATGGTCACGTTCCGGCCCGAAGACGACGTCAAACGGAAAAAGTCTAGTTGCGAAAGTTGTGGGGAATTTCGAGGCGATGCTTCTGGATATAAAATTCGTCCAAATCGGAGTCCGGACGGCCGAGTAAAGCCCGTTTTACTGAGGCCCAAAATCTGATGACGGGAATCCGAGAGTCTATATAAAGAGAGGAAACCTAAGTCACCAAGGGCCACGAATTTTCCTCCTCCCGAGCCACCGTCTTGGAGGGGAGGACCAGCACCATTGCAGCACCATCCACAAGGAAGAAGGGGGGCCAAGGAGCCGCTGCCCCCTAGGGCCGCCGCCGCCGCCGCCGCCTCCGTGGCTGCCGCCGGCCGTCTCCTCCTCGCGGGGCTGCACCTCTCCATCAACACCATTATCAACCTCCTCCTCACCATGTCCATGCGTGAGTAGTTTCCTCTGGGGCTGAGAGCTCGTACGTGTAGCTATGTGGTTATCTCTCTCCCATGATGTGATCTTCATTGTGATCATAGGCTATGTTAATCTACGGTGATCCCATGATATTTCCCCTTCCTCTATGTATTGGATTGATGTACTCACTTGTCTTTATCTAGTATAATCCCCGAGACCAAGGTGACAGCGGTCTATTGGACATGGATTAGAAAAATATTTTCATGAGTGATTTCCTCTCTTGTGTGTTGATTAAAGATTGAGAGTCTCTTGATGCTTGTCTTTGACTATCCTTTAGATATATTGTGGTGATTGTGGGACTCTCTTTGGATGGCCGCGGTGACATTGGAAAATCCTTAGATTGAGAACTACGAACTTTGAGGTGTGCTTTTGTAGCCCTACATAATTCTCGTCCTCTCTTGATCACGAAGGAATGACCTCCGGGTGCGTCTCCATTGCATGTTTTATGGGAAATATCATGTGATTCGATTATGTTAATGTTGTTGGGAGTTGCCACTAGTGAAAGTATGATCCCTAGGCCTTGTTTCCACCATTGCAATACCATTTGTGCTCACGTTTACCACTTGTTTGCTTGCTGCACTTTTTATTACAGATTTATATTACTTTGTTTTGCCATCCATATCACTTGCCATTTAACATCTCTTCGCCGAACTAGTGCACCTATACATCTAACAAGAGACTTCTTGTATCTTAGTTGCAGGGTTGCTTGAGAGAGACCATCTTCAACCTCTACTTCCCTGAGTTCGATAAACCTTAGGTCATCCACTTGAGGGAAATTGCTGTTGTCCTACAAACCTCTGCGCTTGGAGGCCCAACATAGTCTACAAGAGTAGAAGCGTGTGTAGACATCAAGCTATTTCTGGCGCCGTTGCCGGGGAAGTGAGTGCTTGAAGGTATATCTTTAGATCTTGCAATTAAATCTTTTTGTTTCTTGTTTTTAATTTCACTAGTTTTGCTTAATGGAAAACAACAAAAATATGAGAGAGCTTTATAAGCTCTACCTTGAACTTGGACATGAGTGTTCGAAGAGAAAATTAAAAAACCTTTAGAACTTTATTTGCATAACAATCATGATGGTGATGATGTTATTAGTATGTTTTTATTTAATATCAATATTGCTAATGACATGGAAAGCTCTAAGCTTGGGGATGACACGTTTGATGAACATGATATTTTTAGTCCCCCAACTTTTGAGGAGAAAATTTACTTTGATGATACTATGCCTCCTATATATGATGATTACAATGATGAATATGATATTTTCAGTCCACCTACTATTGAGGATAAAATTTATTATGATTATGATATGCCTCCTAAATACGATGATTACCATGATGATTATGATAGTCTTACTCTCACTATTCCTAATAAGAAAGATTTTGCTTATATGAAGAGTAATGACACTTTTATGCTTTTGGATCATGGAAATAATGCCTTATGTGATAGTTATATTGTTGAGTTCATCCATGATGCCACTGAAATTTATAATGAGAGAGGGAGACATGGTTCTAAATATCTTAATAATAAGAAGTTTCCTCTTTTTATGGTGAATATTTTGAAGTTATGCTTGGTTTGCCTTCCTATGCTTATTGCTTTGTGCTTCAATGAATTATTCTATTGCAATATTCCTATGCATAGGAAGCATGTTAGGCTTAAATGTGTTTGGTATTTGCTTCTTGATGCTCTCTTTTGTTCTTCAACTCTTATTCCTACGAGAGCATCATTAAAGTCTTATGCCTAGCTTAAAGGCATAAAAGAAAGCGCTTTTGGGAGGCAGCTCACAATGAATAAAATTTTATTTTGCTTTTGTTATGTCTTGATGTTGTTACTACAGTAGCATCATCATTGTATCTTTATTTTTCAGCTTTGTGCCAAGTGTAGCCTCTGATTGCAAGAAAGTTCAAAAGTTGTGACGTGCTGTCCAGGAAACAGATTCTGTCCTTGGATAGAAAAAAATTCATATAAAATCACCAGATCATCTTTTTGGTCTGAATTTTTTCGACAGCGTGCTCTATACAATTGGCTTTCGGGCGTCTGTTCTGAGTTTTTTTATTAGAGTTGCAGAAGTGCCCCGAAAAAATCATTTACTACCTGCTGGTCTGTTTTTCACAGATTCTGTCCTGTTTTGCCTTTCCTTCATTTTGCAAACCTTGAGCTTGCTTTTTCTTTGCAAAAACCTTTTGGCAATCTTGAGAAACAGTAGACCTTCAAGAATATCCTTATTTCCAGCAAGGAACAATTATTTTATTAAGGGTACTAACCTCGCTAATCAGATTATGATGAGTTATGTATGAAGGGAGTTTTCAAGTGTGCGAGGGAAGATGATAAAAAGATTCAGGAGTGTCAAACGCTCAAGCTTGGGGATGCCCCCGTGCACCCCAAGACATATTCAAGAAGACTCAAGCGTCTAAGCTTGGGGATGCCCCCGTGCATCCCCTTCTTCATCAACAATTATCAGTTCGTCTTTCGTTCCACTATATTTTTATCACTTCATGTGTTATGTGCTATGCTTGGAGCGTCTTGCTTTAGTTTCCTTTTTAGTTTTCTTTAGCTTTGCTTTCTGTTCATAACGAGTTGGAACTCAGCTTTCTTTGTGTGGGAGAGAAACACGCTCCACTTCAACCTAGAGCACAACATAGAATTTTCATGTCTATCCTTGCTGTGTGTGTTCTTTGTCTTTCAATAGCTACTATCATGTTCAGCTCTTAGTTTCCATGGTTATCTTTTTAAAGAGCTTTTGTTTAGTTGGTCGCTGGAACTCTCTTTAGTATCATGCTTATCTTGTTAAGAGAGTTGGCTTCTGTTGCACTGGTCGATATGTCTATGATAAAAATGCTATGTGCATAATGGTGCTTAGTAGTTCTTGTTTTCTTATGGTTAGTCTCAAAAAACTGGGGGGTTCCCAATGTGTTATTGGAGTACCAACATGATTTGTTTGCCTATGATGTGGTATGGTTTAGTGATATCTTCCTCCGAGAATTTATTTTGATTGACTTGGCGTATGCTCACGCATATTTAAGACTGTAAAGAAAGTCTGTCAAGCCTTGATGATCTTTAATTTCTGAGTAGCGATATAACTTCCATGCCCGATTCAATGTTGCTTTGTCGCTCTGCATGATTATGACCGTCATTGCTCTTTTAGTTGGTCGCTCCCAGTCTTTTGCTAACCTTCGCCTGTACTAAGCGGACTGACTGCTTGTGCATCCAAAATCCTTTAAACCAGTTATGCCATATGAGTCCACCATACCTTCCTATACATGGTATTTACCTGCCATTCCTAACGAAGACTTTCATGTACCATCTCAAAATTATTCAAAAAAAAAAGCATTCCTATTTTGTGCCTCTGTTTTAGCTCATGAGGAAGTAGTAGTTAATTCATGATCTTTTTAAGTTGGACAAGCCTCACCCCGGGATTGCATGTCTAATGTGCAAACCCATAATACGAGAAGGAACTGGCATAGAGTGCGCCCGACTCATTAAAAATAATACAACAAACAAACTCTCCTTCACGCTTTGTTCATGAGAAATCAGAAAACTTTGGCAGTGATAAAAAAGGAGATTAAGAGGATGTGATCGTCCTCATTCGGGAGCCGTTCCTCGAAACTTGTCCAGCTCAAGAAGTAATTGAGTTATCTGCTAGCATTCGTTGACGAAACATGCATATCTAAAAAATAATAATTATTACCTCTTTTTTTTAAACCAAGAGCTCTGATACATGTTTTGTTTTTGTTTCCGACCACGGGTTTTCAACCTTGCCAACAAAAGCCACGGTTCGAGAGTCTCCACCTTCTTTAAAGCACCAACTATTGAGAGCATGATTGTCATTCTGAGTGTAATGTGCATTGTCCCAAAGTACCATTGTCTTTTGCATGATTATGATATCGTTTATTCTGAAATCATTGTATCTAGTCGTCACTTAAACTTTGGAGGTGCCCCTGCATTTATGTTTTGCTTCACTAAAGGGGACAAGCGAGATATCACTTTGTCATATTTGCACACCATGCTCACTACAAATCTATCGAGTGTTTCAGTATCATATTGTAAAACTTTCAGTTCTTTGTGATTTTCTCATGAGGCAACTTAATTACTACAGATTCATTGTCTCAGTAAGCACTTGTCATGTGACTGTGAAAAGTTCTTATATGGTTAATAGCATGTCACCACAGAAATTATGCTTGTTATCATTTACCTACTCGAGGACGAGCAGGAATTAAGCTTGGGGATGTTGATACGTCCAAAACGTATCTATAATTTCTGCTTGCTTCATGCCCTTTTTGTGTGATATTGCTATGATATTTATGCACTTCCATACACTTTTTGATCATATTTGGACTAACCTACTAATGGTTACAAAAGTGCACAATGTTCTTGTTTTACACTTTATTGTGTAGGAATTACTTGGAAATTGACAAAAACGCAAAAGGAGTCGTATTGGAGTAGGACTCTGACTTTCCTGAAATCTGTCTGAGAACGTTTTTTAAAGATGGTCACGTTCCGGCCCGCAGACGACGTCAAACGGAAAAAGTCTAGTTGCGAAAGTTGTGGGGAATTTCGAGGCGATGCTTCTGGATATAAAATTCGTCCAAATCGGAGTCCGTACGGCCGAGTAAAACCCGTTTTACTGAGGCCCAAAATCTGATGACGGGAATCCGAGAGTCTATATAAAGAGAGGAAACCTAAGTCACCAAGGGCCACGAATTTTCCTCCTCCCGAGCCGCCGTCTTGGAGGGGAGGACCAGCACCATTGCAGCACCATCCACAAGGAAGAAGGGGGGCCAAGGAGCCGCTGCCCCCTAGGGCCGCCGGCGCCCCCTAGGGCCGCCGCCGCCGCCGCGCCCCCAAGGGTCGCCGCCGCCGCCTCCGTGGCTGCCGCCGGCCGTCTCCTCCTCGCGGGGCTGCACCTCTCCATCAACACCATCATCAACCTCCTCCTCACCATGTCCATGCGTGAGTAGTTTCCTCCGGGGCTGAGGGCTCGTACGTGTAGCTATGTGGTTATCTCTCTCTCCCATGATGTGATCTTCGTTGTGATCATAGGCTATGTTAATCTACGGTGATCCCATGATATTTCCCCTTCCTCTATGTATTGGATTGATGTACTCACTTGTCTTTATCTAGTATAATCCCCGAGACCAAGGTGACAGCGGTCTATTGGACATGGATTAGAAAAATATTTTCATGAGTGATTTCCTCTCTTGTGTGTTGATTGAAGATTAAGAGTCTCTTGGTGCTTGTCTTTGACTATCCTTTAGATATGTTGTGGTGATTGTGGGACTCTCTTTGGATGGCCGCGGTGACATTGGGAAATCATTAGATTGAGAACTACGAACTTTGAGGTGTGCTTTTGTAGCCCTACATAATTCTCGTCCTCTCTTGACCACGAAGGAATGACCTCCGGGTGCGTCTGCATTGCATGTTTTATGGGAAATATCATGTGATTCGATTATGTTATTGTTGTTGGGAGTTGCTGTTGGGGATCGTTGCAGAAAATCAAAATTTTTCCTACGCGTCACCAAGATCTATCTACGGAGTAATCTAGCAACGAGCATAAAGGAGAGTGGATCTACATACCCTTGTAGATCGCGATGCGGAAGCGTTGCAAGAACGCGGATGAAGGAGTCGTACTCGCTGCGATTCAGATCGCGGTTGATTCCGATCTAAGCGCCGAACAACGGCGCCTCCGCGTTCAACACACGTGCAGCCCGATGACGTCTCCCACGCCTTGATCCAGCAAGGAGAGAGGGAGAGGTTGGGGAAGACTCCATCCAACAGCAGCACGACGGCGTGGTGGTGGTGGAGGAGCGCGGGACTCCAGCAGGGCTTCGCCAAGCACTGCGAGAGACGAGGAGGGAGAGAGGTAGGGCTGCGCCAAGCGACAGAGGTCAAAAAAACGTGTTATGGGCAGCCCCAAACCTCACATATATATAGGGGGAAGGGAGGGCTGTGCCCCCTTTAGTGTTTCCCACCCCTAGGGGTGCGGCCAGCCCTAGATCCCATCTAGGGGGGCGGCCAAGGGGGAGAGAGGGGGAGGCGCACCACTATGTGGGCCTTAGGCCCATCTGAGCCTAGGGTTTCCCCCTTTTTTTTCTTCTCTCTTTGCCTTGGGCCTGGTTAGGGGGGCACACCAGCCCACCTGGGGCTGGTCCCCTCCCACACTTGGCCCACGCAGCCTTCTGGGGCCGGTGGCCCCACCCGGTGGACCCCCGGGACCCTCCCGGTGGTCCCGGTACGCTACCGATAGCGCCCGAAACTTTTCCGGTGACCAAAACGGGACTTCCCATATATGAATCTTTACCTCCGGACCATTCCGGAACTCCTCGTGACGTCCGGGATCTCATCCGGGACTCCGAACAACATTCGGTAACCGCGTACATACGTTCCCTATAACCCTAGCGTCATCGAACCTTAAGTGTGTAGACCCTACGGGCTCGGGAACCATGTAGTCATGACCGAGACAACTCTCCGGCCAATAACCAATAGCGGGATCTGGATACCCATGTTGGCTCCCACATGTTCCACGATGATCTCATCGGATGAACCACGATGTCAAGGATTCAATCAATCCCGTATACGATTCCCTTTGTCTATCGGTATAGCACTTGCCCGAGATTCGATCGTCGGTATACCGATACCTTGCTCAATCTCGTTACCGGCAAGTCTCTTTACTCGTTCCGTAACACATCATCCCGTGATCAACTCCTTGATCACATATTGTGCACATTATGATGATGTCCTACCGAGTGGGCCCAGAGATACCTCTCCGTCATACGGAGTGACAAATCCCAGTCTCGATTCGTGCCAACCCAACAGACACTTTCGGAGATACCCGTTGTGCACCTTTATAGCCACCCAGTTACGTTGTGACGTTTGGTACACCCAAAGCATTCCTACGGTATCTGGGAGTTGCACAATCTCATGGTCTAAGGAAAAGATACTTGACATATAGAAAAGCTTTAGCATACGAACTACACGATCTGTGCTAGGCTTAGGATTGGGTCTTGTCCATCACATCATTCTCCTAATGATGTGATCCCGTTATCAACGACATCCAATGTCCATGGTTAGGAAACCGTAACCATCTATTGATCAACGAGCTAGTCGTCTAGAGGCTCACTAGGGACATGGTGTTTGTCTATGTATCCATACATGTATCTGAGTTTCCTATCAATACAATTCTAGCATGGATAATAAACGATTATCGTGAACAAGGAAATATAATAATAACCAATTTATTATTGCCTCTAGGGCATATTTCCAACAGCTGTTGGGGAACGTCGCATGGGAAACAAAAATTTTCCTACGTTCACCAAGATCAATCTAGGAGATGCATCTACGAGGGGAGAGTTGGATCCACATACCCTTGTAGATCGCTAAGCGGAAGCGTTCAAGAACGCGGTTGATGGAGTCGTACTCGCCGCGATTCAGATCGCCGAAGATCCTAGCACCGAACGGACGGTGCCTCCGCGTTCTTCACACGTGCAGCCCGGTGACGTCTCCCACGCCTTGATCCAGCAAGGAGAGAGGGAGAGGTTGGGGAAGACTCCATCCAACAGCAGCACAACGGCGTGGTGGTGGTGGAGGAGCGCGGGACTCCAGCAGGGCTTCGCCAAGCGCTGCGGGAGACGAGGAGGGAGAGAGGTAGGGCTGCGCCAATCGACCGAGGTCAAAACTTGTTCTGGGCAGCCCTAAACTTCACATATATATAGGGGGGAGGTAGGGGCTGCGCCCCCATCTAGGGTTTCCTCCCTAGGGGTGGCGGCAGCCCCCCAGAACCCATCTAGGGTGCGGCCAAGGGGGGGGAGAGAGAGGGGGCGCCCTAGGATGGGCCTTAAGGCCCATCTGGACCTAGGGTTTGCCCCCCTCCACCCTCCATGCGCCTAGGGACTTGGTGGGGGGGCGCACCAGCCCCCTTGGGGCTGGTCCCCTCCCACACTTAGCCCACGCAGCCTTCTGGGGCTGGTGGCCCCACCTGGTGGACCCCCGGGACCCTCCCGGTGGTCCCGGTACATTACCGATATCGCCCGAAACTTTTCCGGTGACCAAAACAGGACTTCCCATATATGAATCTTTACCTCCGGACCATTCCGGAACTCCTCGTGACGTCCGGGATCTCATCCGGGACTCCGAACAACATTCGGTAACCGCGTACATACTTTCCCTATAACCCTAGCGTCATCGAACCTTAAGTGTGTAGACCCTACTGGCTCGGGAACCATGTAGACATGACCGAGACAACTCTCCGGCCAATAACCAACAGCGGGATCTGGATACCCATGTTGGCTCCCACATGTTCCACGATGATCTCATCGGATGAACCACGATGTCAAGGATTCAATCAATCCCGTATACGATTCCCTTTGTCTATCGGTATAGCACTTGCCCGAGATTCGATCGTCGGTATACCGATACCTTGCTCAATCTCGTTACCGGCAAGTCTCTTTACTCGTTCCGTAACACATCATCCCGTGATCAACTCCTTGATCACATATTGTGCACATTATGATGATGTCCTACCGAGTGGGCCCAGAGATACCTCTCCGTCATACGAAGTGACAAATCCCAGTCTCGATTCGTGCCAACCCAACAGACACTTTCGGAGATACCTGTAGTGCACCTTTATAGCCACCCAGTTACGTTGTGACGTTTGGTACACCCAAAGCATTCCTACGGTATCCGGGAGTTGCACAATCTCATGGTCTAAGGAAAATATACTTGACATATAGAAAAGCTTTAGCATACGAACTACACGATCTGTGCTAGGCTTAGGATTGGGTCTTGTCCATCACATCATTCTCCTAATGATGTGATCCCGTTATCAACGACATCCAATGTCCATGGTTAGGAAACCGTAACCATCTATTGATCAACGAGCTAGTCGTCTAGAGGCTCACTAGGGACATGGTGTTTGTCTATGTATCCACACATGTATCTGAGTTTCCTTTCAATACAATTCTAGCATGGATAATAAACAATTATCATGAACAAGGAAATATAATAATAACCAATTTATTATTGCCTCTTGGGCATATTTCCAACAGTCTCCCACTTGCACTAGAGTCAATAATCTAGTTCACATCGCCATGTGATTAACACTCATAGGTCACATCGCCATGTGACTAACATCCAAAGAGTTCACTAGAGTCAGTAATCTAGTTCACATCAATATGTGATTAACACTCAATGAGTTCTGGGTTTGATCATGTTATGCTTGTGAGAGAGGTTGTAGTCAACGGGTCTGCAATATTCAGATCCCTATGTACTTCGCAAAATTTATGTCATATCATAGATGCTGCTACCACGTTCCATTTGGAGCTATTCCAAACTGTTGCTCTATTATACGTATCCGGTATCTCCACTTAGAGTTATCCGGATAGGTGTTAAGCTTGCATCGACGTAACTGTTTACGTCAAACTCTTTATCACCTCCATAACCGAGAAACATTTCCTTATTCCTCTAAGGATAATTTTGACCACTATCTAGTGATCCACTCCTGGATCACCTTTGTACCCTCTTGCCAGACATGTGGCAAGGCACACATCAGGTGCGGTACTTAGCATGGCATACCGTATAGAGCCTATGACAAAACCATAGGGGACGACCTTCGTCCTTCCTCTTTCTTCTGCCGTGGTCAAGCTTTGAGTCTTACTCAACTTCACACCTTACAAATCAGGCAAGAACTCCTTCTTTGACTGATCTATTTTGAACTCCTTCAAAATCATGCCAAGGTGTGTGTTCTTTTGAAAGTATCATCAGGCGTCTTGATCTATCTCTATAGATCTTGATGCCCAATTATGTAAGCAGCTTTATCCAGGTCTTCCTTTGAAAAACTCCTTTCAAACAACCCTTTACGCTTTCCAGAAATTCAACATCATTTCGGATAAACAATATGCCATTCACATATACTTATCAGAAATGTTGTAGTGCTCCCACTCACTTTATTGTAAATACAAGTTTCTAACAAACTTAGTATAAACCCAAAAACTTTGATCACTCCATCAAAGCGTATATTTCGACTCCGAGATGCTTGCTCTAGTCCATAGAAGGATCGCTGGAGCTAGCATATCTTTTAGCATCCTTAGGATCGACAAAACCTTTCTGATTGTATCATATACAACCTTTCCTTACGAAAACTGGTAAGGAAACTTGTTTTGTCATCCATCTGCCAGATTTCATAAATGCAGCTAATGCTAACATGATTCCGACGGACTTAAGCATCGTTATGGGTGAGAAAATCTCATCGTAGTCAACTCCTTGAACTTGTGGAAAACTCTTCGCCACAAGTCGAGCTTCATAGACGGTGACATTACCGTCCACGCCCGTCTTAGTCTTAAAGATCCATTTGTCTCAATGGCTTGCCGATCATAGGGCAAGTCCACCAAAGTCCATACTTTGTTTTGATACATGGATCCTATCTCGGATTTATCGGCTTCTAACCATTTGTCGGAATATGGGCCCACCATCGCTTCTCCATAGTTCGTAGGTTCATCGTTGTCCAACAACATGACCTCTAAGACAGGATCACCGTACCACTCAGGAGTAGTACATATCCTTGTCGACCTACGAGGTTCGATAGCAACTTGATCTGGAGCTTCATGATCACTATCATTAGTTTCCTCTTCAACTGTCGTAGATTCCACAGAAACATCTTTCTGTGTTGCACTACTCTCCGGTTGAAGTGAGGGTTCGACAACCTCATCAAGTTCTATCTTCCTCCCACTCAATTCTTTCGAGAGAAACTCCTTCTCGAGAAAGGACCCATTCTTAGGGACAAACATTTTTTGCCCTTGGATCTGAGATAGGAGGTATACCCAACTGTTACCTTTGGGTATCCTATGAAGATGTATTTGTCCGCTTTGGGTTTGAGCTTTTTCCGGCTGAAGCCGTAAGCATCGCAGCCCCAAACACTGAGAAACGACAACTTTGGTTTCTTGCCAAACCTTAGTTCATATGGCGTTGTCTCAACGGACTTAGATGGTGCCCTATATAAAGTGAATGCAGCTGTCTCTAATGCATAACCTCAAAATAATAGCGGTAGATCGGTAAGATACACCATAGATCGCACCATATCTCATAAGGTTCGATTACGATGTCCGGACACACCATTACGCTGTGGTGTTCCAGGGGGCTTCAACTGCGAAACAATTCCACAATGTCTTAAGTGATTGCCAAACTCATAATTCAGATAATATCCCCTTGATCAGATCGTAGGAACATGATCTTCTTGTTATGATGATTCTTAATCTTCACTCTGAAATTTTTGAACCTTTCAAACGTTTCAGACTTTTGCTTCATTAAGTAAATATACCATATCTACTCAAATCGTCAGTGAAGATGAGAAAATAACGATATCCACCACACGCCTTAATTCTCATTGGATCACGTACATCAGCATGTATGATTTCCAACAAGTCACTTGCCCGTTTCATTGTACCTGAAAACGGGATCTCAGTCATCCTGCCCATGAGGCATGGCTCGCATGTGTCAAACGATTCAAAATCAAGTGACTCAAAACATCCATCAGCATGGAGTTTCTTCATGCATTTTATGCCAAAATGACCTAAGCGGCAGTGCCACAAGAAAGTGGTACTATCATTATTAACTCTACATCTTTTGGCATTAATATTATCATCATGTGTATTACAATGATCGAGATTCAACAAACCATTGGGTGCATGACCATAAAGGTATTATTCATGTAAATAGAATAACCATTATTCTCTGACTTAAATGAATAACCGTATTGCAATGAACATGATCTAATCATATTCATGCTCAACGTAGACACCCGATAACATTTATCTAAGTTCAACACTAATCTCGAAAATAGAGGGAGTGTGCGATGGTGATCTTATCAACCTTGGAAACACTTCCAACACACATCGTCACCTCGCCCTTAGCTAGTCTCCGTTCAGTCCGTAGCTTTTGCTTCAAGTCACTAATAATAGCAACTGAACCGGTATCCAATACCCAGGTGCTACAAGGAGTACTACTAAGGTACACATCAATAACACGTATATCAAATATACTTTGTTGAAGTTGCCAGCTATCATATCTACCATGTATTTGGGGTGGTTCCGCTACCATGTGACCGTTCCCCTTACAATAGAAGCACTTAGTCTCGAGGTTTGGGTTCAACCATGGGTTCCTTCATCAGAGCGACAACAGGTTTGCCATTCATGAAGTTTCCCTTCTAGCCCTTACCCCTTTTGAAACCAGTGGTCTTGTTAAACCATCAACACTTGATGCTCCTTCTTGATTTCTACTTTTGCGGTACTAAGAACCGCTAACAGCACCGGGATCATCATCATCCTTTGCATGTCATAGTTCATCACGAAGTTCTAGTAGCTTGGTGATAGTGTCTAGAGAATTCCGTCAACCACTATCTCACCTGGAAGATTAACTCCCACTTGGTTCAAGTGATTTTAGCACCCAGACATTCTGAGCACATGCTCACTAGTTGAGCCATTCTCCTCCATCTTTTTGCAAAAGAACTTGTCAGAGGTCTCATACCTCTCAACACGGGCATGAGCCCGAAATCCCAATTTCAGCTCTTAGAACATCTCATATGTTCTATGGCGTTCAAAACGTCATTGGAATCCCGATTCTAAGCCGTAAAGTATGGTGCACTAAACTATCAAGTAGTCATCAGGACGTCTCTGTCAGGTGTTCACAACATCCACAGACAATGTTGTAGGGGTTTGCACATCGAGCGGTGCATCAAAGACGTAAGCTTTCTGTGCAGCAGTGAGGACACTCCTCGGACTACGGACCTAGTCCGCATCCTTGCTTACAATATCTTTCAACTTAGTCTTTCTCTAGGATCGTATTAAACAGGGAGCTACAACGCAGTTATTGGTCTACTACATAATTTGCAAAGACAACTTAGACTATTGTTCATGACAATGAAGTTCATCTAATGAACTCCCACTCAGATAGACATCTCTCTAGTCATCTAAGTGATACATGATCCGAATCGACTAGGCCGTGTCCGATCATCACGTGAGACGGACTAGTCATCAACGGTGAACATCTTCATGTTGATCGTATCTTCTATACGACTCATGTTCGACCTTTCGGTCTTTCGTGTTCCGAGGCCATGTCTGTACATGCTAGGCTCGTCAAGTCAACCCTAAGTGTATCGCGTGTGTAAATCTGGCTTACACCCGTTGTATGCGAACGTTAGAACTTATCACACCCAATCATCACGTGGTGCTTCGGAACAACGAACCTTAGCAACGGTGCACAGTTAGGGGGAACACAATTCTTGAGATTTTAGTGAGAGATCATCTTATTCACTACTGTCGTTCTAAGCAAATAAGATGTAAAACATGATAAACATCACATGCAATCAAATAGTGACATGATATGGCCAATATCATTTTGCTCCTTTTGATCTTCATCTTCGGGGCTCCATGATCATCATTGTCACCGGCATGACACCATGATCTCCATCATCATGATCTCCATCATCGTGTCTCCATGAAGTCGTCTCGCCAAACATTACTTCTACTACTATGGCTAACGTTTAGCAATAAAGTAAAGTAATTACATGGCGTTATTCAGTGACACGCAGGTCATACAATAAATAAGACAACTCCTATGGCTCCTGCCGGTTGTCATTCTCATCGACATGCAAGTCGTGATTCCTATTACAAGAACATGATCAATCTCATACATCACATATATATCATTCATCACATCCTTTTGGCCATATCACATCACACGGCACATGCTGCAAGAACAAGTTAGACGTCCTCTAATTGTTGTTGCAAGTTTTTACGTGGCTGCTATAGGTTTCTAGCAAGAACGTTTCTTACCTACGCCAAAACCACAACGTGATATGCCAATTTCTATTTACCCTTCATAAGGATCCTTTTCACCGAATCCGATCCGACTAAAGTGGGAGAGACAGACACCCGCTAGCCACCTTATGCAACTAGTGCATGTCAGTCGGTGGAACCTGTCTCACGTAAGAGTACGTGTAAGGTCGGTCCGGGCCGCTTCATCCCACGATGCCGCCGAATCAAGATAAGACTAGTAACGGCAAGAGAATTGACATGATCTACGCCCACAACTACTTTGTGTTCTACTCGTGCAAGATACTACGCATAGACCTAGCTCATGATGCCACTATTGGGGATCGTTGCAGAAAATCAAAATTTTTCCTACGCGTCACCAAGATCTATCTATGGAGTAATCTAGCAACGAGCATAAAGGAGAGTGGATCTACATACCCTTGTAGATCGCGATGCGGAAGCGTTGCAAGAACGCGGATGAAGGAGTCGTACTCGCTGCGATTCAGATCGCGGTTGATTCCGATCTAAGCGCCGAACAACGGCGCCTCCGCGTTCAACACACGTGCAGCCCGATGACGTCTCCCACGCCTTGATCCAGCAAGGAGAGAGGGAGAGGTTGGGGAAGACTCCATCCAACAGCAGCACGACGGCGTGGTGGTGGTGGAGGAGCGCGGGACTCTAGCAGGGCTTCGCCAAGCACTGCGAGAGACGAGGAAGGAGAGAGGTAGGGCTGCGCCAAGCGACAGAGGTCAAAAAAACGTGTTATGGGCAGCCCCAAACCTCACATATATATAGGGGGAAGGGAGGGCTGCGCCCCCTTTAGGGTTTCCCACCCCTAGGGGTGCGGCCAGCCCTAGATCCCATCTAGGGGGGCGGCCAAGGGGGAGAGAGGGGGAGGCGCACCACTATGTGGGCCTTAGGCCCATCTGAGCCTAGGGTTTCCCCCTTTTTTTCTTCTCTCTTTGCCTTGGGCCTGGTTAGGGGGGCGCACCAGCCCACCTGGGGCTGGTCCCCTCCCACACTTGGCCCACGCAGCCTTCTGGGGCCGGTGGCCCCACCCGGTGGACCCCCGGGACCCTCCCGGTGGTCCCGGTACGCTACCGATAGCGCCCGAAACTTTTCCGGTGACCAATACGGGACTTCCCATATATGAATCTTTACCTCCGGACCATTCCGGAACTCCTCGTGATGTCCGGGATCTCATCCGGGACTCCGAACAACATTCGGTAACCGCGTACATACTTTCCCTATAACCCTAGCGTCATCGAACCTTAAGTGTGTAGACCCTACGGGCTCGGGAACCATGTAGTCATGACCGAGACAACTCTCCGGCCAATAACCAACAGCGGAATCTGGATACCCATGTTGGCTCCCACATGTTCCATGATGATCTCATCGGATGAACCACGATGTCAAGGATTCAATCAATCCCGTATACGATTCCCTTTGTCTATCGGTATAGCACTTGCCCGAGATTCGATCGTCGGTATACCGATACCTTGCTCAATCTCGTTACCGGCAAGTCTCTTTACTCGTTCTGTAACACATCATCCCGTAATCAACTCCTTGATCACATATTGTGCACATTATGATGATGTCCTACCGAGTGGGCCCAGAGATACCTCTCCGTCATACGGAGTGACAAATCCCAGTCTCGATTCGTGCCAACCCAACAGACACTTTCGGAGATACCTGTAGTGCACCTTTATAGCCACCCAGTTACGTTGTGACGTTTGGTACACCCAAAGCATTCCTACGGTATCCGGGAGTTGCACAATCTCATGGTCTAAGGAAAATATACTTGACATATAGAAAAGCTTTAGCATACGAACTACACGATCTGTGCTAGGCTTAGGATTGGGTCTTGTCCATCACATCATTCTCCTAATGATGTGATCCCGTTATCAACGACATCCAATGTCCATGGTTAGGAAACCGTAACCATCTATTGATCAACGAGCTAGTCGTCTAGAGGCTCACTAGGGACATGGTGTTTGTCTATGTATCCACACATGTATCTGAGTTTCCTTTCAATACAATTCTAGCATGGATAATAAACAATTATCATGAACAAGGAAATATAATAATAACCAATTTATTATTGCCTCTAGGGCATATTTCCAACAGTTGCCACTAGTGAAAGTATGATCCCTAGGCCTTGTTTCCACCATTGCAATACCATTTGTGCTCACGTTTACCACTTATTTGCTTGCTGCACTTTTTATTACAGATTTATATTACTTTGTTTTGCCATCCATATCACTTGCCATTTAACATCTCTTCGCCGAACTAGTGCACCTATACATCTAACAAGTGTATTAGGTGTGTTGGGGACACAAGAGACTTCTTGTATCTTAGTTGCAGGGTTGCTTGAGAGAGACCATCTTCAACCTCTACTTCCCTGAGTTCGATAAACCTTAGGTCATCCACTTGAGGGAAATTGCTGCTGTCCTACAAACCTTTGCGCTTGGAGGCCCAACATAGTCTACAAGAGTAGAAGCGTGTGTAGACATCACTGGCTGCTTCCCAGCGGGCGAGTGCTGACCCGCTGACGACCCCCACCAATACCCGAGAGACTCGTATGTTGGAGAAGCCCCGTACGCAGGTGGAGACCCGTACGTGGATGCGGGTGGAGTCATGTATGCCCCGTACGTAGGATTCCCGTACGTGGGAACGTGCGCGTCGTAGATGGCGGCCACCCCGTATGGCGGCAGGACGACAGAGGCTGCGGCGGATGGGCCTGGTGACGCCATTGCTGGTCCGGCGGCGGCGATCGGCGTGGTTGGGCAACAGCAGCAGGAGGCTTCGGTGACGTGGGTAGCAGCGGCTGGCGGGCGGGGCTGGCGGCAGGAGCGACGCGGCTGAAGGAAGCAGCTGGAGGCAGTAGCAACGTGCGGCTGGTGGGCGGGGTTGGCGGCGGGAGAAACGCGCGGCTGGAGGCGAGTAGCGACGCGCAGACACACGGGCAGCTGCTGCTGACACGTGAGAGGAGAGAGGAATGAGCGACGGCCGGCGTGCGGGCGGCGGTGGCGGTGCGGCGGCGGCGGAAGACTAGTGTTTTTACCCGGAAACTAATACCAAGATGGAGCCTTCTCAGGGCGCCTCCATTTTCAGCCGTCCGATTGGGTGTGCAGACGTATCCCATCCGTCCGATATCTTGATGGATTAATCCTGGTCATCGGATCATAACTGATGTGACTAGCAATGAATAGTGTGCATCGTTTTTCACTCGTGCTACCTTCCCTTCACTCCATGACACGTGGGACCCTGGCGGGGTGGGCCGCTTTTGTCATTGGCTTTGGGCGTGTGTGTGCCCGGTACAGCCGTGTATAAGCTCATGGGTTCGTGTCACCGCTTGAAATTTTCTCACCCCGCAGAGGTCATTTTCGGGAATTCACCTGCTGACCCTTGCGTGGCCTTCTATGGGTGGCTAGATTGGGTGAGAACCCTAGCCCATACTCTCCCTTCACCCTGCAGCCGCTGCCTCCCCCTCGTCTCCCGTCTCGAGCTCATCGCGCTGCTCCGCCTCTCCCCATCGCGCCGCCCCCCGCCTCCTCCCCTGGCAGCCATCTCTGCGCGTGATACGGCCTTCGTTCCAGCGTTGTCACCACTGATGCCGGCCAAAGACCACGGCCGCGCATGGCCATCACCGGGAGGAGCGTCTGCTTCCGATATGGCCGTCCACATCACGATTGTCGTCGTCCTCGCCTTGGCAGTTCGTCTCTCCGGCTCGCCGCCTTCAAAGACCTCCCACCTGCCCTTCGCCTCTCTCACGCACTCGTTTGGCCCCTCTCTCTTTCTCCC
>LR738711.1:862481571-862491817 GCA_902687465.1 Secale cereale
CTCGATCCCCACTGTCGCCGCCTCGGTCGTCAGCCGATTCTGGCTGCTCCGGTGAGCACCGGCGCCGCCCAACACACACACACGGCCGCTCCTCGACGAGCTCTACTAGCTTCACCGCGTCAATCTACTTTTCCTCGCCTCATGCGGTCGCCCCCATCAATTTTCCCTGCTAGGGTTTCGGTGGTGGAGGTGGACATCGTCTCCGGCGCCCGCCTGTTCGTTGCTTCGATCTCTCGATCCCCAAGGATGCGTCCCTACAGAAGAGAAGATGCGGAAGGAGGATAGAAGGAGGTAGGCGCACTGGGGTGGGGTGGTCTCGCCGGCGACGATGGGGCTAGCCGGCCAGATTTGGATCGAGATCCCGGCTGGCACACCTTGCCTCCACCTTCCTCTCCCACCTCTCTGCTCCCAGACGTACGAGGAAAAATTACAGCTGTATATCTGGTAAATCTCCTCTCAGTTTCATGTGTGTGTAGATTCTTCTCAACCTCTCTATACATGTCCCTCTGGCAGTTCTTTCTCCCCTCACTCTAATTGCTCTGTGGCCACCACCACCAGCTCGAGGAAGGTACTCTGAAAGGAGGAGCTTGTTGGAACAATCAAGTGAGGTATCTTGCAGTATATTTTCATATCATATCATGTGCTCATAAATCAGGTGCCTTTTCATCTGCAAATACAATAAACAACCAAACCATGAAATACTGCTATTGGAAGACAAACCTACAATATTACACTATCACCAATTTTGTGGAAAAAACACTCTTATTTTGAAGGGTATTTCCTGCAATATATTTGGTGGATAATTCATTGCATTTGATTTTGTATTATAAATTAATTGCAATGACCTGACTGATTTGAAGAGTTGTAAGTTCCATAAAAAATTGCTCTCATCTATTGTTGACTTTTAGATAAATCCACATGTTTTGCTTTCCATTCCAGTTTTCCGCGACCAATGCGCGGGGATTTTGTATAGAATATCTTGTCACCTGAAATGTGTAGGCTGAGATGATCGTTTTATTTGCAGACAAGATCAAGGATTGGACCAATGTTGTCGTCGCACACGAACCAGTGCGAGGGAGAGGCAGGGCGGCAAATCCAGGCAGCGGCTGCACACTGGTTCCAATGTTTTTCTTCAGTAACACTGGTCCTTGATCTAGGGCTTGCAGTGTAGGAGGCGATTCCTCGCCGGTTGGACGGCGTTCAGGCGCAACCCCGACGCCCACTGAGTTGATGCCCTGGTCGTATAGCTATGCTCCTGGATTTACTTAATTGATCTGTGGTAGTTGTGCTAGGGCAATGATGATTAACCTTGGCTGAAATAAGTGTGCCTTTGAGCAATTGAGGCACCTGTGGGTGTCAAGTTGGATCCTCCCTCTTGTCTCTAGAATCGTTTTTTATCATGTGATACTTGTTGTTCTGCCCTTGGATGGTCATTCTTGTTGAGTGATAACCAGGGCAGCTCCACTCTATAAACAGATTGATCTCGTGATACGAGATGATGGGGGTAGGTTATATGATCGAGGAAAGACGAATTTGAGCCCACTATGCAATGAACATTAAACCCTTTTTTTATTTATAGGTATTGCTTATTTATGTTTCAGTGTTTATAGCTGTCTTATGTGGAGATTTCTTCTCTCTCATACCTTTATTGCATATAAGTTGTTCTTCATCTTTTATTGTTTGTTGTTGGTCCTTGATTTAATCTGGTTAAGATAAACTGTGGGAAATAGTTCTGGATTTGTTGTGTGGTAATTTGCAAGTGAATTCGCGACTATTTTGGATACTGACCCCAATTAAGGTTATCTTGAAATCGTGGATGCACACGTGGTTTGTGTTCTTTTATCATGGGGTATCTGTTCTTTTCCACATTGGTAGAAAGTTGGTTACTGTCAGGTATGTTCATCTCTATTAATGCCACCCCATATATTTCCTTTATGATGCTGGATGTTACTTGTTTCTATGGACACATTTGATGTATACCCAAAACCTACTACTAAATGGTTCCAATAAATAATGCATGTCACCATAGAACTCTTGATCAACATTCTGTGAGCAGACTAAGAAGTGACCTAATACTGGTATGCAGATCACAATCATGCCAATTCAGTATTGTCTAAATTGATCACTGTGAATTACATCTGTTGTTCAGGATTCAAGTTGAGTCTTGACCTCTATAAATATGTACATGATTTTCCTCTCCATAGGTTTCTAGCACTCTGAATGTATCCTATTGGCACATAATTACATCAATTTTCCTTGCAAATCAGCTTAGAAATCCATTGCCCCTGTACAAAATCAACTTTGAATGGATCATGGCCATGCATATCTTCGGTTTTGGCTGGATTTTGGAACTGACATGCACCTCCATTTTCAGCCGTCCGATTGGGTGTCCAAACATATCCCGACCGTCCAATATCTTGATGGATTGATCTTGGCCGTCGGATCGGAACTGATGTGACTAGCAATGAATAGTGCATGTCGTTTTTCACTCGTGCTACCTTCCCTTCACTCCATGACACGTGGGACCCAGGCAGGGTAGGCCGCTTTCAGCTGTCCGAGGTATGTTGTAGTATCTTTTCATATCATATCATGTGCTCATAAATTAGGTGCCTTTTCATCTAAAAATAAAGTAAACAACCAAACCATGAAATGCTGCTATTGGAAGACAAACCTACAATATTACACTATCACCAATTTTGTGGAAGAAACACTCTTATTCTGAAGGGGATTTCCTGCAATATATTTGGTGGATAATTCATTGCAGTTGATTTTGTATTATAAAATAATTGCAATGACCTGACTGATTTAAAGTGTTGTTAGTTCCATCACAAATTGCTCTCATCTATCGTTGATTGTTAGATAAATCCTCATGTTTTGCTTTCCATTCCTGTTTTCCGTGACCAATGCGCATAGATTTTGTACATAATATATTGTCACCTGAAATGTGTAGGCTGAGATGGTTGTTTTATTTGCAGACAAGATCAAGGATTGGACCAACGTTGTCATCATGCACGAACCAGTGCGAGGGAGAGGCGGGGGCGGCAAATCCAGGCAGCGGCTGCACACTGGTTCCAATGTTTTTCTTCAGTAACACTGGTCCTTGATTTAGGGCTTGCAGTGTAGGAGGCGATTCCTCGCCGGTTGGACAGCGTTCAGGCGCAACCCCGACGCCCACTGAGTTGATGCCCTGGTCGTATAGCTATGCTCCTGGATTTGCTAAATTGTTCTGTGGTGCTTGTGCTAGGGCAATGATGATTAACCTTGGCTGAAATAAGTGTGCCTTTGAGCAATCGAGGCACCTGTGGGTGTCAATTTGGATCCTCCCTCTTGTCTCTAGAATCGTTTTTGATCCTGTGATACTTGTTGTGCTGCCCTTGGATGGTCATTCTTGTTGAGTGATAATCAGGGCAGCTCCACTGTATAAACAGATTGATCTCGTGATAAGAGATGATGGGGGTAGGTTATATGATCGAGGAAAGACGAATCTGAGCCCACTATTGAATGAAGCTTGAACCCTTTTTATTTGTATTTAAAGGTGTTGCTTATTTATGCTTCAGTGTTTATAGCCATCTTATGTGGAGATTTCTTCTCTCTTATACCTTTATTGCATATAAGTTGTTCTTGATCTTTTATTGTTTGTTGTTGGTCCTTGATTTAATATGGTTAAGATAAACTATGGGAAATAGTTTTGGATTTGTTGTGTGGTAGTTTGCAAGTGAATTTGTGACTATTTTGGATAGTGACCCCAATTAAGGTTGTCTTGAAATCGTGGATGCACACGTGGTTTGTGTTCTTTTATCATGGGGTATCTGTTCTTTTGCACATTGGTAGAAAGTTGGTTACTGTCAGGTATGTTCATCTCCATTAATGCCACCCCACATATTTCCTTTATGATGTTGGATGTTACTTGTTTCTATGAACACATTTGATGTAGATTATTCCATCTAGGAGACTGATTAGTTTTAGTTTTTTTACTTGGTTTGGTTTGTTCTGCCTGCCAATTATTCAATCTAGGAGAATTTGTGAGCTCTGATTCCAACTATTTAATTGGTTGGTATGTATATGATTTCTAATATATGAATCATCTGCAGCAAGAACTAGGTAGCTACCAACCTTGATCTTCAACAAATTTCAATTAACATGCATGCATCATACTAGACAGAGAACGTGTTGATGTTATGTATCTACCCATCTATTGACCTCTTACCCATAAAAACTGACTTGCATTTCACCGATATGTGTTATAAATTTTCTTGCCAACAACATGTTGTTAATAAGTTGGTCATCAGAATTCCAAAGATATTACCACACTGCTCCCTCTATTTTAGATATAGCAGAACACAAAACAGATTTACCATCGTGAGTGATAAAGTCTGTTCCAATCCTATTTTTATGATACGAACATTCACTAATTTGCATCTAGCATCGGTTTCTCTATATTGATAAACTATAAAACCACTATAAAAATAAGATCATGTCATGAACTTGTTTTTAACATGTCCTATCTTTTTATAAAGACCTCGAGCGTGTTTCACTTGTTTTCAGTTTGAGGCAACCAGCTGGGCTCATATATACATAGAAAAAGGGTCGTTTAGTTTGTTCCATACCTCATAGGCAACGAACACGGCTGATCTGAAATTTCTGGTTCACTTCTTATCTGTTTCAAACAGAGCCCAATGGTGCTAGAGAAGGCGTTGTTCTACTATGAAGCTCCGGTCAACAACTTCTCCACGAAAAGGTATTTTCCTTTGATTATTTCTGCCTACAACCTTGGGTTATTCAACACCTCTTCTTTTAGAGAAGATTTTGCGCCACAATGAATGCCAAACGAGGTCTATGACCGAGTCTCGCTTGGATTTACATCATGTGTTAGCAAAAACAATCTATCCAACTATCCTAGTTAATCAGACTACTCCATCACTTTCTTAGATAGTAACTTCATGCTCTGCAAATATTATGTTGATGCTAAAAAATAAATAAAACATGGTCAGATACAATGGTTCCAAATTGTATGCATCTCTTAAATTCAATAAAAATGAAACATATCGGTCCAAACAAGTTACTAAAACTTGGTTTTGCAGTGATCAGGTCATAAAATGTCCAAGTTGTATTGCGTGGTTTTTAATTGATAGTTCGCTCTGGGGTACAGATATAATTTCAGTGATGCCATGATTTTGATGCTTTGTACCGAACCATATCCTTTCCTAAGAAATACACTTTGTCAGACAGGCACCACGCCCCAATGCGGACTTCCTGTTAGGGTCTGGTTGGTGCTCCCTCAGGCTGACTTGTTGTTGCTTCTTTGGTTGCTCCCCTGACTTCATTGCTGCTACTAAGACTAGGCCGACTCCTGGTCCCCCCACCGTCTAAGGTACAATCTCTCTCTCTCTCTCTCTCTCTCTCTCTCTCTCTCTCTCTCTCTCTCTCTCTCTCTCTCTCTCTCTCGATTTGTCCAATAAAATATGTGACTTCCCTCTCATGTTTTGACTTTGGGAGATCTTAATTTGCTGTTGTTTTAATGGATGTGTAAGATAAATTTGGTTTGTCATATGTCAACTATCTTTTGCAATATTTTCATTTAAATTGATAGTGATCTTGCAAAATGATCCGCGTTTAGTGCTTGGGTGGCCTTAAATTATACTACTAGATCGTGCTTGCTGTTTTTTCGCCATAGTAGCCGTCCAAGGGTGTATGAGAACAGATAAATCTTACCTTTTTGCTACTATAACTGATGGGCACCAATTTATTTGATGCAGGAAGACCTATTAAAGGAATGGCAACCATAAAAGAGATTATTCTTGCGTTTTCTGCCTCATCACGGTTGCTGACGAAGTTTCTATTACTCTTTCATGGTATGTCTCTTCCTATATGTAGAATAATTGCTATTGCTTTGGTTGCAAAACTAGCAAATGGCGATTCATATCTTATTTTGATAAGATATTATCATGTAAATTGATAGTTGTGGTGCCCTCCAAGTGAGGTTCTTTGTCCATTAAGTAATTTTATTATTTCCATCAGCACAAATTTCAAAGAGCAATCATTAATTTCTTCTTGGGGTATTCCTGGAGTACATCTTATTATTTGTGCTTTTTATTTTTTTCCTTGTAATATGCTCAACATTGGCTCTGGCCTTAATGCAGCAATTCAAGGGTTGGGCTTTATAATACACATTCATTAGTGAGCTTAGAAGGGAAAATAAAGTTTCCTTCCGGCAATATAAGACTTGATATTTGACTATAACAAACCACATGCTTATGGCTGGTCAGCCATATAAGAATATCTTTTAATGATGAGCTTTAACACATATATGATTTTAAAATTCCTTACCCTCATGTATCTCTTATTATCTTCTGTTGTCTCAGTTACTACAATTTTAATGTTACCTTTATGTGATTTTTTGTACAGGTTACATGGTATTGTTGACTGTGGCAAGGCACACCAGCACATTTTTCAGAGATGTATGCTTCTGGTGGAACAAGTTAAAGTTTGGAGAGGTAGCCCACTTGTGACCTGTCTATTGCAAGGTTTTGCTGGAAGGTACAGTCTCTAAAACACATCATCGTTGTCTGAATATATTGCTGGAAGCTTATTTCACATTAATTGCTTTTCAGTGGTAAATCAGCTTTGGCCGCTACTGTCGGTATTGACAGTGAATTTGCTTATGTCAAAATTGTAAGTTCCTTCACTTTTGGTTCCCTCCATCCTCAGTTGCAAACTATAGGGCCGCATATCTCTAATTGTGGTTTTCATCATAGTTATCTGCAGAGACAATGATTGGTTTCAGGGAAAGCAGCAAGTGCGCACAGATTTGCAAGGTCGGGGATGTTCTTAATATAATGAATTTGGTAGTTAGTTGATACACGGAAGAATCTATTAGAATCATGTATCCTGTTTATTGCTCCTGTGCTCCCGCTCGAGTCATGGAGGGACAATCAGCAGCGGTGGCCCAGGAGATCCGCGAGGCACCTCCGATTCTGCAGGGAGCCCGACTGCGGTCCCCTCCTCCATAGCCGCACACGAACATCCAGCCCTGGACTAGGTCGCAGCACCAGAAGCGGACGGCGGAGGCATGTCCAGGTGCGCCCCTCTCCCTCCCTCCTGTGTGTGTGTGTGCGCGCGCGTGTGTGTTCGTGGTCCACTTGGTAGCAGGCTCGTGAGCAAGCGAGGCATTTGTGGATATCTTATCTATGTGAGAGAAGAGTTCATTGCTTGGTCTGTGAAGCTTTCTGCTAAAAAAACCATTTCAATACTTTTGGCGGTACAATCAAGATAACAAGGTTGAAATAATGTAATTCGTGTGTATCATCATCTTCATTGCAGGTTACCAATGCAACTGATGTACTTCTGCGCAACATAAATAATTTGGTGGTGCTTGGATCTGGGAGTGAAGTGGTGAGCCATTTCATCTCCCCAACCATCTCCTGATTCTTTTGGTGCAATTCATAAATTAATATGTTCAGTTGGTGTGGAATGAGCTTCACTGAGCAGCTGTTCTTTTTAAAGATAGAAATATTAGTTGCCATGGGGATTCCTCTCTATCAATATTGAATGATCACAAATACCTGCTTCAAATCCTTTGAATTCATTTGTATCTCAGTCCACTTGATGTGCTCCGCCAGTTCTAGTTAACCATATGATGTCATGTGCGCTTATCTCCTCTTGGAGAGGCATGCATTTTGACCTAATAATGACTGAACTTCATTTGAATTTTTTATGCATGTTTCAGTGTCAGGGTTCTTCTCTACTACATGAGGAAATTAGATGGGGCATGTGTTTATGTTTTCAAGGAGAAATATTGCAACTGATGCGTGTACATTAGGTGAGCCAAGTTTCAGGGTTATCTTTGGCCGATTATTTTCTGTTGTTATTATCATGGTTCTGCACATGCATAATTGAGTGTTTTATAGCTGAATGTTCTTCTGCATTCAAAAATGTTTATCGACATCAATTAATTTTCAATTGAGTGTAAAGTAGCAAAGATACATAATATGTTTTTTCTGTACTATCCATGTGGTTTTAGTTCCCAAAGAATAACGCCTTATGTTCAGGTTCTAACTGAATATAGAGAAATTTTTACTTCACGTGAGTCAATTGTACATGGATGATTTCTTCAGTATAAGTCAATGTGTAACTATTGGTAAGCCCAATATTTTGGCTTGGGAAAAGAAAAACATATCATGCCTTGATGTAATGCTACAAGCAAAATAGTCAAGTGAATTTTGTGGTTTTTTTTTCACTAATTGGAATCATTGATTTCTCTTTCCTTCAAGGTGTCTTAGGACCTTGGAAACTAAATTATCCACATCTCAAATTTTCACGTCATTTGGGATTAAAAAAAACCTGCATATGTTTTAATCACACACACATTTACTCTCCGCAAGAATGACTTGGTTTATCTTTTTATGATTTGCAACTTGTGGTTCAATATGCAATATTTAGCAAGTGTCCATGCTATTTAATATGGGTTTTTGATATTTTTGGCTCGTTCTGTTTCAAATGAAAATGTGGTTCTATACGGCAAGGAATTTTGTTTCTATACACATTCGGAATAAATCTAATGGTCTCGAATTCTTGATTATATGGTACTTTAATCCGAGTGGAACAAAGTTTGCATTTTTCTGTCTTGATTTTATTGGTGAATATTATGGTTCTATATGGCAAAGCATTTTTCTTCTCTTGACAAATTAGGAATAAGCTGACAGTATATGTTTGAGATAGTTGGTGCTATTGCTTCCATCTGTTGATTTTTTTGTTTTATCATGTGTGATGATCCTACGCAGGACTGCATATCAGTGCATACTGTATTTTAAAATTTATAACAACCATACGTTTAATTCTTACTATAGGTTGGTTTCACATTGTTTTCTGAAACATAGTAAATGCCTGTGATCAAAGAGTATACAGAGGTCGAAGAACTACACATTTGAAGCAATTCAAATGAAACAGGGTGTGGTTATGAGGATCGAGGGTCAACAATAACCATAACAGGTTATTATTGATCCATGGATACATTATAGCATCTATTGTTATAGGAGAATGTGGTAAGCTATTAATTTAGTCTTTTTTTTTTTGCTTTTCTCTGATAGGTCCAGTGGTGTTGGGCACCATTTTTGGTGCTGGTTGTGTTCGCTACAGCTTTTACAGGGTGTCATTGTGTTACAATCTTCCAGGTCTTTCTACCTTGGTGAGCTCCCTAATTTGGCAAGAGCCTATGGCTGATGTTTGTACTCGTTTGCCGTTTGTATGCGATCTCCAAAATAATACCAGGAGGATCTCATTTGGAGTTTAGTGAGGTACATTTGTTGAATAGTTATTCTCTAGAGATAGAAATAATTGCCATGGGGATTCATCTGTGTCAAGGTTGAATATTGTTTCAAAAACCAACATAATATCCTTTCAGTTTCAATTGTAGCTTAGTAATCTTGATATACTCTCCTACTCTGATTAAATATAATGCCATCTGCAGTTACATGGTTTACCTTTTTTTGTGTGACTGAGAAAATCTTCGAGAAGGCTATATATGTAAAACATTTTGCGATAAAGCATGTTTATCTGTATGGTTTGCAATGCTTTGTTAGAAAGAAGATCAGACATGTGCCGGCCATCAACATGTTTTAGCGTTTTAGGTATATTAGATAAGTATCTAAGAACTGTTTGATGTTTTATGAGGATCCAGAAAAGTAATGTGGTTTATGTCACGGACCTACTGTGAATGATCATACAGATTATGTTGGTTTTGGTTCCTATGTGCATATGCTTTTTGATTTGCCTTTGTCCATTCGGTTTTTATCCATTGTATGAATATTTTGTGCCTTTATGGTGAAAAGGTCTAACAACAACATGTAGACTTCTGCTTATATTCAATAGCCTATCAATTTTTTCTGATCTGAATTCTCACCAGACTTTTGTGCTACTCAGAAATTATGTGGGTATGAAACTCTGCCCACTACCCTGGATTCAAGTGATTGGCGGTGGGTTCTGGGTTCAGTGGACAAGGCTATCTATCTAAAATAGTTAACTATATAGTTTACTTCTATGCTTTGATAAAGCATTGTGAATTAGTTACGGTAAACAATCTTTGTTGCTTTTTTTGGTACAACGCGTGCTAAAGCCTGATGTGTTTAGTATAAAAAATAGACATTAGCATGTAATGTATTATAGTGCTACGGATAATTTTGTTCTCTGAACCTATGGAATATAAACCATGTCTTACTGGGTTGGATATGGCTAGGGGGGGGGGGGGGGG